>JAKTWC010000016.1:0-192775 GCA_030560865.1 Nadsonia starkeyi-henricii | reverse complement strand
GGAGATCAGGGAGATATCAGGGGGGGGAGAGGCAGGCCTGGGAGGAAAGGAAACGGGAGATAAAGCGATGAATAAATAGAGAAATAAAGCGATAAATAATGACTGAGTGAGCGTGCCCCAGAAGCGCCGTGCCGGGCTTTATAGCGGTGAGCTGCGGTGGGAGCTACGGTGGGAGCTACGCTGGCAGCTGAGATGGCACTGAGCGTGGAGGGTGCGCGCGCTGCGGGCTCGGAGCGCGTGCCGCAACGTGGGGCCCGTGCCGCTCGCCAGTGGCCAGCCCAGCCCAGCGAAGCCAAGAGGAGCGACGCGACGAGAGAGGCACGAACGAGAGAAGCGCAGCGAAGCCACGCTGCCTGTGCGCCTTATGCCCCCTGTGCTTTTTGTGTCTTTGGCACACTCTACTGGTGCTACTTGCACTCTTACACTCTTACACTCTTGCACACTTTTACTATTGCACACTTTTACTATGGCACACTTTTACTATGGCACATATACACTATGGCACACCTACACTATGGCACACCTACACTGCTGGACGTAGGAATGCCCGGCCAGGCGGACCCGCCTAAGAAGCGCTAAAAGCGCAAAGAAGCGCAAAGAGGGCTGCAGAATAAAGGACTAGCGGACTGCCCGACTGCCCGACTGCCAGGCTTCTCAAACCGCCAAACGGCCAAACCGCCAGACTTCCCAAACCGCCAGACTGACTGCCAAGTCGCGGCGAAATCGCGTTTTTCGCCGAAATGAAAAGGCCCAAACTTTAATTCTCCGACAAGGCAGCCACATAAACGGCCTATGAGTCCACGCGCCCTGATGGACTGATGTCTTGTTTGGCTCCGCAAAGCCTCTACGGGTCCTTCTCCCCGAACTTCCCTGCCCCGCCAATTCCACTCGTTTCCGTATATGTAAATATAGATATATATGTATATATATCTACATTCACACACACTCACCCACACCTGCACACCCTTATATATCTGCTCGCGCCTTCATATACCATCAACGTATGCCAAGTACTGCCCGCCAGCTTCGCCAGCGAAAGGGCGACCGCTTATCGCCATCTAAGGCCCCGCCTCGCAACCTTACTCCCGAGTCCAACGATGATAGTGCTACGACTACCCCCGAGGCTGAGGATGCCACCACTACGGCCACGGAGGATACGGCCCCGCCTTCAGGGGGAAAAGGTCCTAGCAAGCCGGTCTATGTTAATAATGGTGACAATAAAGACGACGTTAAACCATTGCCTCATTATTCGCCAGTTCATTGGAAATCGCAAGCCTCTATCTTATCCCGAGACTCCCATTCGCTGGTGTTTGAGAAACCAACCACGCCAACCTCCTATGCGGGCTTTCGCAATTTGGCCATGATTATTTTGGCAGTGGGCAATATCCGTTTGGTTATTGAAAATTATCAAAAGTACGGATTACTTAATTTCCTCTCGGCGACAATTGGCGTCCCAAACGCTGATGTCCGTATAGGGCTTATTCTGACGGCATCTATGCCCATACATATTTTTATCGCGCTAGCAATTGAATTACTAGCGGCAAAATTGACATTAAATAACAAAAAAGCGGTAATTTCATCACATATTTTCAAATATTACTGGCCCGTTTTCATTATCCTTCACACTTCTAATGCCATTTTGGCTTTGGCTATAACTAGTTATTATACTGAGTACTTTATTTTCCACCCCTTCGTTGGCACCATGTGTGAAGTCCATGCACTAGTTGTGGCCCTTAAAGTGGCATCATATGCCTTCACCAATCGTGATCTTCGTGATGCTACCCTCTATAAGTTACCCACCCCCGAAATTTACGCTTCATTGCCTTATCCTAAAAATCTGACCTTATCAAATATTGTATACTTTTGGTGGGCCCCAACGCTCGTTTACCAGCCAGTATATCCTACTACCCCCCGAATTCGTCTGGGTTTTATTATAAAGCGGGTTCTTGAAATGTGCGGAGCCTTTGTCTTGATGATATTCCTTATTAACCAATACGGCGCCCCCGTATTGAAGAACTCGCTACCCATTTTAGCCTCATCATCTGAGTTCTCCATCTTATCCGCATTGGAACGATTAATGAAATTAGCTACGGTTTCTATGGTAGTATGGCTTTTGGGATTCTTCTGCATATTCCAATGTTATCTTAATATCTTGGCTGAACTTTTATGCTTTGGTGATCGAGAATTTTATCAAGATTGGTGGAACTCAGGATCCGTGGGTACTTATTGGCGCAGATGGAATAGGCCAGTTTCTAATTACTTCAAACGACATGTATTTGTTCCTCTGATTAACCGAGGATTCTCGGTGCAAACTGCGTCTCATTTCGTCTTTTTCATTTCAGCCGTTTTGCATGAAATCTTAGTCGGTATTCCTACCCATAATATTATTGGCGTCGGTTTTGCCTCAATGATATTACAGATACCACTTATCTATGTCACCATGCCCCTCGAGAAAATTAGGGGCGTGGGTACGGTTCTTGGTAATTGTATTTGGTGGCTTAGCTTCTTTTTAGGTCAACCAGTGGGTGTATTACTCTACTATTTAGCCTGGAATCTGAAATTCGGTAATATTAGTACCTCTTAGTATCGTCGCTAAAAAGAAATATTTTCTTATGAATGCCTCATCTTTTCTTTCTTCCTCTCTTTCTTCCCTTCCTTCTTTCTTTCTTCTTTTTTCTTTTCTTGTATTCGTATATTCGTATGTTTCTCATTTTCCGTATGATCTTGTTCTGTAAATTTTTAGGTTATATAATAAATGAAAAGTAAGAAGTTTGAAGTTGAATTTTGAATTTTTTTTTTCAAAAAATTATATTAGCACACTAAAAAAGCAAACCGAAAAAGAAAAAAACAACCACCACAAAATTATTTCAACTAGAACCCAAGGTTCGAGCTATTCCCATATTTGGGGCGGTGACTGGCTCGATAAACAGCAACGGCAACATAAGCTAAAATGATAAAGACCACAAAAACCAGAGCTTGCAGGGATTTAAATACCCAGGTCTTCTTTGCTCTTTGGGTTTTAGCCTTGATAAGTTTAGCCTTCCGTTTGTTACGACGATTTATTTTATCATGAGACTTCTTACTACCGGCAAAATATCCCACGTTATGAACGTTATCGCGCTCTCTATTGCCACCTCTATTGGCTACCGGAATTGATTTTTCATTCGCACCTGCCTCTTCTTCGTATTCTTCGGGATCTTCATCGGGGAAATAAATTTCACCTTCACTATCAACGTAGCCATCCCATCTAGATTGGCCTTCCTTGACATTATTAGCCACAGCCAAGTAGGTATATTTTCCAGGGGCATTACTTAACGAGTTTACCCTAATTTCACCAATACTATGGTATTCACTCAAATCTCCTGTGTGAGCTGAAAGACCCAAATAGAGCGGTTTATCGCCAATCACGTCATAGAATCGTTGTAAAGGTTCACCAGATATTAAAAAACAGGTCTTCCAGGTATTGTCGTCACGGTATAAGATATCCACGGACAAGAATTTGCCGTGTACATTAGTAATTTTCATTGAAGAATGCTTGGCCCCGTTAGCGTTGTGTAAACCACGTACGCCGCATCCGTCAATACCAAAATCGAGTTCATTCTGTTTACCGTCGTTATCGCTATCATAGGTACTCTGGCCATCACCTAACATGGGCATAATGTAAGGGAAGGTCTGTCCGGGCCGGTTGTTCTTGTATGTATCAATGAATATCCCCAATCCGGTAAACTTATCCGGCGCGCCAAAGACGGGGCCATGTGTATTCTGTGAAGATGCAGTAGTCAACCAAATGGCCATACCGTCCCCGTAGAGCGATTGACCTGCGCCACCAATCTTAAAGGCTATGTCGATCTCAATGTCATTCGCAGTGAGTAAAGGTAGTGCTGACTTGGAATACATCCAGCCATTTTGCCCATTCTCATCACGGGTCAACTGAACCGAGGGGAAACTACCGGATCGCATCACGGCCACGTCCCCGCCAATTTCGTAGTTGGGATTTCGGAAATGAGAATCTAGAAAGGGGTATGACATACTGAATGAATCAATTTCAAGCCTATCTAAGGGAACTATGTCATGAATTTGCCTAGGTATAACGGGTGGCGATCCTGCGGTCTTGGCCGTCACCATGAGGGGGCCTAATGCTGCAAACAGGCACACTAAATTGCTAAACATCATTTTTTATACACGATGAGAGTCAAAGGGTAATTTGTGTTCTTTTCTTCTTCTAACTATTTTTTCAGTGAAATACGAAAAAAGATACCCGAGCCAATGGATAATTGCGGCAGATTCACGAGGGGGGGAGATTTTGGAGGGTTTGGAAAAAACTCGAGTGGAAGAAAAGGATGATGAACTGATGAACTGATCTCTGTGCTATAGTTAGATGGTTCATTAAGGGCATCCCCGGGTTTGCCGATTATGTAATGGACGGCATGATCTGATAAAAATTGTTTCTATCACGTGATATATCTTTAAATCTGAGGATTTTTTCGTTTTTTCGTTTTTTCGTTTTTTCGTTTTTTTCGTGTTGTTTTTTCGTTTTTCAGTGGGTTTTTTTTTAGTTTTTCGCTGTAGAAACTCCCAATATTTTGGTTTGATCTTAATTATCGAGCCGACAACGTTCACATTTGTATATTATAAAATGGATAGCCAAGATATTAATACCAAGAGACCTAATGAGGAAACCGTAGCTTGTTCTGCTACGGCTGAATCCGCGGTCCTTGATAGCCCCAACAAAAGAGCTAAAATTGAAGAAGAATCTGTCGCTGCTGCCGTTATCGCGGCTCCCGTTATCGCGGCTCCCGTTACCGTATCCCCCCCTACCTCTAACTCCACATCCACTTCGTTGGGTGTCACCGAAACTGATGTTGGTATTACTGAATATATTTCTGCCGATTTGCCAGGTTTTAAGGGGATTTTGAAGCAAAGATATACCGATTTCTTGGTGAATGAGGTCACCTTAGATGGTACCGTTTTACACTTGGTCGAACCTGCTCCCGTTCCTGTTTCTGATAAGAAGGATCGTCGTCGTGAAAAGAGAGCCGAAGAACGTGAAGGTGAAGAAAAGACTGAAGAAAAGACTGAAGAAAAGACCGAAGAAAAGACCGAAGAAAAGCCCATCTATGTTCTTTCTGAAGAAAACAGAGAAAAGTTAGCCAAGTACTTGGATGCTGAAGATATTGAAAAGATTTTGGCTCTTTTCCACAATGGTTCCAATATGCAAACCAAGAAGACTTTTGACGAAAAGGACGACCGTACTGCCTTACATATTCTCATCAGAGAAATCTTCAACTCTAAATTCGAAACAAAAACTACCCCTACTAACTGTTTCTCAATCAGCCTTGCCAATGCCCAACAACAACGTAAATCCCGTGAAAGGGTGGGTGGTATTAAAAATGCACTTGGCCCTGCTCTTGATTATCTTCACTTCACGTTATACAAAGAAAACAAGGACACTATGGAATGCGCTAGTTTACTTGCCAAGTTCTTGCGTGTGCCTCCCAAGACTATTGGTTACGCCGGTACCAAGGATCGCCGTGGTGCTACTGTTCAGAGAGCCAGTATCAATAAGATGAGAGTTGATAGACTTCATAACCTTAATCGTGTCTTAAGAGGTATTCGTTTAGGTAGTTTCAAGTACGAATCTGAACCTTTAAAGCTCGGTGATCTCAAGGGTAATGAATTCTTTATCACCATTCGTGGTGTTGAAGCCGCTGAAGGTTTTGATAAGGTTAATAAGGCTTTTGAATCCTTAAAAGAACACGGGTTTATCAATTATTATGGTATGCAAAGATTCGGTACCTTCTCCGTTTCTACCCATACTATTGGTAAGCACTTGTTGAATGATGAATGGGATAAGGTTGTTGATCTCTTATTGATGCCCCAAGATTTGGGTATTCCCGATAGTTTTGAAGCTCGTAAGAAGTGGGCTGCCACTAGAGATGCCAAGGCTGTCTTGCCCCTCATGCCCAGAAAGTGTGTTGCTGAGCATGCCGTCTTAAGAACCTTAGCTGAAAATAGAAATAATAAGGGCAGTGGATCGCTCAATGCTGTTATGCAAATTCCTAGAAATCTTAGAGTAATGTACGTTCACGCTTACCAAAGTTATATCTGGAATGTTGTTACTAGTGCTAGGGTAAAGCGTTTTGGTTTAAATGTTGTTGAAGGTGATTTAGTCATTGATGATTCAGAGCAATTATTAAGAGAAAAGGAAAGAGAAGCCCAACTGCAATCTGGTGAAGATTTCCAAGAAGATTTGAAGGAGGATACCTACACAAGAGCTA
Organism: Nadsonia starkeyi-henricii; assembly: GCA_030560865.1. Taxonomy (NCBI): domain Eukaryota; kingdom Fungi; phylum Ascomycota; class Dipodascomycetes; order Dipodascales; genus Nadsonia; species Nadsonia starkeyi-henricii. The sequence goes on along the minus strand of JAKTWC010000016.1, from coordinate 186,497 downwards.
GACCTGTTACTAAAGAAGAAATTGAATCCAAGAAGTATACCATCTATGATATTGTTCTTCCCACTCCCGGTTTTGACGTCACATACCCTGAAAATGAACTTAAGCAAGTCTACATTGATACTATGGCTCAAGACGGTATTGATCCTTTCAACATGAAGCGTGGTGTTCGTGAATTCTCTCTTGCAGGCAGTTACAGATATATCATCTCCAAGGCTTACAATGTCGAATGGTGGATTAAGAAGTACGAAGACCCTGTTGAACAACTTGTCAAAACTGACTTAGAAATGATCAACGAAGGTCTTTTGGTTGGTGTTGAAGGTGAAACTGGTGAAGGCAAGAGAATGGTTCAAGGTGAAGGTGTCGGTAGTAATACTGGTATTGTTTTAAAGCTACAATTGGGCGTTGCCCAATATGCTACAATGGCCCTTAGAGAAGTCATGAAGCTCGATACCTCCCGTAGGGGTGAAGGTTTAAGCATCCAAGTTAAGGCCTCGTCTTAAGATTTATGGCATCAAAATTATATTAATGTATATTAGTTGCTTTTAGTTTGATAAAAATACAAGTGTAAAAATAATATCACTTTGTTTATTCCGAACCATGTTTGTTGAGCCTATGCCGGCTAGATTTACCGTAAATGGTGCGGCGCAGGCCCAAGCAGCATTACATCATGGGTTGGCCAGATCTGTGGTTTCTCGTTCCGTCTCCGAACTAGCCTAGTCGACTACCCTTATTTCAAGTTTTGAAGTCTTTTCTTTTCTCTTTCTCTATTTATTTTCAAGTTTCCTTTATACGCTACTGAATTATTTAATACAAAAATGGCACCCACTCCTCGTGTTATCTTTATTCGTCATGGTGAGACCGAATGGTCTAAAAGCGGTCAACATACCAGTGTCACTAATCTTCCTTTGACAACCGAAGGCGAGCATCAAATGAAAGCAACTGGTGTCGCGTATGTTGGTGAGCATAAACTAATTAAACCCTCTACCATCACCCATGCCTTCATCTCGCCTCGTCAGAGAGCCCAAAAGACTTTTGAACTTATGTTCGAGGATGTTGATCCCGACGTTGTTGCTAAAATTCCTAAAACCATCACTGAAGATATTAGAGAATGGACGTATGGCGATTACGAAGGTATGCTTAGCAAGGAAATTCGTGCTTTAAGAAAATCTCGTGGTCTTGACCAAGAAAGAGATTGGCAAATTTGGTATGACGGTTGCGAAAATGGTGAAACCCCTAAAGAAGTTATTTCCAGACTGGACAAGCTTATCGGGGAAATTCATGCAATTCAGGCTAAGGCTTTCGAAGAAGATAGAGCTAGTGACGTATTAGTCTTTGCCCATGGTCATATTTTGAGAGCTTTCGTTCTCAGATGGCTCAAGAAAGATCTTCAACCTCCAGCTTTCATTATGGACGCTGGTGGTGTTGGTGTATTAAGTTACGAACACGACAACATTAACGAGCCGGCGCTTTGCATTGGTTCATCCATCAAACCATTCTAGATTTTAAAAGTACTCACTTAAACACTTCTTGTGAATAATTCTATTAAAATATTATTTACTTTATATTTATATCATCTACAATATTACTATGTTACATTGTCTTTAGCTCAATAAAACTCCATAATATCCGTACATATCATTCATAACTATGAATTAAAGACACACATTAATAAGATTAATTGAGGTTAATTTTTGTCAATTCCTCTATAGACCATTTGGGTCGGGAATAAGATCTCAAGTCAGTCTCAATACCCATCTCCCATAATTCAATACCTGCCCACCCAATCATTACAGCATTATCCGAACACCATTGGGGATCTGGAAAATGAAACCTTTCTATGTGGGGAAAAGACTCACGGATTTTTTCTCGGAATCGTAAATTAGAACCCACCCCGCCGGAAAGAACCAAATCTTTGATATGTAAAAACTCCTCTCTAATTTCGGTTGGATTTTCTCTACTTATATCATCTTTTTTTAGTCTCTTCGCTATTTTTCTAGCCATTGTTTTTGAAATATAACCCGGGTTAATTGCTGAACGCATACGCTTGGTTACGTGGTCAAAAACGGCTTCCTGAATTTCGTAGGCCATTTGGTGCCTATGCCCAATTGGTATTACTTCACAGGCAGTGTCCCTTGTTACACCCGGATACATTTTTGTAAGATTTTCCTTTATGCTTGTAGTAAAAGGAGCAAATGAAAAGGCTGCCGTGTTGATTCTTCCTTTTATATCCTTCAAAGGATCAGGGAGTTTCAACGGTGTATATTTCGCTGAGCTAATCGAAGTATTTTCAACCAGGCCTTGTCTGACGAATGCCTCTAGTACTCCCCCGAGCATTATACCTTTTAATCCTATCTCACGCGCGCATTTGTCGATAGCATCTCCAACTGCTATATCCTTTGTATTTGCTATAATCTTGTGATCAAGGAGAGAACTGGACAGAACAAGCATGGTATGACCACCAGAAGCTAGCAAACTTAAAAATGGGAAAGACGGGTTCGGAATATATTGAGGGGGGTCAGCTTGTGAATTTTTGGCTGTCCAGCTAAACATTCTTGGTGTCAACAAATGACCTAGCATATGATGAACTCCAATTAAAGGCACATTCCATCCAACGGCCAGGCCTTTGGCAACCTCATAACCAGATGCCAAAGATGCATTCATACCAGGGCCACGAGTTGCGCAAACTAAAGAAACTGGCTTATCACGATGATTTCTCAGTAGCTCATTAACGGTGTGGGCTACCATCTGTTGATGAAGTAGGTGCGCTTTCATGGGTATAATACCACCGTCACTAGTAGTATCTAACGAGTGCTTTACGTGATCTACCAGTAAAGGTGGACTGTATTTATTAACTCTATCGATAATACATACAGATGTATCGTCACATGATGTTTCAATGGCTACAACCCGATATCCCCGAACCAAAGGTATTGAGGGTGCTTCAGACAATGTTAAACAAGATTCAAGTACCCCATCCAGTCTCTTCTTCCGGAGATACCTTTGAGTCATGTGTGCTAAACCACCCCATCTCGTTTTGTACATGGCCACTCTACCTTCATATGTTGGTGGTGTGGTGGTATATCTTGACAGAGCGATCCAAGATCTCAAGACCAATCTGCAAATAAATTAAATGATATGATCAGTACAGACTTATCTGAACTTTCAGAGGGGTCTTATCACGTGCAATGCACACGGCGCCAAAAATGAGCACCGCTTCGACCTTCCTGATACGGCTTATCGGCGGTAATTAATCATGGCTTTCCATAAGGATATCTACTATAAAGTCTCCATTATCTCAGTATTTTAGAAGAGTAAGTTATAGAGTTGGTAAACGCATTATTATATCTCTTTTACTGTTGCAAATTACAAAGCATGGCCCTTGATCTATTTATCGATATTACATTACCCTCCGGGGAAACATACTCACAGCCCACAGGTTTATTCATCAATAATGAATTTGTGAAGTCAATTAAAGGAGACGTTATTGAATCAATTAACCCTGCAACCGAAAAACTAATTTGTTCAGTATATGGTGCGGGAGAAGAAGATGTTGATGTGGCAGTAAAAGCAGCCCGTGCTGCTTTTAAGGGTCCTAAAGGATGGAAGAAAGCTACCGGGGCTGAAAGGGCTGAGCTGCTTTACAAGTTGTCCACTTTAGTAGAGGACAAGAAGCATATTCTTGCCTCTATTGAATCATTGGATTCAGGTAAGCCTAAGACTCAGAATTCATTGGGAGATGTCGAGGAAGTAATTTCAGTTCTGAAATACTTTAGTGGCCGTGCTGATGGTGCCCAGAGTGGGAAAACCATTGAAACTGGGCCAAATAAACTTGCGTATACTTTACACGAACCATACGGTGTTTGTGGGCAGATTATCCCCTGGAATTACCCTCTGGGTATGGCTGGTTGGAAGATAGGTCCTGCCCTTGCTGCCGGTAACTGTATTGTCTTGAAATCTGCCGAGCAAACTCCGCTTTCAATTCTTTATTTTGCGCAGCTTGTAAAAGAAGCCGGCTTCCCTCCAGGTGTCGTCAATATTCTTTCCGGTTTAGGTAAAACCGCTGGCGCCGCCTTGGCTTCACATACTGATGTCGATAAGATTGCATTCACAGGTTCAACGGCTACTGGCAAAGACGTCATGAAAGCGGCTTCGAGTAACTTGAAAGCCATTACTCTTGAATGTGGCGGCAAATCCCCCCTTTTCGTTTTCAATGATTGTGATCTTGACCAATGTGTAAAGTGGGCTCATTTTGGTATAATGTGCAATATGGGCCAGATTTGCTCTGCCACTTCACGTATTTACGTACAAGAAGAGTCGTACGAAAATTTTATTACTGCCTTCGAGGCCGAATGTAATAACGCCTCAATTATGGGTGATCCTTTTAATGATAACGTCACTCATGGCCCTCAAGTTTCGAAACTCCAACAGGAGCGTGTCATCAGCTATATCGAGAAGGGTAAGGCTGAAGGTGCTCGACTGGTTTGCGGTGGTAAAGCCGTATCTCCGGGTTATTATATCGAGCCCACTATATTCGCCGATGTCACTCAAGACATGACAATTATGAAAGAGGAAATATTCGGCCCTGTAGTTTGCATTACCAAGTTCAAAGACGAGGAAGATTGTGTTAGGCTTGGTAACGATTCTAATTATGGATTAGCGGCTGCGATTTTCAGTTCTGATATCGGTCGATCTCATCGTCTAGCGAGAGATCTTGATGCTGGTAGTGTGTGGATTAATAGTGATAATGACTGTGATATTCGTGTCCCCTTTGGTGGCTACAAAGTATCTGGTATTGGGCGTGAACTTGGTGATTACGGTATGAGTATTTACACTCAAGCCAAGGCTGTTCATGTCAACTTGGGTTCTAGGCTCTAGGCTTTTTTGTTCTTTTGTAATATCCAAAGGAACATATATAAAAAATAAAATAAATTATTGACTATTCTCAAATGGAACAATTCCCTTTTTCTTAAAAAATTGAAATCTATTTGAAGCGGTAAAAATTAGCCATACCATGTAGACGGATTACTAGCCTCCAGGGTCTCTTCGTTCCTTCGGTTACTTATGAATGATTCTCTAATATTGAATTCTTTCACTAGCTCTTCCCAAACCGAAACATTCATATCCATAATCAGTTGGTTCCTGGGTAATTGCCGCCTTTCTTCAGCTTCATTTTCGTCAGCTTCAGGCACAATTATGACATTCGGAAGTCCATTGACATCTGATTCTATCTTCAGATGACCATTACTGATCAAAAAACTTAAATTATACATGTTTTCGACCGTTTGACTGAAACTATGGGGATTTACGATAATTTCGAAAAGCCCCATGGATGTAATATTATTTGCGACGAAGTGTTTGCTGATAGTTTGAAACATGTCTTTAACCAGGGATGAAGCAGCGGTTTTTGCTGACTTTTTCAAGTCCCTTTTATCAATCTGTTCTGCTACCTTTAATTCTTCAATTTCGTCACGCACTATTTTCCGCCTTTCCCTGATAATCTTGTCTATGGCAACCGGCCCTAGCATGAAATCGATTCCGACAGGTCGCGCAAGATATTTGTACGCTAATTGGCCCAACTTTTTGAATGAAAAATCGCTAGTCTCAGATTCTGTGCACCGTGATATATTTTCAATAAACTGAGGCCAGTCAAATTCTGATGTCGCATCTTTTAGATTTCGCGCTTTCCTTAAATTCATTGTTGTGGCGCGAACTAAAACAGCTGAATCATATGTGGATTCGGTAGGTCTTTCTACAGCCATAAAAATATTATTCGCTTCTTCAACTACTGTCTCGATCAGCGATTTTTGCCCTTCGATAAGCTTAGTGTTATAATAGCTTTCTTCGTTCTGCACCAACTTGTCATCAAGCTTTCGGAACTTCCGTCGTTGTTCACGATGCTCTCTTTCTTTTTCATGTGGGTCATAATTGCTCTCTCTTTGAGATTCTGCCATTTTTGCAGTAATTCCTAAGCTTCGTAAAAGGGATTAAATTCGAAGAAAATATTTGAAAAATATTTGACAATATTTGATATACCACCTTAGAAACCGTCCCCAGTGTGCAGTGCATATACAAATAGGCATTTTTGGGACTTTGAATGTAGTTCAACGGTCAGCGCGTTCAAATATAATGAGATAAGCTAATTTAGGTACAATGACCGACGAGTTAGATCATAAAAAAATTAGAGTGTGTATAGGCGTTGTAAGATAGTATGGATTTCTTTTTTATTAACTGATTTTTGGCCAGGCTTTAGATGTTTCGGTAGTTAACCGTATTGCAGCTGGTGAAATCATTATTGCCCCAGCTAACGCGTTGAAAGAGATGCTGGAGAATTCCATTGATGCTGGATCCACCTCAATCGATATATTAACCAAAGATGGTGGCCTTAAGTTAATGCAAATCACCGATAATGGTAGTGGTATTAATGTAAGTGTTACTTTTATGAAATCCAGATGAATATTATTGCGTTCAAGTATTTGTTATTCCTTTACAACATTGTTATATTAACAATTTTAACAGAAGGATGATATGGCTATTTTATGCAATAGATTTACTACCTCCAAATTATCGAAATTTGAGGATTTATCCAGTATTGCCACCTACGGGTTTCGTGGTGAGGCATTAGCGTCGATATCGCATATTTCACATCTTACTGTGACTACAAAAACGAAAGACTCAACATGCGCCTGGCGAGCATCATACTCGGATGGCGAGCTAATTTCCGATAACAAAAAGGGCAGTCTAGATGCTGGGACGGTTTTGTCTCAACCTAAAGCTATCGCTGGTAAGGATGGTACTCAGATTGTGGTTGAGGATCTTTTTTTTAACGTACCTTCGCGTCTCCGGGTTTTTAAATCATCAGGGGAAGAATATTCAAAAATTCTAGATGTTGTGTCACGTTATGCCGTTCATACAAAAGATGTGGCGTTCTCGTGTAAAAAATATGGTGATTCTCATGCTTCGTTGATGATCCCATCTAATTATTCTGCTATTGATAGAATAAGGGTCGTCTACGGTTCTAGTATCGCTTCAGAACTATTGCCTATATCTTCTGAAGCCAATGAGCAAGTGGGGTTGATGAAAATGTCAGGACTTATTACCAACCCTAATTACAATGGTAAAAAAAATATTATGCCTTTGCTATTTATCAACAATCGTTCAGTATCATGCGATCCTTTAAGGAAGGCTATTAATGCTGTTTATTCATTGTATTTACCTAAAGGTGGGCACTCGTTTGTTTATCTTGCACTCGAAATTATTCCCAAAAACGTAGATGTCAATGTTCATCCCACCAAGCGAGAAGTCAGGTTCTTGTATGAAGATGAAATAATCGAAATAATATGCGAAAGATTGCAAACCATTTTGGCCGGCGCTGATTCCAGTAGAAAGTTTCAAACTCAGACTGTTCTTCCAGGGGCTATATCTGTGTCTTCAAATCGAAACGATGGTACTAAGCCCGTTCTCTCCACCCCCAATAAAAAGGTGTATGAACATAAAATGGTTCGTACTGATTCTACTCAAGGGAAAATTACGACTATGTTTACCAGTAATATTCCAAATTCTCGTCCAAGTCCACGAGGAGCTGCTATTAGATCTCATACTCAAAATATTTATGAAACTGCAACTACTAAAAGGTTGTCATCGACGAGTACTGGATCACAAATTATCGACAGAGAGAATCATCCTGTTGAGGAAATTGAAGACCAGGATGCTACATTTGTTGATTATGAAAATGGTGATAATGAACTCAGTAACGGACCGTGTGGGGATATTGATCAAAAGGAAGAGTATGAAAATCGAGAAGAGTCCCAAACTTTCCGGGCGACAAATAATGAAAACTCTGCCGATATTATAATGAATAATAGCCCCAGAGTATCAATCAAACTGAGGTCCATAAAAGCACTTCGGGGAGAGGTAAATGATCTTGCCCATGTTATATTGACTGACATGTTTGCGGATCACACTTTCGTAGGTGTAGTTGATACAGCCCGACGTCTCGCTGCGATTCAATACGGTATTAAACTTTATCTAGTCGATTATGGTTCTGTATGTAAAGAACTCTTCTACCAGATTGGTCTAAGTGACTTTGGAAACTTCGGTACCGTTTGGCTGGCATCAGAACGAGAGTTTGACCCCTCACAGGATAAGGAAATGGTAAGTGGACTTCCAGATGGAGACGACGGAGATGGGATCAGAATTGAATCTCTGTTAGATATTGCCTATGAACACCTATCGTTGACAAAACCCCCATCAATTGATAAAGAAGCTGCTATTCAACGGCTGATTAGCATGCGCGAAATGTTGTTTGAGTATTTCGCAATTCACATAACGCCGGATGGGAAGATTGTGGCATTGCCGCTATTGTTAAGAGGTTATATTCCGCCAATTGATAAACTCCCTGCTTTAGTTTATAGAATCGTGAATAATGTTGACTGGGAAGAAGAAAAAACATGTTTCAAAAATATACTTACAGAAATTGCTATGTTTTACATCCCTGAATGTCTTGATGAACACGCTAATGGCGATGAAATTGATGAAAGTATTACGCAGCGATTACAAAAAATTAAGCAGGATCTCGAACGGATTTTATTTCCAGCAATCAAGAGAAGGCTAATTGGAACCAAACCTTTACTGAAGGATATTGTGGAAGTGGCAAACTTACCAGGTTTATATCGGGTTTTCGAGAGATGTTAAAAAGATATGCAAAATTTAAAACTGGAGCAGCAGAGGATCTTGGAAATTTTTAAAACAGGTAAAATTATAAACTAGGCTTTGTCTATATCTTTGGAGTAATAATAGATTATATTTTAATATATAAAGATTAAGTAAAAATATTATGTTAGAATTTTCCTCCAATGCATCATAATCGATAATTAGTTACGGTTAGTTCAAAAAAAATAAAAATAAGGGAATCCATATTTCTATTAAACATGAAATCTTTAGTGATTAATCGTTATTTTCAAAAATTAACGCCATATAGCTGTGTTGGTATTTTGATTCACCGAAGTACCCATCAAGCCAGAAAATCCCTGCAATGAAGTCGATGGGGATCTTATCGGCTGATTAGGTATGTTTACAGAGTTACGATGTGAACCAATAGGCATTGCTTGTAAATCACCGGCAACTGATTGGTTTGCCACGTACTTGAGATGCGTAACAACGCCCATACTATCCCGTGATGATTCGAAACGATCAGCGCCAGATGAAAATACACCAATCGAGGTATAAAAGTCATTCTGAGTAAATGAAGCACCAGGGAGAAGATTCAAAGTGGCCCGGTAGAGTGCTATAGCAGGCACGTAGCCTTCATTGTCCCAACCACCTTCTACTTGTTGTGTGTAGCAATTAACAGCTGCATTCTTTATGCTGTCATTGAAGGTTGTACTTTGGCGTCTCATCACAGGGGCTTGAGTTTCTCCCCATGGCATGTTAGTACTCACGGACGAATTAGAAAGTCCGTTAGACCACATTCTACCTCCATTACGTTGACCGGCAGCAGGAGCTGTGCCAATACCTGTCCAATTTTCAAACTTCAGGCTGTTGTTATTGTTATTGTTACTGTTGTTGTTGTTGTTGTTGTTACTGATATTACTGTTATTGGTAGTAATACTAGTTTGATTGCTGTGGTTGCTAATGCCAACATTGTTATTAACGTTATTATTGCCAATATTAGTGGTGCTAAAAGCATCCGATGTTCGATGAATGGCAAATGGTTCATGGAAAATACCAGCACCTGGACTGAAAGCATGACTGGCCGATTGAAATCCGTTAACATTGGGAATCGAATTCGAATCCATAGTATTCAGATTTTCGTTAGACGTATTTATCGTACTAGGGATACCGGAGGGATAGAAATCATCAAAGTCGTCGTCCATAAGTGCCTTACTTCCTAGTACACGTGAGATCTCATTGACAGGATTATCTTCTTCATCTTCGACCGCATTATCATCATTCGATAGAGATGACATGAAACCGCCTAATGAATCATCATGTTCCTTGATCTGTCTGGATGGCGAGCGGAACGATGATGCCCCAATGTGCGCGCTTGAAATTGTAGTGTTGATGCCTTGAGGAGAAGCAATGCTACTACTGGTCGGGCTCACATTTGAATTCCGGTGTGGCATAGTGCTCATATCAGGACTCGAAAAAACATTCGGTAGTGAAACTGAAGGGTTTCTAGGGTTTGATGACGATAACACAGTACGGTTTATTCCAGGTGGGGGTTGAATTATTCCCGTTGTGTTTTGAGACATGGCTAATCCTGGAGGCGTAATTCTGGCTGTTGCTTGATTATAAGGAGATGATATAATACCTGTAGGGCCTTGTGACATCCAAGTAGATGGTAATTGCTGTTGAATCTGCTGTAAGGGTTGGTGTGGACTTTGTTGGGAGAATTGAGTATTTGTAAACGAGTGGGTGGGAAGACCCTGTTGAGACTGAAGATGCTGGGGTTGAGTATTTTGAGGTTGTGGTGGTTGTGAAGTTTGTTGAATATGAGATGTATGATGACGCTTATGTGGGTCAACAAGAGCTAAATTATAAGCGTTACCGTAACCAGGAATTACTGCCCCAGCATTTAGATTCGATATAAGCGTAGAGTTCATATCCGATACAGGCATTACACTTGGCCTTAGTTGGTTGTATGATACTGTCGAAGGTGAATTAGAAAAATGCTGAGGTAAAAGGTTGTTATTGGGTAGCGGGCTGCTGAATGGTTGAGGTTGGTATGTTGATGACAGCGATGATGCTGGCGATGATGCAGAAATAACAGATGATGATGAAGGCACTGCTAATATTTGTTGTTGAGGAATAGGCGATGAAAGATACGATAATTGTTGTTGTGACTGAGGCTGCTGTTGTTGTAGCTGTTGTTGTTGCTGTGAATGGCTTTTAGGCTCAGGAAGAGCTGCACTTAATTTGCCAAGCAAATTTGCCAGTGATGGTTGGGGTGAGTCTTCATGTGAAATTATACCATGAAGGTTAGGAGGTGTGACCTCACCATGTGATAATCGTCTATATTCTGAATTATCAATTGGAGAAGACCCAGTAGACCCCCGCATCAAAGTTTGGAGCAATTGATGTTGCTGTTGGTGTTTCAGGGCAGCTTGTGTAGCCTGTGCTTTTTGCTGTTCAAACTTTAGCAATGCTTGCCTTTCCTGTTCAAGCTTTTCCTGAGCATCTTGTTGCTGCAAAAACTCACGTTCTCGAAGTTCAGCAGCCTCCTTTAGTTCCTTCTCTTTCTGTGATTTTTCTTCTTCTCGGCGTAATTTTTCCAGTTCAGCATCCTTGGCTTCCTTCAACTCTCTAGCTTCACGCTCTTTTCTCAGCTTTTCCTCTCGCTTCTTCAGTTCAATTTCCTCTTTTTCTTCTCTCTTCTTTCGTTCAATTTCTTCCTTTTCCTTTCGCTTACGTTCGCGCTCAGCCTCCTTCCTCTTTTCCTCTTCTTGTTTACGAAGATTTTCTTCCTCCAGCCGTATTCTTTCCTCTTCTTCACGCTTTAGTCGTTCTTCCTCACGCTTCTTTCTGATCTCTTCTCTTTCGCGATTTTTTCTTTCCCGCTCAAAATTTTCTTGTTCCTCCTTTAACTTCTTTTCTTCCTGTTGCTTCAACTTTTGCTTTAGTCGCTTTTCACGTTTTCTTTCTTTATCCTTCTCCAACTTTTCTTCCCTTTCGCGTTGAAGTTCTTCCTGATATTCAATCTCTCTCCTTAGTTCCTCTTGTCTATCAATTAGGACTTTTTCTCGGTAAGCAGAAAGAACTCGTTGTTCAAACATTCTAGCGGCGAAGATTTGAAACATTCTTTTACCTTCAGTTATTCGCTGTTCATCGCTAATTAGCTCTTCATCTTCCGAGTCATAATCATCTTCATCGTCTTCGTAATCGTCATCATATCCATCTTCATCCTCTTCATATTCGGCCGCTGCAGCGAGAGCTTCCTCTTCACGGGCCATTCTTCTTTCAGCTAATTGTTCCATCATTTCAATAAATTTTTTACCATCATTTTTCAGTAGATCATCGGCCACGGTCAAAATTCCACCTTGTACAGTTAGACTATTGCCAAAATTAAAGAACTCATTAGGGGGGTTAACGGCATTTACATTCGGGTTGGCGTCCAGATCGAGGGTTGGGTTTGAGTTATCATTAGCCGTCGCTGGGGAATTAAGATCATTGGTAGGGGCTAAATTTGAATTAATAATTTGGGTTTCCTCTATATCATCATTTGGGCCGGCAAAATAATGTGATGATGAGTTATTAACCGAAGTAGTGTTATTGATGTGAGTAGTGTTATCATTACTGTCCCAGGTTGCACTTTCGGCGGCCTCCAAAAACTGGGTCATCAATTGTGGATCGTCGCCGTTGGTCAGAGAAACAGAATCTAGTCGGTCAGTAAGCTTGCTGAGTTGATTATTTTGAGTATTGGCGTATTGCTCTAATTCATCATAATAAGCATCATAGAGGACTTCTAATTCTTGTTCGATAACATTCCGCTTTCGACCACAAACTGAACAACTACAATTATTTTGTTGTTGTTCCTTCATTTTCTTAAGAATGGTCTCCTTCTCGACCTTAACTAGATTACGACGTTCATCTTCACTAAGACCTAACCAAAATTCGCGAATTTTCTTTCTTTCTTCTACTGAATTCATGTTCAAGGTTTCACCAATATTATCGTTTATTTCGCTAATGGTACCTGGGTTATTTAATGCATTTTCAACTCGGGCATTTTTCCCTTTTCTCTTAAAACTGGGATTAGAATTCATTGCCGCATGGGAATGCTCTAGTTGATGATTGGATGTGGATTGAGAATACATAGTGGCTGCTGTGGCGATAGCGGATTTCATTAAATCTTCATTTAAAATATCGATATTATCCACCACAATTTCACCATTGGCATTCATCTTGGCCTGGGGGGTCAAGTTCATAATAGCTGAACTTAATTCGACCACGTTAGCATTATTATTATTTGAATTAGCCGACTTCTTCTTCTTTTTTTTCTTTTTCTTTTTCTTCTTAGCGCCATCGGCGGAATCGGCATTTTGATTACTATCCGCTTCATTGTCTTGATCATGATCATTGTAGTTGTCATTGTCATCTTCATTATCGTCATCACTTTCGTTATTATGAATAATATCCTTCCGATCTGTCGTATTAGAATCAGCCGTATTGTCGAAATTTCGTTGATTTTTACTATCATTTACATGCAATGAATGGTTCGAAGATGGCAAGAAATACTCAAAATCAATATTCTTACCCGCAATGAATTGCACATCGTCATCGCCGTCTGAGAAATAAGAATCCAAAGATAAATTGGCCGACTTTTTCCCCTTAACTTTTATGTTGATGGCATCATTCGCTGGGACGATTGGTATTGTGTGGGAGTGAGGGTCGTTGAGGTCAGCATGAGATCCTGGGACTTTCGTTGTAGTAGAAGTCGTGGAATTCGTGGGATCCGTGGGATTCCGAGATGACGGCAGATCCGGCGTTGTCATCTTATTGGGTTTTTGTTCATCAAACATTAGAGTTGCAAGCTTGCTACACCTAAGATGGGAAGAAGAAGAAAAAAATAATGATAATAATAAAAAGCACCGAATTGAAACAACCAAAAGATCTTTTGGTTGTTGGGAATTCAGCCAAACGAAAAAAAAAGGTTAGTGGATGCTCCAGCAAACGAAAAAAAAAAAACAAAGGGTGGTTTACCAAGGATAATATTTGAGACGCCATTTGAAAAGACCCAAGACGCTCGCATAAACCCCGTGGGCAGCCGGACCATCGAATTGCAAATGCAAACCGGTAATAAGAGACATACTGTGAAAGAAAGGGTGTCTAGGGTGGAGTCCGTGGGGTCCAGTCGAGATGCACGTACGTACGAGAACGAAGGGCAGGCTAGTGGGGGCGCGGGTCCAGATGTGCGGTGGATGGATGTGTGTTGGCAGACCGGCCCAGGGGCGTAGAATTGGGGCGGAATTGACGTGGACGGGGCAGAGTGCTGGACAAGGCGTGAGTAAACCGTGAACAAACCGTGAACAAAACGCTGCTTCAGGCGTGTTGGGCTCAGAAGCCCTGAAAGAAGGCGGATCGAAGCCAGCGGCGATGGAGGTTTCCAGGCGGCGGCGGCCGGGCTCAGATCTGCGTGCGCGTATTTGTGGGGCTGGCGGGGGGGTCGCGGGCCTCTGGCGGGAATTTGCTGGAATTGACGAGGATTTATTCGAATTTATTGCGATTTATGCGAATCGGCCGGTGTCTGAGTTCATTCGTCTCTGGCGCGATCGCTCGCCATCTCGCGCGATCTCTCGCTCTCGCTGGTTGTCGCTCGTTTCTGGTATACTCCATCCGCCGCTGGCTCTTCGCCCAGAACCCCAACAGCCCAGCACCGTCATGAGCCACGGCTGACTCAGCGGGCCTGGCGGGCGGCCTCACCGCTGACTCCACCGGACTGGACTCCAGCCGTAATAATGCCACTGAACGAGCTCAGTTTGGATCCCCCATTGCCCCTGTATCGCTCGCGGTTTATATTCCCTGTCTGTGCTCCCTGCTGGCTCGCGCACCTTCTCGAGCGGCTGCTGATACTTCTGGGCCCTGTTTGCTCCCTCGATCTTGCTCGATTTCCCTGTTTCCTGCCTCTGGCCGCCTCCTCATTGCTGTCCGTCACCCCCCCCCCCCCAATATTCGCCATGAGTCGAGAAAATTATATACGAAGGTACGTCACACACCCAGTCAAACACCCCCTTTTTTCTTGCCTTCCTGGGCCCCGAGTGGGTTGGCTTGGCCTGGGCTTGGTTTGTTCCTCCTGAATTTTACCAAGCCCCCTCCCCCCAGATTCGCTTCATGGGCTGGCCTGGTACTCCAATCCATTCAGAATGCCTGGCCTGGTGCTGCTGACTGGACTGCTGGTGCCACGGCTCAATTCGAAACCGTAATTGGCTCACTTACTAACCTTATGCTCTATTTTATAGAAAGCTAGTCATTGTTGGCGATGGTGCGTGTGGTAAAACTTCGTTATTGTGTGTATTCACCCTAGGTGAGTTCCCTAAAGTATGTATACTATCTTCACCATTCACTATTGGGTTTTTTGTTGTTATTGTTGTTATTGTTGTTATTGTTTTCTTATCAAGAAAATGGTGCCTTTTAACTGGGCCTAACAAATTTACCTTCTAACATCTGATTCTATTTGATTTCTTTTCTATTTGAGTTTTTTTCCTAACCTATTTTTATTTTCGTCTTTCGCTACAGGAATATGTAAGTAAGAAATGTATCCCTGAAAAGCTGTCTCGTTGAACTTATGATCTAGCAGTGGACCGCCCAGATAAGGTAAACGCTGACATTCCTTTCTGAGGGTAGCTAGACATTTTCATACGAGTTTTATTTCATTATGATGTTCTTTTTTCTAATTGGTATTATTTGTGTTTTGGCGGCTATTTATAGCATCCGACAGTTTTCGAAAATTACGTCACCGACTGTCGTGTCGACGGTAAATCAGTCCAACTAGCTCTGTGGGATACCGCGTAAGTATATTTATTTTCTTTGAGGTGAGAATAACGATCTTTTTGGAAAACAGATTTGGCATTTCTTTCTGGAATTATTCTTTTGAAATTTGTTTTTTGAAATTCCTTCCATAAAAAAAAAAAACTAACTCTTATTTGTATTGAGTACAGTGGTCAGGAAGAATATGAAGTATGTAGTTTTTAATTTCTTGGTTTTTATGACCTTTTTTCCTTCTTTCTTTTATTCATTTTTCTAACTATATTCACCCTCTTTTAGCGGCTTCGACCCTTATCCTATCATAAAGCCCACTGTATCCTGATTGCCTTTTCAGTTGATGCCCCCGACTCGCTAGACAATGTAAAGGTGAAATGGATAGACGAAGTTAATGAACTTTGTCCGAATGTGCCCGTCATATTAGTGGGCCTGAAACGAGATTTACGACCAACTGATAATAATAATCACAATAATAAGAGTGGTACGCGGTTTGTGCAGACGTATGAAGCCGAACAAGTCGCTAAGCAAATTGGTGCTAGACGTTATTTGGAGTGTTCATCGCTAACTGGCCAGGGCGTGGACGATGTCTTTGAAGTTGCCACGCGAGCCAGTCTTTTGATGCTTAATGAGCGACCTCAGCCTAAATCTAGTTGTTGTATTGTGCTCTAAGTTTTGAACAACAACAATAATAATAAATTAAACAAATTACTAATTATTCATTTGACCTTGTCTTCTTTTTTTTTTACTTCAGATTTTATTTTATTCCTTTCCTTGTTTTTGGCCTTCTCCTTGCTCTCTCTTTTTTTCCCCCCCTCTCTTTCTCTATTTTTTTTTTTTTGATTTTTTTTTCATATATAGTGTGAAAGCATAAAGTGCCACATTTGGTTATTTTTCTATTTTGTTTGTATTTTTTTGGTATCCTGCGTTTTTTGGGTGATAGGCTTGTTCGTTCTAGGTGCAAGTTTGTTTGAGTTCTTTTGCATTTAGTACTCGCTGTCGTTTTTGGTTTTTATTGGGCTCTAATATAATTTCATGACAGTGAGAGATAATAATAATAATAATAATAATAATAAATAAATAAATAAAAAAGAAAAAAAGAAAAAAGCTGCATTAATTTTCTCATATCCTCCTTCTCTTGGTAGATTCTTTATTTTATTTTATATATTTATTGTTTTGATTTCTTAATCATTTCCTGGTCTTTAGTTTAGTTATTACATTCCTGTACTCTACATTTAATAATAATTATTATTATTATTATTACTATTATTATTATTATTATTATTATTACTATTATTATTATTATTTTTAGCGTTATATATCAAGCAATCATGACCATTGATACTACTACTGTCATCACTAATACTTTTTTCTCATAAAGTCAAATTAACCAAAAAAATTAAAAAAATACAATATAGAAACGATATAAGTGAGATTGTGAAACTGTGAAACCATTCACTCATATTATTTTTTATTTTCGTGGGTGAGCGGGAGGGTGGGCTTCATTTAAATCACCTTAAAGTCGAGGTAGTAGAGGTGGCCCTTGACACCATACCGGATGAAGGTGATCGTGACGATGGCGATGACGGCGGCACTATAGATGACAACTGCGGATTTGACGATTTCAGCTTAAGATAATAGTCGTCGTTATTGTTATTGTTACCAGTACTGTTATTGCTATTATTGCTGGTATTATGGTTGATGGGTTGTCTACTTTGGGCTCGGTTGATATAGGGCGACGACGACAATGATGATGATGATGATAAAGGAGAAGCTAATGACGGGGAGGGTGAGAATGATGAAGGGTTCGTGGCGTTCACGTTTAGTAACGTTGAATTAACGGTGGGTAGTATATTAGATGTGTAGTGATGATTCTGCAGCTGGCGTTGCTTCTGTTGTGGTTGTTGTTGTTGTTGAGGGTTATTATTGCCATTGATGCCTCGGTTCCGGGACAAGCTGTTTCCACTAGACCCAAAACTTGGGTTACTAATTGGAGGGGTTGCGGGAAACCCCCCAATTGATACCGATGATGTATTAGGAAGTATTGATCCATTAAAGGAAGTAGCTGTTGTTGTAGCTTTCGGTTGTGGGGCTAATACGGGCCGTGATCCGTTACCAGGCGCGAAAGCCGATGTTGGCGTTGAAGACGGCGCGGGCGCGATGGCGATCGGTTTGAATTTAGGCGCGATGGGGATGAACCGGCCATTGGTTGGTGTATTCGAATAAGACCCCGTATTAGGCAATCCCTCTGTATGATTCCGCGGCGATTGTATATTATTATTGTAATATACATTGCTGTTACCGCTATAGCCACCATTATCTGACCTTAAAATAGGTACTGAAGACGAGTAACCATTGCCAAATAGATAATCGCCACCACCGAATCCGTTGTTACCTCCATTATTAAAAGTATTATTACTTCCACGGTTTCGCTTCTTTATAACGTTAGATTTCATACTTAGAGGTCGAACTACACCATGTAATTTGTAAAATAGCCCACATGCATTGCATAGTGATTCTCCTTGAGGATTTCGGCGCCATAATGGAGTGGTCTTAGTGTGACAATTAGTACATTCCAATGGCGGTTGCGGTTGTGCGGCTGATGATAAAGTATCTGTTGGGGTTGGCACTTGGCGAGTTTCGGCTAAGGATGATGATGATGAGGGCAAAGATGATGAAGGCGGGTGATTTATAGGTTTGTTTAGGCCAGTCGTTGGGCTATTACTACTACCCTTTACAGGCGACATTTTTTCACTACTATGATAGGAATTATTCGGTGATTTCTCATTAACAGGATCACTATTCTTCTCTAAAGTCATTTTTTCTCGGTTAAGACTTGCAGTAATGGCACTTTGTCTAGGCTTATTAACTCCATCACCATTTGGCATATTTGAGTTCTCCATCTTAATCTTTTTACCTAGTGAGCTCAAATGACCACTACTATTATTGCTATCGCGGTTAAACAATAATTGATTCTGGTTCAGGTTAATTTCTCCATGACTATAACTGTTTGATGAATATTTTTGAGACATTATAGACGCTGGTGCTACCCAGGAATTCTGGTTACTGCTGGGTCGGCTATTATTATTATTAGCATTTTTGGGGTCGAATAATTGCGGTAATGAGTTTCGAGGGTAACTAGAAGGTCGATTTAACGAACTGGGTACATGACTGCGAATTCCACTATGCACCCGATGAAATCGATCACTGCTATAACTATTATAAGTCGTACTGGTGCGACTTATATAATCATCGTCATCAGTGTCATTATAAGGTGACTCAGACGGCGATGATGGCGAAACTAATAAGTTTTGACTATCTTGATAGAATTTTGACTCGTCAAATCCAATCTCAAAATTAATAGGACGGCTTTTAAGATTATCTTTTCTACCATAATCCTTAATGCTGCTATTACTGTGACTATTGCTCGCATAGCTGGGTCTTCTACTATTAAGACTGGTGGCTCCCTTTTCATTATAAAACATCCTTTGATTCTGACTGGTACTCAAAGACATGGACGGTGATAATGAATCGTCAGTACCCGATTTTGATAAGGGTAAATTCTCCCGATGATCAAACTGGGTATCAGGATTCATAAAATCCTCAAATAAAAGACCAAATCCACTATCATTAAGTGCACTTCTGTCGTTATTACTAAGATTCAGACTAAAGTTGGTATTCAGGTTGAAGTCAGATGGCAGAAATTCATCGGCTATATCATACAATGTATTTTTTGCCGTATTAAAGCCAGATACTCTATTAAAATAAGAATTCGACTCACTACCCCTGGCGGAAGGTATACCATCTCCTGGCGTCGTATCGTCAGAACTATCACCGTTTCCAAATTGATCCAATATTAGTGGATCTAAACTAAACATGAAGCCTCTCTCTTGGTTGGCGGGGTTTGTGTCTGTTGATGTAGTTCTTGTGATCATTGTACTAGTGGTAATCGCCTTATCCCCTTTATTAGCGTTTATCCGTGATATATTTAACGATTCCGATTGAATATGTTGATTGAGCGGGGTATCGATAGATCCAGGTGTAGTGGTTAAAGGATTTGACATTGGCGTTAAAATATTAATATTATTATCATTATTGTTATTTTTATTGTTGTATTCTTTATTGTTGCCTTTTATTGGCCCACTTCGATTATTATTGAAAGCTGCGTTATTGGGGCCAGCCCCTATGTTCACGCGTCTATTACGACTGTTTCGAGAATGTAATCCCCCAAGTTCGACGGAAAATAGTTCTGAGTTATTAAGGCTTGGTACATTAAACTCAGGTGAATCTAATCCAGTATCCATATCAATATCACCACCAAAAGAATCAGAAATCCGGTGGAAATATCCGCCGTCATACGCGGAGTCCTTTTGGTACGGTGTTGGCTTTGTTTCCATTGAATATAGCGTATCCAAAACATCCATATTATCTTCGATATTAATATCTTTATCAGGGTAGTTGTTTATATCATGATAAAAACCATCAACAGAAATAGGATTGAACGAAGGACTAAAGCACGCGGGCCTTTTCTTGGAGGATGATAATAAGGAATCATCAATCGGACTGGACGCATGTTGTACATTAGGCCTTTCAGATAAAGCAGGTGCACCTAACGAGGGTTTGGGTTTGGCGTGCATTCTATATAATTAAAAAGAGTCAGCATTTCAAAGTTAGTAAGGAACGAATATGATGAGAAGATAAAAATTTAAAAATTTAAATGAAAACTCATTCACAAAATCTTTAAAATAGGAGACAGGGCATGTTAAAAATAAAAAATAAAAAAATTGTAGAAAAAAATTAACGTACAGGTCTTCATAAGTAAATTCACCGGATTTTTCCCAAGAAGAAATCACGGAAGCCGCAATATCGGGTATATCACTACTACCCGAGGTTTCTCTCTTTATCACCGAGATATCGGAATCGGGTGCTATTACTGACTTGTTCATACTATTAAAGCTTAAATTATTCCAAGAGCCGTGAGGTTGATTACCAAGAACCTGTAGTAACTGATTTGATAAATTATCTCTGGAATTAATGTGATTTGAGACCGATGACGAAGAATCCGGCGCAAACGATTGACTGTTTTTTCTAGTATTAGAGTTAAAGATTAAGTTGTCAATTTTACTGTCTTTGTCATTGGAATTAGTAACTCTATAGATTCCATCTTTTGATTTTATGGTGTGCTCAAAACTCAATGAGTGGGTGCTATTTGATTTGTTTTGGCCTTCTAAATTAGATTCATTCGATTTAAGATTTTTGCTTGAGTCAGATTTGGCGGTTGGTGTGATATTATTATTATTATTATTTTTTTTAGTCGATATCGAGTCCAAATTATTTGTAGATTCAATTAAGTCACTTGGTCGAGCATTGAAGTGAGGTTGGGAATTTTTAAAGGGTTGGTTTGTATGTTGCGGCTGGTTGTGACTAATAGCGTGATCAAGGAACGGAGGATTGAGATTTGAATAAATAAAACTTGAGGTCGATTGGTGGGTATCCATCATTATTTCCGGGGAGTGGGGTTCTTCGTGAACATCAAAGAGTTGTTTGGAGGTGTCAGATTGTCGTCGTTGTTGTTGTTGTTGTTGTTGTTGTTGTTGTTGATGAATACTCTTGGATAGTCGTGAACTTGGGGTTACGATAGGAGACGCGCCGGCCGAGTCGCGGGGGGTAGACTGGGGATGCGAACCAAAGGAGGAGGTTAGATTCTCCAAGCGGTCCATGAATGGAGAGTGGACCATTGGAAGTTCTTTAAGGCACGGCTGAATGTCAGGGGCCTTAAATCCAATCTAGAGATGAGTGAAGTAAAGTGGGGAAAGAAGGTTGGTGAGTATCAAGGTTCAGAGGTGTGCCGATCGATGGGAGAGGAGAATACGCCGAGATTAGGTGTGTTGCGCGAGAGAGAGAAATGTATGCGTTAGCAAATAGAGCGACGAGGCCAGCCGGTGAACGAGAAAGAAATCCAGGCGGGACGGATGGCGGGTGGAGTTGGGCTCAGGCGATGGGAGGAACAACTGAGCTGTCGCTGTGGCTGCTGGCCGCGAGTGGAGCAAAAATAATTATATATATAGAGTTGCGTGTCATGTAAACTGGGTGCATTTAATCGAGTGCAATATAATATAATGTGATATAATATAGTATAATATAATCCAATATATAATATATAATTCAATATAATACAATAGAACTGCGCCAGAGCCTGCGTGCAGAAAGATTGGCGACAACGGCAACTGCGCGGTGGTGAGAATAAGGCCCGGGCCGCACGTCGCCGAGACCCACCGCGAACTTTCGCTGGCTCGCGCCGCCTTAACTATGGGCGGCCCACGCCCGGGGCCTTCTTTCACATGCCTGACGATGCGTGTGTGCGTGTTACAGCTGAGGCTTTGCGCTCAGGCGTTTTCTGCATTCGTTTACCTAGTTGTTTATCTGTTTCTTTGTTGGTGTATTTATCTATTTATCTATTTATCTAGTTATCGAGTTATCGAGTTATCGAGTTATCCACCTGTCTATTTATGTATTTATCCTGTTATTTATTCATTACTAGTGGTATCTTAACTGGGTTGTTGCCGCTCAGCTTGTTGGCTTTATGGCTTTTATTCCCTTCCCTAAGGTGCAAGTAAATATTCTAAACCACTTTGCTTGCAACAACTACTGCCTAAACCAGCTCAAGCCACCGACTTTTGCGACGTCACCATAGCCTAATCTAGGCAGTGGTGGAGCCTGCTGTCTTAAGGATCTAGGTAGCGTCTCCCATTCAGTTAGCAAGATCTTAGCCAGGGGAGCGCCCCGGGCGGCTAACCGGATCACGCCCTTACTCACACCTCTCGGGCCCAAGCCCCCGAGCCCCATAGGAGCTGGTTTGCCGTGGCTCGTGGCCTGCTTAAACCCTAATTTTTTACCTTCTACGGCCAGCGCCGCAGCCCATCCCAGCGCTCCCCTTTCGTATTATCTTTACTACGCCTGTTTCGGCCATTTGGTGTTGGCTTGCTATAACTATAAACTACCGATATTGGTGCGTTCTATTGTCCAAGCTTAGAAGTATCCAGATTGAAAAATAAATGATAACGTAATACAGAATTGACCGAAACGTTACGAAAGATCAAAAGAAAAAGAAAATAAAAGCTCTAGATATATATATATAATATTATTAAAACTTAAAGAAAGGAAAAAAGGCAATTAATGAAGTAAATATAATATAATTAAAAATACATATATAGAATAATTATACAGCAGGATAACGAGGTTAGCGAAAAATGAGAAATATATATAAAAAAACCATCAGACCCGAGGAATTTTCTTTTTTTTTTAATTCAAACCCAAAAAATGTTGGTAAGAATCGATGATGATAAAACTAATAATAATAATAATACAGTGTGACTAAATGATTAAAGGTATATAAAGAAAAAAAGATGAAACTCTTTGTCTTTTAGACAACTTAGAAGGTAGTCTTCTTACCCTTGAAATCAGAGAAACCACCACGGCCACGGGGAGCGAAACCACCACGTCCACCACGGTCACCACGGTCACCGAAGCCACCTCTGGAACCACCACGGCCGCCGAAGCCACCACGGCCACCACGTCCACCACGGTCACCGAAGCCACCTCTGGAACCACCACGGCCACCGAAACCACCTCTGGAACCTTGGGTAGAGGGATCTCTAGGGGTAGAGTAATCAATTCTGATGGATCTACCGGCGACTTCAGTACCTTGACAAGCTTCGAAAGCAGCCTTGGATTCGTCTAAGGAACCGAATTGAACGTAACCGAAACCCTTGGGTTGTTCAGTATCGGGGTGGGTAGGGAGACGGACAGAGATAACGGAACCGTATTGGGAGAAAAGATCGAAAAGTTGATCTCTTTCAGCGTTGAAAGAAAGGTTACCAACGAAAAGAGTATCAGAAGGAGTGGAGGGGACATCACCGAATCTGGAAGCTCTAGCGGTAGATCTATCACCGGAAGATTGGGGCTTGCTGACGGAAAGATCAACATTAACGGGTCTACCGTCAATCTCCTTACCATTCATTTCAGCGACAGCCTTTTCAGCATCGGCCATGTTCTTGAAGTCAACGTAACCGTAACCACGGGACTTACCGGAGTCTCTTTCGAGAATGACACGGGAACCGACAATTTCACCAATGTGTTCGAATTCACGACCTAACCATTCATCATCAATGTTCCAGGATAATCTACCAACGAAAATGGTACCGGGTTCAGAGGTGGGTTCAGCAGCAACTTCAACGGTTTCTTCAACCTTTTGCTTCTTGTTAGATTCTTCAGAAGCTTCATCAGAAGATTCTTCAGCAGATCTCTTGGCGGACTTTTCTTCAGATTCAGAGTCAGAGGATTCTTCCTTCTTTTCTTCTTCAACTTCTTCTTCAGAGTCAGAGGATTCGGAACCGGAAGATTCAGAACCAGAAGATTCAGAGGAAGATTGTTCCTTCTTGGAAGACTTCTTGATGTCCTTAGAGACAGATTTCTTAGAGTCCTTTGATGTAACACCCATTTTAATATATGTGAATATGCAATTAAATTGATATAATAAAAAAAGAGAAAGGGAAAAAAAGAAAAAAAAGAAAAATTGTAGCGAAAGTCAAAAAATTTATAGCAATTGGCAAAATCGCAAAAAAACGAAAAAATTATCCAATTTCCGCCGGGTAATCATAAGTCAGGTGAAGTTTTTTTCGTTTTTTTCGTTTTTTCCGTCTTTTTCCACCACAACTTGACACCCTAACCCGATTATCGCATAAAACGAAAAAACTTTCCAGCGAAAGAAAAAAAAAGAAAAAAAGAAAAAAAGAATGGTAAGCCCGATCCCAATTTAGCTCACTATTCGGGAGAGACTAGGCAAAAACCCACAAAAAGTCCGGCCCAGTAAGACGTCACTATATATGTACCTGCCTAGATTCATATCATTTTAAGGTATTGGGGAGTCAATATGGGGTATTCTGATATATATTAATTTATATAGGCACCGTATTATAATCTTTATTATGAGTTGTCTTTTTTGAAAAGTTACAAGTGTGTATATTTACTTCACTTATGGCCCCCCAGATAGGAAGACATTTTTGATACTTTTTCTTAGAATTGGTCAAGATCGGCTCATTCTTTGAGAGAATATTTAAAAATTCTACTCATTTACAAGCGCGATCTTATTATCCATCGCTCTCTCTTTCTCTCTCTCTCTTGCTAAGATATCATAACTCCTAACACAAAAATTAAACTCCCATCAGGGTCGCTTCTCTCCCATTCGTATCATCCAACAGGGTATTTAGCTTAGTATCCAAGGCTACCAATCGCCCATTGATATTGATAATGAGATTTTGAATCATTACTCTGTCATCAGGTGATAATGTATTCGGGTGCTCGCCGTAACTGATAGTAGTAAAATTAATATTATCATTTTCTGGGGATAAAGGTGTCACCTGTAGTATTGCTTCCAACATCCATATGGCAGTAATATAACTGGATCGGCACTCATCAAGATCCTGCTTGGCCATTTCATCCAAAGCAGCATTACGCGCCATTTCAAATGCCCTATCAAAAATTAGCCTCTCTGCCGTGGTTTTCATATTCGCCAGATCGAGGCTCATTCCGTTGCCTGAGATGGTGTTGTTCTCATCCTCGTATACCATATTATTATTTTGAATCTGAGTTCGTAAATATTCTGCCTTATCCAAGGCTTCATTGAACTTATTCCGAATCCATTGTACTAAATCATTAATATTACCATTGATCATATGTTTATCATGATTATGGTAAGTCCACCAAGCAGATGCCTTATCCATGGCTAGCCCCAAAAGTGATAATGTTTTAAGGAATAGCATCAATGCTTCTTGTGCTAAGCTCAAAAAAATTCTCTTTTCTAGCATTCCACTAATTTCCTTCTCTTCTTCGTCACCAGTAATAGGTAAAATTTGTGAAAACTTTATGTCTCCAAACACGTAAATAGCTCGCGCCTTTACCGATAGATCTTCTAATACCTCAATCAACGTGTTTTGATCATAATTATCTATTGTTCTTCCGTATGGTGATTTTGGGGAGCTTGAAAGAATATTGTAATTCTGCAATATATCTTTCTGTGTTTGTTCTCTCTCCGGTTGTTGCGGTTGCCCTATTCCTACTAGCTGGGATTGTGGTGATGGAAAATTATTTGGTGCTTTCGGCGAAGGCGGTGATATATTCCTCGGCTTCAAGTTAGTTTTTCCATTTGAGTTATCTTTATCTCTTGCAATTTCAAAGGTTACAATTTCATTTTTGGTAAAATACTGGTGATGGCTTTCACTCATATTTAAATACTCTAGTCGTAACTTCTCTTGTTGTGGATCTTCCAGTCTTGGTCCTAATAGCCTAGCAGAAGCCATGTTCAAGGCACGAACTAATGCACTAGTGGGTGATGAGCCGTAAGTTAAAGAAAACCGCCGGCAGTTCTGCATTAAAGATGGTCTTTGTCCATTATTACCATTCTGTTCCCTACTCTCCGCCTCCATCTCCGTCTGGTCAATCAGGGATATCTTGACAATATTATCTGTATCATTTTGGCTATTATTGATCAATTCATTATGTTCTGAACTACGCTTTTTGCTATGTTTTGTGATAACGCCATCGTGCGACTTTTCGGATAATGGTGATTTGGTTGTATTATTATTCCTATTTTTCCCGTTGACTGAGTGAGCCTTGTTGAGTGCTTCAGTATTCTCACCAGGTAAAACCGCTAATTCGTCGGCAAACGAATTTACTTGGACTGTCTTTTTCTCGATAAGTACATACTCACTTCCAATTGAAGAGCTATCACTATCGAACTTTGACCCTAAGCCTGACTGAAATATATTGGCCCTACGGTAATTGTGATTGCTATTGTTGACATCATTGTAGTCATTCTCTGTTTCAAAATTAGAAGTATTGCCTTTTCCAGTATGTTTTCTATTATTTGAGGAGGTACGCTGTGTGTAAGCCAAAGAAGGTGAAGATACTGGAGGTGTTGAGTTTGGTGCTGGCCTATTGCTCCTATTCGTCGATTTAATTGTTGATTCAATAGGATCTCGTGCATTGTTCCCAGAGCTGAAATTGGAGATATCACACTGATTATTATTATGCTGATTTTCGTTGCCAAGAAGGGGCTTTTCCTCCATTATGGTATGGTTAATCACAGTTTGATAATCTTGAATATTACTCTCGTCGCTGATATTTTTGGTATTATTAATGGGATTATTAGTGATATATTCTGAAATATAAAGCCTGTCATCTAGCTGTGACAAATCCAAGGATTTATGTTGATCTGAGTAGTTATCAATCATTTCAGAAACTAAAGGTTCTGCGAAGAACTCTTTAAATCCCATTCTCTCAACAGGATTTTTCTTTAGTAATGCTTTTATTAAGCCCTTAACTTCTTCAGACGGTACCTCCCTATTTGACGGGAAACTTATTTTATCATCTGATTGTTCAATTTTCTGTAATAATTCCACATGGTTATTGGCTTTAAATGGGGGTTTACCAATTGACATCTCATATAATACCGCACCCACGGACCATAAATCAGCTTTTGCGTTATACTTTTCATACCTTAAAATTTCCGGCGCCATATACAGGGGCGATCCACACAAGGTTTCGGCCAACGAAGTGCTGGGTAAAATTTTAGCAAAACCGAAATCTGCTATTTTAAGAATGGGTAGTTCCCATCGGCCCACAAAATTTCCTTCTTCAAAATCTTCAATAGATTTGCAAGGAGGGCATAATAATAAATTTTGAGGTTTTATATCTCGATGAACCAGATTTCTTTCCCGTAAAAATTGCAATGCACTTCCTAGTTGCTTGAGAAAGTGTACAACAACAATTTCATTTAATCCAAGACCGGGAGGGTTAGGAAATCTTTGAAACAGTGATGCCATCAGAGGTAGTGAGTTTGCTAATTGTTTTTTTTTTTTTATGAAAAAACTTAAATCACCCAGGGCGCAATAATCCATTATAAGATGAAAATAGATCGGCGTCTGTTGGTATTCAAGCAAACCTACAATATGCGGATGTTTCATTTTTTTTAGAATATCGATTTCTGATACTAGATTCTCCAATAATTTCTTATTTAGCTTGGCTCGAAGGACTGATTTTATAGCCACCGGTTTTTTTGTCTTATTATCCTCTCCCTTGTACACCGTGGCGAAGGATCCACGGCCGATCTCTACACCAACTTTGTATTCACCGAGAGTGGCTTGAATTACGGCATTTTTCTTTTCTGAGTTCATCTAAATTTAATAAACGGAAATAAATTGATTTTTTCGGGCGATGATAGGTTCGTCAGTGATAGTATAGATAATTGATGACAATCGAAAGAAGATTAACCAATAATAAGATTAGTTGAATTCGGATTGGAAAGGTAATTACCTCGATTGGAAATTTCAGGGGCGATGCTTCTATGGTTTGGTGATTAGCCTTTGGTTCGGTGGCAAAGATAGATCAATATATAAGCGATCGAATTATTTCAATCAGAACAGATTGAATGCTTAGGGAAAAAAAGAAATGAGTTGTGTTTAACAAAAGAAGCGGCAGCAAGCAAATGGGGTGATAAAATTAGAAATGTCGTTTCGCATTCGCAGTCGCCAGTTCTATATATCGGGGCGTTAGTTGATAAGCTCTTCAAAGGTTAATATGCTTGATTCAGTTTCCTCACATGAACTCACGATAAGGCCCCTAGTTATCGGCCATTGACTGATGATTGATCCCGCCACAGTTCACGTGCAGAAATTAATGAGGAGGGGCGTATTACGTCATTCATCCTCTCCACTAAATTACATCATCCGCCAAGTAAGCCATCACAAATGGTATGTTGTACCCCCTTGCCCCCTAGATAAAAAAAACAAATGTTAAAGGTATCCTCCATTGTGTTATTTAATTTTATAAAGCCAAGTTAACCAATTGGTAATATAGTCAGCGCGAAAAGGTCAATCATTATCGCAAAAGCGGCAATCGCTGCTTTCGTACTTTCAAACCTCCCGCCAGTTTTTTACTATTAAGGAAGTGGAGACTACAGTTTCCAAAGCCACTTCAATAGCCTCAATTCAGATCAAAGATATTCTACAATCCTTAATTGATGATAATTTAGTCACATGTGAAAAAATCGGCTCGAGTAATTATTACTGGTCATTTTTATCTGATGATATCGCCAATCGGCAACGCAGACTGGATTCTCTAAAGGATGCTATAACGAATAAAGAGTTTGAGTTACAAAATCTTGAAGCTAAAATAACTATTGAGCAAAAGAGTCGCGAAGAGTTTGGTAATTTAATAGGGAAAAAATTTAATTCTAGGTCTGATCTTATTCAGTGTGTGAGCTCTAAATCCGCCCAGTTAGGGGATCTACAACACCGGGAATCAGTAGCATACAAAGCTTCTTCAAATTACTATGGTGAATTGGTTCAACGCAACAAAAGGTTGCGGGAAGCAATTTCGGTACAAACTGATAACATTTTTATTATAATTGATCACTTAATCAATATCACTGGTAAAACAAGTAATGAAAGGTCCTCGATATGTTTAGAGCTAGGTATACCAGAAGATTTAGATGATTATGTTGATTCTTTGGCATGAAAAGGAAATATTTATTATTCTAGTAAAGATCCTTAGTATATATATCCATTATTATATTTTCTTATTAATTTATAGTCGTACATAAATTATCATATATAACTAATGTTGACTAAGAATGAAGTAAACTTAAAAAATAATCTCTTATGCACGAATCAGTGCTAACTAGACTAATTAGATAAGTTTAATTTCAATCGCCTTTATCTTGCTTAAAGAATATTTTCACGGATAAATGCCATCCTCTCACCAGCAATATTCAATTCTTGCATCTGGTTTTGATCTGGTTCGGTCGCATTATCGGTGACTGCAGTCGCGGGGATTCCGCTGTTGTTATTACTACGATTACTGACTGGAGTGTGGAAATTAATATTAAGTCCGTTGTTAAACCCGGTTTCACGATTACTGTTATCAGTTAACGCGTAAGGTTGTGACAAATTCTGACTGGTAGTCGGTTGTTGAGATTGTGGCAATGCTTCATTAATACCGCTATTTAATATATTGGGTCTTGCGTTATTAATGTTCTCAGCATTGGTGGAGGTGTTCCGGTTCATAATATTATCGCCAGCCAGATTTCGAAGGAAATTTAATGGCGTCAAGAGGGGATTTTCGTAGTTTCCGCGACTCTCACCAACAGGTCTTGATGTATCTCTTGTGGTGTGTTGCCAATTCTGAAACAACTGTGTTTGACCGGCTTGGTGCCAAGGCTGTTGTGGTAGTAATGGAGCTGGCTGTTGTCTTTGTTGAACGATTGGGGTGGGAGGTGGTAATGTAGGTTCGGTTTCTAAGATTCCCTCCGTATCGGCCCTTTGAGTCAAACCATTATTATTAGAAAAAAGGCCTGCCTGTAACTGTAATATAGCGTTGTTCCTATTGTTGTTGTTGGTGGTGATGTCAGTATTAGTGGTTATAGTATTAGTACCAGAATTATCATTGATGGTGTTTTGGGCAGCTTCTCCTCTATTGGCATTTTGTCTCATTATTTCTTCCCGGTGACGTTGTGAACTCAATCTAGCTTGATTCAGACTCTCTTCAGTAATATTAAATCTTGATAGAATACCCGCCTCAATTTGGTCCGGAAATCTCTGTGAAAATATATTGCCAAATCCATTTAGTTGACCTTCATTAAGACGGGGTTCCTGTTCGTTCTGGGCTTGCCCTTCAGTATTTCCTTGCATGCGGGTAAAAGCGTCTGGAGTTTCGTGTTGTTGTTGTAAATTCTGTAAATGTTGAAGTTGATACTGTTGAAATTGCTGAAACTCCAGTACTTCACGATTTTCAGGTTGTTGCAGTTGAGCTTCGCGATGTCTCTCTGCCAGACGATTCAAATGATCTCTTAATTTTCCAACTCCATCTCCTGAATAAACACAGAATAAAGCTTGTTGGTGTTGGTTAAAATCAGAAGGCGGTTCGCGGCAATATTGTCGCAAGTCAGCTCGCATAAAGGCATTAACACCCGTTAAGCTCAGGTGGTTTAACCTAAGGCACGAGTTCAGTAATCGCATAACCGCATGAAGTGAGATATTAGTACAGTAAGAAAGGTGAACTCGTTCCAGCATATGATCATTTGCCGTCGTGTGAGCTAATGCAAGAACCGCTGAATCTGTTATATTGACGCACTTTACCAAACCAATTCTTCTCAATTTAGGTAAAAGAGATAAATCATAAACTGATGTGTTTGTTAGCTGAGTACAACATGCCACATCGATATACTGAATCTTGACACAGCTTCGTGATAGCTGATTAATACCAAAATCAGTGATATTATTACAGTGGCCCAGATGAATATATTGCAAAAACCGGCCTAGGCGACTGATTTCCATCAAGGATTGATCTGTGATATTAAGGCATTTTGTCAACACAATATTTCTTATTCTCGGTGCAGCCAAAATTAGTTTGCCAATTGAAATGTCTGTCAGGTGGGCGCAACCAGTAAAATCAACTACTCTTAGTCGGTCTAATAGAAGCGTTGATGGTGTCACTTGCATAAATGCCTGATCAGTGATAAAGGTATTCAAGCCTAAGTTAATTTCTCTTAATTGGTTAAGTCTGACAAAAACTTGTGAAACAGTCTCATTAGTGATTTTTTCGCAGCCGAATAAATCAAGTTCAATTAATTGGGGACAATTTTTGAGTAAAATCGAAATAGAGTCATCAGATATATTGGCACAGTTAGTGAGCTTAACTCGTTTCAAATAACGGCAATTCATAGCTAGAATTTGAATACCTGCATCAGTAAAATTTGTACAGTTAGATGCATATAAGGTTTGCAGTTTCACGCAATACTCCGATAGTATGAATGGGACCTTATCCGTCAGGGAACTCACATTAGTGATATCTAATGAGATAACGTTCGGATTATTTTTCAGAATTTCAACCAGAGAATCATCCGTTATGTTTTTGCAATTAGTCAAAGATATTCTTTCAAGGTAAGTACATTTGGAAAATGCCAATAATGAGGCATCATCCAGTATATCGGCATGACTCAGGAAGTTTAAGCGTTTAATTATTGAAGAGTAATTTATGCTCGTTTGACCTTGTTGTTCTAGTTTCAGCACCGTGCATATGGAATTCAGTGCACTCTGTTTATTTTCGTGTGAAAGATGAGGCCTTAACCAAAGATACTCGATAGCTGGTTTAAACCAGCTAGAACTGACTAGTGAAGTATTAAGTAAATCGTTTTTCTTTGAAAGATATGAGAATATCATTCCAAGCAACTCCGGTGGTAAATAATGTATTGGAGAATCTTGATTGATTTTTGATTCGATGGCATTCTGAGCATTATCATGTTTGTAATCATGACTAATTCTATTGGCATTGCGGTTCCGGTTGAGCAAATCGTTAGCAGTGCCATTGAACCGATTATTATACAAATTGGAAGTTGAAAAACTACTCTCGGAATTAGCTTGAAAAGATTTCATTATGGCTTGTTCGTGCACGCTTGTGGCGTCTCGATCTCTCGTATAAATGCTGTTGTTGCTATCACTGTTCCTACCTGTAACCTCGAACTGGTTATCAACAATAGCTAGGTCAATTTCGGATCCAGTACCACTGCTGGGTGCTGATTCATATGCTGGCGTAAGATTATTAGTTGTACTCGTCTCGGTATTAAGATCTAGATTCATCTCATTATCAATGTCAGTCATTTGATCATTGATCCTGGTAGTCTCCCGAGGAACCGGGATGGCAGAATCAAGTGAAACTATATTTGACATATTAATTTTAGACTATCCTTACTGGATATGTTCTTGGCTAACTTTGACTTTGAATATATAAACCTAACTTAGTGTGTAGAGACTAGATTGTTGGTATTAAACCGAAGCAAAATGCTGCTATTATGCTGTGTTGAAATCAAGGTGAGATGTTACCGGAATACAGAATTTGTTTGATCCGGAATATATTAGGATGTATTTATTCTATCGTTACTCAAAATAAATGCTCTGATTAACTTCGGTTTAGATATTAGTTTTTATTAGAAAGTCGTTTGAAATGAAGTTCTTGAGAAGAGCGTTGCAGACGAGATGTTGTGTGTCAGCGGTAAAGTGAAGCATACGATCGACGTCACAAAGGCGGTTTCGATTTCACTAGCCGATTGTGGCAATATCTTAATGCAGTAATATTATTCAGACAGGTCAATTCCACTTTTAATTTTATTAAAATAACAA
The DNA here is from genome assembly GCA_030560865.1 of Nadsonia starkeyi-henricii. NCBI lineage: Eukaryota > Fungi > Ascomycota > Dipodascomycetes > Dipodascales > Nadsonia > Nadsonia starkeyi-henricii. Next base: position 153,792 of record JAKTWC010000016.1, on the reverse strand, counting down.
TGTTACTTATGTTTATTTAGAAATTAATAGAAGTTTCAAGTATATAAATTAAAATAATCTATTATTTAAATTCTACCAATCATTTTACTTTTGTTGACTAAGACTGATTTTAGAGGCTGCACCGCCATAGTAAAATGATATCCAACCAAGCATGATAAGGATGAGTTAAAAAACAGTAGGGTAAATAGGCAAGGTATTCCACAAAGGATTTTTTCTTTATCTTCAGCAATTATAAACAAAATAAAGAGCCGTGAAAAATTAGATGTATCATTTTAAAACTAAATCTTTTTTCCCGAGCTCATTAAAATTAATTTTTTATATTTTAGCTTCGGTTATTTCAAATATAGAGTAATTACGTTGCTTTCTAATATTTTGTTTAGAAAAAGAAACAACTGATATAAATCTCTTTATGCACAAATCCGCCCCGAAGAAAACAATAAAAAACCAAAAAAAACAGCAATAGCTAATAGATAAGAATGAATAAACATGCGAGTAAAGAATTATTAAAATTTTAGGAAAAAGAACTCGGTACATAAAAAATTTGGAAGTAAAGGGAATGAGACAAAAAGAACTATATAAGCTTACACAAAAGAAACACAAATTTTAATGGCCATAAATTAAAATTTATAAATGTGATAGAATACAGAAAAACTCTAAAGGAGAAGCTATATATAATTAATGTTATATAACCTTTAAATATAAGTAAAAATTAATACCCAATTATTTTTAGTTATTACTTCAAATTTAACTCAGATAATGCGAAGGGCTTCGGGTCCCTATTGAAAGAGATCTAAATTTCTTGTAGTTGGCACCTGCATAACTCGCTGGTGATGTAGAGCAATGGGGTAAGCCACTATCGCTAGACACACTGAATGGGGATAGGTAGTAGTTATTATTAAATGATGATGATTCTGTTGGAATAGATTTTTCAATAATGTTATTTTGAAATATGGGTAATGATATCATGTTGTGGAATTCATCTTCGGGGTAGTGATTTACCTCCAAGTTATTTGCGGCCGATCGGACCTGAGGGTAGGATGAGGGTTGTAGATCAATATTAAGATTACAGAAATTATTTCTTTGTTGATGTGATTGATACAAATTTGATTCGCTCATAATATCTGAACTAAAACTACGATTATAGTAGTTTTGATCTGTGTTATAATTTGCTTGGCTATTAGCAAAATCGGGTCGTAAGAAATCATTAAACGAGGAAGCGGGTGTATTAGAGCCAATAAGACCGTAATCCTGGGATTTACATTCAATAGAACAATAAACTGAATATAGACCAGCGTTTGTAGAATAGTTAGGCGGCTTTCCAATTGTCTTTTGAGTCTCTGCACTGAGTATATTACGTTTGGACTGGGGTATACCACGGGGGTCTTTAGGTATTTCTTGATCACATATCATGCAATACGATAAGAACGGCGATTCGCAACCCGGTAAGTAACCGCCGTTCTCTATTATAGAGGGTGATACCGAGGTAGCATCATTAGACATGGGTTCTACAAAAGAAAACGCCTTGATGAGGGAGTATAGTAAGCTCAATTTCGAGATATAGGAAGCTTATGAAGCAAATAAAAAAAATAATAGGTATATAGGTACATATATAAATATCTAGGTCTAATAATCGCCTAAAAAAGTGATCAGCAAAGAGAAGAAGCCAGAGTAATTCCTATGATAGGGAAGCTTATCCAACCAACAAGGGTTGTCCGATAACGAAGATCAGTCATTTATCTTGGGACCCCGAATTCCCCAGTAATGTGCATAAATAGTATCACCCGAGCACTGGCTGACATGCTACAATATGTTTACTATATATGAATTACTATAAAGTTATGCCATAATTCGGTAATAATAATATATATATATATATATATATAAATATACTTTATACCTCATGCGACATACTACTATATACAATCTCTCAAAAAGATAAAATATTTAAATCCGGGATTACCGGTGTGATGGGGAAAGCCATGGCCATATATAAATAATAATGATACCTAGAATTAAGTAGGGTGAACGCAAAGATAAAAAAAGATAATATATGTGGCCATCAAATATTCAATAGATACATGTTTATTAAATGATTCTAAGATAGGCCAGAGGTATATATCATCGGTATGAGGGTTGGAGGAAGCCCCGGGAAGCCCCCAACAAAGTGTCGGTTGTGGCTGCAGTTGGGCTGTGTAACGTGGACAGCTGTGAGGAGTGGGCGTGGGATGTGTGGACATGGGGTTGTGGGTGATGATGTATGTTTACGTAGGCGAGGTGCGATGGGTTTTTCGTTGTTCTCTGTTCTCTCTGTTCTTGTGAGAGGTTTCAGCCTTTTTTTGGGTTCATTCGCGCATTCGGCCTCTTCAAGGCTGTAGTCTGTAGTCTACTGAACACACCCTTCCTGTCCGTCTGCCTTCCGGTTCATAAGGTATACAAACGCTGCGGGCCCCCTTCTGTTCCGTATTCCATATTCCGTATTCTGTATTCCGTATTCTGTATTCTGTATTATGTATTCTGTATTCCGTATATATTATATATTTGGTATAAGTAAATTTCAAACCTTCCAAAGCACAGGTAAATCAGCCTCCATACACTGTAGTATGGAGGTCGCACCTCTAGGAGTTGTGTTTCTACCCCGGCCTCGCCGGCCTGAGCAATCGCAGATCAACCGTTTGGCGCTACCTCCAACCGGGCCCGCCCAAACGTACATACATACATTAATACGTACATCGCTGGATGATGACATACACCTACATATATAAGCCCATTTTTTTGCGCTCACTCCATACTAACTTCGCTTCGCTCGCCTCAACCCCAAAATTTTGATATTACCCATCACCCATCTTCCATTTACCGATTTACCGTTTTATATTTTTGGTGGTGTTGACTTCTCTCGGCCTTTCATCTACACACTTTCTTCTTTTCCCTAGACCCTGACTAATCTCGTCTGGTCACTCCTGCTTTATATATACATATATATTCTCCATCTGCATCTCCAACGTTATTATTCCCCTCTTGTTTGATTTTAATGTGGGACTCCGCACCGTCCTTTACTTCTGTCAATAATTGTCCGTCGCCTGATCCGCTTTCCAGCATGCCACCTTCCGTACCCGAATCAAATAATTCTAATGGGTTTCGATCGCGCACTCGTGCGGGAACTTTACCTTCAAGATTTTCTTCCATGAATCCTAATATTATCCTGAATCCGCTTAGTACAATGAGCAGGGAAGGCTCCTCTAACCGAGGCCTACACCCCATGGGTTCTTTAGCATTGTTATCTCCCGAGGATTCGGTTTCTATGAGAATTTTGGGATCTGGTTTATCGAATTTATCCTTATCTAATGAAATAGCATCATCGCGGGGCTCAATCCCTAACTTGGCCAAATCATCCGGTTCAATGACTTCTTTGTCATCGATTGCTCAGAATCAATCGTTTTTATCACATAACAACGAAAGCTACGACTCGATTAAAGAATTTCCAATCAATCCTAATCTAACTAACTCTAACCAGTCATTAAATTCAATATCATCTTCTTCATCACAAGCTTCATCACAATGCTCTAATATTTTGCCATCTTCAGACTCTATCAAGGCTGAGTCCAATAATCCCAACAACCCCCTCACTTCAGCAAGATTTAGATCAGGTTCGTTAAGCTGCTTATCAGATACTAGTCCTTTATATAATTCTTCTCGTGGCTCATCATCCATTTGGTCGTCTGGCCTCAATAATCCCCAAAATAAGAGCCCCCTGCAAAACTTATCAGTTTCAAGTTCCAGTAACCGGGATGCTGGTTTAATTGATATTGCATCAGAATCTAGTAACCAAAGAAGTTTATCCCCTTCCGGATCGACCGGATCACTTTCATCATCCTCAATAATTGGATCTTCCACCGGCAAGCCGAGCGAATCTTCACTGCCGCCCTTCCGCGATGAAAACTCGTTGCGAACCGATATTAGCCGAATGAGATCTTACACATTAGGTAGTAGTAATGTGCCGAATAATGTTTACTCTGATCCATTATACGAAAATCAGCAGAAGTTAAGACTTCAGAAAGAACAACAGCAATTGCTCTTAGAGCAACAAATTATGTTACAGCGACAACAAGACCAGAATCAATTAAAGTATCAACAACAATTATTGGACTTACAACAACAACGTATTCAAAATATAATTGGGAACCGACCTAGAAGTCTGACTACTTCAGTGTACGAACAACACCCATCAATGAGATCTTCCAATAACTACAATATCAATGGACCAAATGATTCAGGTACGTCTTTACCGGGTTCGACATCTAAATCGCTTATAAACACTACATTGCTAGCATCAGCATCACCTAACTCCCAACAACAACAACAACAATCACAAATGCCACAAAATCAGTATCAATATACTTATCAACAAAATGCGCATCAAAGTTTGTCTCAAAATGAGCATCAAACTCATAATCAAAATATAACCACAGACTCATTGAATTTAGCGAGTAACTCTAGTGATTATAATGCTTCACAAAATTCTCAATATTTCAGTGGTAAATCAAGATCTCCGCCATTGTCAAGTTCATCATCGTTCACACTCGAAAATTCACTTGATAATACCTATTTTGCATCCAATCATGCTTCAGGCGCTTCTGAACAACAGGGCTTGTCTCAGTTATCCTCAGTTGCCACACCGTCATATTCAACATCGGCATCGACATCGGCTCAAATCGGACCCACGCGGTCGTTATGGATTGGTAATTTACCTAATACCATCACTTCCGAGTTTTTATCGCCTATATTCTCCCCCTTTGGACCCATGGAGTCGATTAGAATTCTTAATCATAAGAATTGCGGGTTTATTAACTTTGAAAATATTCAATCGTCAATAAACGCTTTGAGCGTTATTAGTGGTAAAGAATTGTTTAAGGGGTTGGGTATTTGTAAGATTGGTTTTGCTAAGGTGATTGAAAATTTGAGCACCATCAACTCTGAACAGCAATTACAATCACAGTCCAAGGAGCGAAAATTTGAATCACACGATATTCAATCATGTGGCTCAGGTGAAGACATTATGATTGATAGTAAACCAGTGATTGAACACGGCAGAAACGACGAGATCAGAAAGGGGGGGAGTGCTAATATTTTGCCGGAAAGTACCACTATGATTTCACAACAGGAAACTGGAAGTGACAAGATAGAATTTGAAACTTTAAGTGAAATTTTACCCGGGTTGACTTCTATTTGTCGAGAATTCATTGCGCATAATAAAAAAGACATTAAGGCAACGACTGAGGATAATATATCAAATGAACAAGATGAGCAAGATGAAATTATGCAACAGGTTCAGAACTTGATTGATAATTCTATGAAATTTGATAATTTTGAAGTCGCAATCCCCTCAATTCCGGAATACTCGTCGTCGAGTTTATCTAGTCGGGAATTTGATGCCCCACGACTTCGCGCTATACGTAAAAAAATCGATAGTGGTATTTCACAACAAGAAATTGATGATATTGCCATTGAGATGATTAGTGAAATTGTTGATCTAAGTTATGATTATTTGGGTAACACTGTTGTACAGAAGCTTTTCGATAACTGTTCCAAGGTAGTTAAGGACATACTTGTTAAATATCTGGGACCTTATTTGGCATCAATCGGTATTCATAAAAACGGTACATGGGCGGCCCAAAAAATTATTAATAATTGTGATCAACAGAACGATTACCATCAAATGGATATTATCACATCTGAATTACATCGATTCATGGTTCCGTTATTTAACGATCAATTTGGTAACTACGTGATTCAATGTTGTCTTAAATTTGAATGGCCTTGGAACAATTTTATCTTTGAAACTATTTTAAGTCAGTTTTGGTCTATTGCTTCCGATCGTTTCGGTTCTAGAGCTATCAGAGCATGCCTGGAAAGTTTCCATATTTCACCAGCTCAAGAAATATTAATTTCATCTCTAATTGCGTACCATTCGGTTAATCTGGCTACAAATGTTAATGGTGCATTATTATTGACATGGTACCTTGATACATGTAACTTATCCAATCGTCACACAATATTGGCCCCCATATTAGCGAAGGATTTAGTCAAGTTAGCGACTCATAAATTGGCTAGTTTAACTATTCTAAAGGTGGCTAGTAATCGTAATGAGCCTGTGGCTCGCAATATTATTTTTGACGCTTTATTTAAGCATGCATTGCAGTTAACTGAAAATGAAACTAATGCCAGTAATGGCAACGAAATGTCGACAATCGAACGAATCTTACTTGATAAAGTTAATGGTCCTACATTTGTTTGTAAGATTTTGACATCAGCACCTTATCTTCGTGAATACACTAGCAATGATGAAGCGACGACTTCTTCTCTCGATAGTGAAACATCCGTTAACAAGAGCAGTAATTCTCCTGTTAAGCCATCGTCATACCATGAAATAATCAAGATTATTCGCCATATCCTGTTTAAAATCAAGGCTCTTCCTGGTATGGGAAATGGTTATAGACGACTGATGGAGGAAGTGGGATTAAATACTAGAACAAATGGCAGTGGAAATAATGGTACTAATCAGTCGCATTTATCAAAGAATGATAATAAGCGAAATAGTTTCCACCAGCGTGGGTTCAGTAGTGGTGGAGTTTATGATAACTACAATTACGGTAACACCAACAGTATCAATAATGCTGTTAATAACAATAATGTTGAATTCGGTAATAATGGCTCCAACCAATATCTTGTAAATATGAATATGCATTCGGCGGGGGCTATAAGTATCAACCCGAACAACAATATTGGTATGAATATGAAGTTGAATGGTTTGAATATGGATATGATGAACATGAGTTTTATGAATCCAGTCAATGCTATGAATGCCATCAATCAAGCAGGAATGCCCGTTTACGGTGGATTAAATCAAATGAATTATTCCAATTTAGGGGTTCAACAACAACATCATCATCAGCAAATGGATTCTATGAACAGTTTTAATACGCCATTTAATACGCAAATGAACATGAACTACGGACATAATGGCATGGATGTCAACGGCGATATATCTATCCAACACGCTAGAATGCAACAGAAGCAGCAACAGCAACAACAGCAACAGCAACAGCAACAACAACATTATCATCAGCAACAATTGGATCAGGTCTATTACTGCAATGATAATTCTAGCTTTGGCCGAGATACTGCTTCAGTTGATCATCATCTGAAAGCTACATTGGAAAAAACTGGTGATATGACGCAACAGCAATATTTGAACCAAGGTCATCAGGATCAACATCACTACAACCAGTTCCAGTAGAAAATAGATAAGGGTAGTGGACTCAAACACTTTGTAATAAAATTTTTTTGTAATTGGAACTTTAGACTATGAAAGGGAAGCGGGCCAAATTTTATAACTGCGCTTCTAATATAAAAATTAATTGATTACTTTTTTTTTACCAATTTATTGTAGCCCCCATTATTTTAGTTATATATTTTAAGTATGGTGTATTTCAATTATTAGATATAAACCAAGCGATTTATGCTTCGTTTGTAGTTAATTTCGATGTTTGCTTGCTAGGCGCTCAGATTTGACCCAAAAGGGTAATTTGAGATTTTAACTATGTAAATGAACGTTTAAATAGGCTTAACCATTTATTTTCGAAATGAAAAACACGTGGAGGCTTTCTGGTGTTCCCTTCATTCGGCGGACTCGTAAGTAATGCAGATCTTTTTCCTGTCAAAAGCAGCTCAGAATTTCCGAATCTGATAAAAATCGCTAACGGTTTTAAGTTAGGGATTCTTACTCTCGGTAAAAATAGTTTAAATTGATTCAGTTTATCCAGAATTTTTCCGTTTTATAAAAAAAAGGGGAGACGTTAACTCTAACACTCTTATGCGTGCGATTTTAATGAACTAGCCCATTCTATCTCTGAAACACTCTCTGAACCTATAAATTTATATAGTTTTTAACCTAGAAAAAACTAATATCGTTCTTTAATATTCATTTTACTTATATTTTTTTTTGCCTTCTACTTTTATTTGCTAATAGCGAATGTTTTTTAAGTGGCCGACCTGGGTAGTCCACAAATTACAGATCTTAACAGGGTTCATGCATGCGGAAGATCATTTATGAAATTCTGAGAAAATTGCCCTATGATAAACAGCCAAGCCCGATCACCCGTTTAATTTTTCTATGTTCGTTTCCCCTCCCGCTTGATTAGTGTGGCGGTGGGCGCCTATTAATAAAAGGAAAACAAATAATACAGCAGAAGTATCCGACCAGCGACACGGCGGTTATTGATCTCAAGTTTGATTATTCTCAAGACCGATTTTTCTCATATCATTTACTGTATCTAGATAAAGTTTCTTGGCTTCTTGTGGCCTTATCGAACCGGAATTATTTTTGTCCAATAGTAGGTCCACCCGCCGCTTATGTGCTGTTATCTACTATTCAGGGTATTACACATTAGATAAGCTATTACTCCTCTGATTGGGCTGATTCGATGACAATATTAATTAGACAATTTATTTTGAGCATATTTTAATTATCGGTGATGAGACAGCCCATGGCGGGGCTGTCCTCTCTAGGAAACACCGGCAAACTATTAATTTTAATTATACTTTCTGTGTAGCGCGGGATTCTTGAATAGTGGTAGTGGCAGTCGGGAAACTCTTGTGTGGTGGCATACTAAAGTGTAGGGTATGGGGTGCGATAGGCGCGTAGTTTCAGGATCTGGCACCATCCGCAGGGCCAGACAGTCATTACCCAAATCCGTGAGCCGCAAACGGAATTCATTGGGATACCAATTCACCCAGTTCGCAGTCCGACACTGGATGCTGATTAGCTAGCTCATCCCGGGCGACAAATAGATACATCATGCAACGTCGGGAAAACGTGGTTGATCCACAGATGGATAATGGCCAATATGAGGGGGTTTCGGGTGTATTGTAGCGTGTCACCACTTTCGGGACATAAAATAAATTAAAGTGAACCCGAATTTGGCCTAGAGAGCCCATATTACTCTGGCTACTCGTGTTAAAGCCTTAAGCCCCAGGGGGGTCAACGGCTGGAACCACCTGAATTTCCACGATAGAAAGGAAAAGAGCCATCACACATCATAGGGCCAGTTTGCGTTTAGGCAAATAAGGTTTTACAGACTGAACGCGAATTTGAAAATAAGTTCTTCCAGCGGGGGTGCCGTGCCGTAATCGCCATAATCGCCATACTCAGGTTATTCATGCAGTCTGAATCTCTTGTGTGGGAAGGAAGGCCGGCATCGTCCAATGGTCGTCGGAGCCGGTAGGTTATGCACGTTGAAAGGCGGGTAGCGACCGCCTGGACGCCCAGCGATGCCGCGCCAGGCCAACGACTCCGTACCCACGTTTTAGGCCGTTCGTCGTTAGACTACATATTTACATACTGGCTGGCGCAGTGCGATGCGGCGGGGTTCTGCCCTTAATCGCAGACCCGCGCCTTATGGCTGCCGATGGGTTTGATAGATTGATTAGACCCGTAATTAAAAATATAGAGTTGGCATGTCTGTTTGGATATGAATGCTAAATATGAGGGGATGATTCAGCCGGCCGTTTTTTCCCCCCAGAGTTCTCTTTCTTTTCCTCTTCATTAAATTTTTTTTTTTAAATAGAGTATCATTTAATTGTATTGCAATTTCCGTCGTCCCTGCCGTCTCATTACTTTATTGTACGCTCGTTCAACCACCTCAGGCTCCTAATCAATTAATTTTCAAAACCTTTCGTTTCTTTATAAATCGATATTACTTTCGCTTCTTTGTAGATTACTCAAAACACCTTTTTAACCCTCTCACCCTATTACGAATAACCATTATCCGCCTATTTTACACACACATATATGAAAATACAGATCAACAAGATATATAAAAATGCCCATTTCCATGTCCGAAACCAATCATCCCACCTTTTTTCTTGATAATCCCGTTATGTATCAAACGAATACTTCTGTCTTTAATCAACAAATTCCTACAATTAATGAAAGCTTACCAACTCATCCTACTTTAAGTAACAGATCTGCCACACAAGCCCGCTCAAGGCACCAAATTTCTACTCCCGCTGTTTCTCGGGGCAACGCAGGCTCCCTAGTTATCAAAAATTATGACGATATTTTCGGCCTAAACCGACTATCATCATTCAAGGATACCAGAGACCAGTCATCTCAAGCTTTATTCAATTCACAATTATCTGACATGATGGACGTTAATATCAGTTCACACACGAACCCCAGATCTTGGGAAGAATCGGCAAACTATCTTAGTCAAAAATCGGATTCTTTATACAATTCAGATGATTCTTCAATAGGAATCTCTACCACCTTCTTGGATGAACTATATTGGCACCCAGGTAGTGAAACACTGCGGTACCTTGATACCGACCGCCTAACCAGTTCGGAACCTGGTCCACTTACAAAGCCAAACAGCCAAGAGTTTTGTAATCCTATGGAACTTCATTTAGAGGCCGACTTTTTATCATCATCTCAGAATTATGATATGAAATTCGACCGAAGAGAGTATATTAACAATAATAGCAGTCATACCTACACATGTACTCCTGAAGCGCATAATTTCAACACAAATTCATATTCGGAATCTTCTTGCTCCTTAGAAGATTTTAATTCTCCCGTATCACCTGCTTCATCTATTTCATCGTTTTCCAGGGATCAGAGTTTCTTAAGTGACTTGACCGAAGATCCAAGCATTCAACTGTCTTTCTTAAACAAGGCCCACAGCCAGGTCTTTAATGCGAATTTCAATGAAGAGTTGACAATGGATCAGAGTGATTCAACTTTGTTTCCAGCTCAAAGAATAGCATCTCGCTTTGAGTTAGCTTTGAAAGTTAGAAACCACTATGAGCAAGCTAAACCGATTCTGGCACTTTCACAAACAGATATCGCCGCGAAAGTGGAGTTTACCCCAATTGAAGAACATGAAACGACTAATACTGTGAATCAGCTCACACAAAATCGCCAAATCACTTGTCAAGACGATTCTAATTCTAGAGGCTACAAAATTAATTCAATGGCCTATAGTTCAGCTCATCAAGAGATAAAGGAGGAAATCAACTTACCAGTGTTCACACTAGATGACGAAGAAGAATTTTCCGAAATCGGTTCGGAGGAAGAAGATCTCGATGTTGACGTCGAAATTTACACGGATGAAGATACGAGCCATGAAGACGAGGAAATTATGGAAACCAATACTAAAATTTTGGACCTCGAAGTAGAAAAGGAATTATGCGATGAAGAACGCGAGCACGCTGGATTATCTCACGTTGTTGAGGTCAATATAATTCAATCTTCAAAGTTGACGGAACCTGGATCCGTGGCGCTAGAATCGGATGAGGAACCTATTACCTATGAAAAAGCAAAATATCCTAGAATCAAGTCAACATTAAGTACACGCTCTTCTCTAAATGCCACCAGAAGGAGGAGTAGAAGAAGGATCTCGTCAGCTTCTAGTGACTGCTCAAGTTCGCCAGAATCTTCAACATCACCCATGAAATCACCCACCTCGCCAAACACTAGAGGTCGCAAACCTACTCTTGCGCTTGATCTAAGTAAATCCTTTGTTTGTGAGTATTGTTCAAGACGATTCCGTCGCCAAGAACATTTGAAACGTCATTTCAGATCATTGCATACCAGAGAAAAGCCTTACGAATGCGAAGATTGTGGCAAAACTTTTTCGAGAAGTGATAACTTGACTCAGCATATCAGAACTCATGCTAAACCTGTTTAGGAAACTCATTTTGTAGAGATATAGAAAATAAGTGAAAGGATACAAACTGAGTTTATTTAATAATATTTTGTAATAATATCTAATTTAAATATTATCGACCCCGATAAGTAACGAGATATAATTTAAAGTATTTTCAATATTTTAATCCTACTATATATCAATACATTTTTTAAAAATCACTAAACGAAATATTTCCAATTCAATCTCCATGTTGTGTGTTGATCTACTTTTTTTGTTACCAAAAATAGCCCCTAGGCGGACCGTAGTGTTTCATATCGCGTCTATTCGTTACTCAGAGTAAGGTTAGTCATTCATCCCAACGCGTAACTTTGTGGAATTAGCCTTTTTGGGAACTTTTTTGGCTATTGAGGCCGCGTAAACTAGCTTTTTCTACCGTTGCCGTGGAAACCAGGGGCGCTGAACCAAACGCGAGAACATAAACAAACGAAACAACGCGCCTGTAAACATTTGATATTATCCGTGTTCCTCTCCCTTCACTGCCACTCTCCCCATCATTACGCCTTTCATACTATACGTCATATTGATCTTTACCTATTCGACCAGAAGCACTACAAGCCGAGAACTGCCCTTGATAAATAACTTAGCGGTAACATGTTTAGTAATTCTTCCTCGTCGTCATTGCCATACGGCAGTGATGCGACGGCGCCCGCTGTAAAGCCGTTAAGAATCAACAAGCAACAATATTTGAAAGAATTCCAAGGTATTACTTCTTCAAAGTTTAGAAGCAAAGGTATGGAAAAGCGAGTTGAGGATATTACCAAGAAATGTAAGTGTTTCAGAATCTTTTCTTTTCTTCTCTTTTATTTATTTATACTTTTTGACTGACCTTAGATTATTAATAGTATCTCCAAATCTAGCCAAAGAATCCACCGAGTCTCGCAATGCTTTATCATCGTATTCGCCCAAGAAACTGGAACCCGAATTCAAAAATCTAGCAAACTCTCCTTCGACTAATCACTCAAGAAATTTTTGGAATAATTTGAGTAACCAACAACAGCAGACGAGTAACATCTCCCCTGCGTTAAGTCAATCTTCGATTTATTCGCCTTATATGTTCTCTTCTAATACTCACGAAGATGCATCTGAACACCAATTTAATGACTCTCGTGGATACCAATCCCCCAAGAAGTCTAGTCTGACTGAACAAAATATTGATGAAATTCCCTATAACCACGCTCAACGCACTTACCAACAATCGGGATTCCAAAACTTTCCCCGTAAGCCCAACGCTCAATTAGAGCGTGAACAGCAAAATCAGCGATCTACTATCCAAGGTCGTGTAGTTTTGGAAAATCTTGAAAAACCCTCGTCTTGTAACTCGTATATTACCAATAATTTTACCATTACCAGAGCTGGGTCTATAAATCGATTACATGGTCCCAGAAAGATGCTCGGTCCCGAAATTAAGACTTCGCTCCTTATGAAGGATACCATTACTGAAGATAATAATGAGATCGATTATTCTAATGGTTTGGTCGATAACAAGGCAGTCGATAGTGCTACCAAGCAAGCTAATTTAGGTTTTATGCTGGAAGTTACCTCTAATGAACTGGATATTAACCCTGCTCCTCAAAAGACAATGTCCCACTCCTTTAGTGAAACCGACTTTGCTTCGAAAAAGGCCTTGACTCATTCGAAATCTAAATCATGTCTTATGAAGCATTCAGTTTCATCTTCGCCAATAAAAAAGGCTGGAGAAAAAAAGAAAAACGTGAGTTTTGTTCAAGGTTCACCACTGGTCATGGAGTATGAATGTTTGACACCTGAAGTAGATCTCAGCTCCGGTTTTGATCCCAGTAACCATCACGCCTACCAATTACCTGCCTCTAATCTTAATATTCATGAATCTTATGGTTTCATTCAATCATACCCCGTGGTTGCTGATTTGAGAAATTTTGGTAGCTCAGACCCCTTGGATTATAGTTCTAGCTACGCGGCCAATAATAGACCCTTGCCCAATATCCCTCAATTACAGCTGGAGGCCTTGCATAGACAAAATGTTGCGGCTTCGAATGAAACTAAGAACACAGCGCGCAAAAGTATCTCTAAAAAGGTGTCAATTGAAGATAGAATCAATCATGTTTATGAAAGCCTTAGTCTTGGAGATGATGAGAACGATTACCAAACTCTTAAACCGGACACTTCCAATCGTGAAAACTTCACGCGTCCAAATAATGAGCGCTCAATCCGTAAGTCCATGAGTCGAGAATCGTTGATTGATAAAGATGTTTATATCAAGGAAGCTTTGTTAGATTCTGTTATTAATAAGGATAATGACTACGATGAAGATGCTTTTTCGTCATCGACTGATTTGCATCGCCAGAATAGTATTCAGCATGAGCCTGAAAGTTATCAGAAATTGCCTGAAAATGGGCATTATGATAATACAATTGAAAATAGCGAGAATCTCCCCTTCGTTGAAGACATAGTGGAATCCCAACAGGTGGTAAATGAGGATGATGAAGAGTTGGGATTTGAAGCCAATATTGAAGAACAAGCTTTTAACAACGGTGATCTCTCCTCTGCCGATCAAGATAATTCGCTGTCACAGGTAGTTCAACCTTTAACCCATTCTGAACACATTCCTATATCTGATGATTCTATGATTGCGTCGACGTCTGGTGTGGTCCCTAAACTAGAAAATATTGATGAACCGAACACAGAAATTGACTCTGGTGTTCCTGAAGTTCAAGGCAGTTCTGATGCTGAACAGGGACTTTATGATGAATTGGAATCAACGCCAATTAAGGTTAAAGCTGAGTATGTGGATAATTACTACAGGTCTAACAACTATGTCGTTCCTTCTTTATCTGATACGAATATCGATTACCATTTGAATGCTTCTTCCACATCTTATGTCAAGAATGAATCTCTTAGTACTCGCCAAGGTGAAGAGAATTCTTATCCTTACGAAACTAGGGTTGGTAAGGAAAATGAAGATGTCACCCTTTACGCCAATCAATTAGTCTATGAACAAATCGGTCGCCTGAAAGCAAAATCTATGGAAAATCTTAGATTACACACCACTGTCAGTGATAACAATTGGACTGTGGTTGGAGGCGCTTTGGTTAGTAGTGTTGAGTATCTTAATACTTTCAACCAGACAGCCCCCACTCCTGCTGCGCCCGAAGTTTCACTCACCGAACAAATTCAAGCCAAGATTAAATCTGAACAGGCGGTTCGTGATCTTCAGCTTTGCTCGACTTCAGGAACTGGTCTTGGTCTCGGATTGGTTATTTCAGAGCAATCTGTTCCCGATGTCACCGATGTTGCTGTAGAATCGCGCGTCGCTGTTGTCAAGCAGGAAAACAATGATCTTGATTTTGACTTCAACGATAATACTAACTTATCATCTGATATTCCAGTGAAGCCCGAGTTGGTCTACAACCAACAAGAAGCGCCGTTACATAGTGTTGTTCAGGAGAATATTCAACCTCCTTCTCAGCCAGTCAGAGAAATCTTACCGAGTGCTGAAGCTGTATGTGCGCCTGTTTCTAAACTTCTCAGTACGCATACTCCTGAATCCATCAGTGATTCTGCTTCTGAACTTATCAGTGGCCCTATTGCTGAATCTATTGGAGAGCCTGCTCCTGGACTTACTAGTGAACCTATCAATGAATCAGTTAGCGGGCCCCTCGGGGATGCTCCGGAAGAACATGTTGAAGAATCCTTGCCCGCGCAAGAAGAAAACGTAGAATTTTCTGTCGAAGGCACTCGTCCACTGTCTAATACTAGTCCCGGACATGGATCGACTAATGACCGCCTCGTTAGTAATTTGACCCAATCATCTTCCTTACGAATTGACTTGGATAATTTTGATGACAGTGATGACTTTGTATCTGAATTTAATGATATGTTCCATGCTAGTCCTAATGTTGAGCAAGAACTCTCTAGTGATGATTTTGTTGATACTGCATATCCTCATCATGAACATGAAATCTTTCAAAGATTGAATGATATTAATATCGATGCTAAAGACGCTACCATTTCTGTTCAAAATACTGAATTAAAGATTAAACCTAGTGCAACATTAGCTAATCTTTCTTTGATTGCTCAACCTTTTAGTGATATTATTTATGGTAATCCTGATGCTGGATTACCTGATACCTTATCAGATAAAACCCATGACATATATGCTAATATGCCTTCAACACCTGTTATGAAGGCTCTTAGACCTGAATCTTCATACCTGCAACTTTCTTTTGATAACATTGGAGACGATAATGGCTCAATTTTTGGTGATCTGGAAGATGAATTTGAAAAAATCTCGCCAACTAAGAAGAACAGTTATTTTGACGCAGATAATGGTAATGAATCTGAGGTTTCAATGGATAGCCCGACGAAGAAAAGTCGTTACGTGGTGAGAGAGAGCAACGATTTTATCGTAGCTGTTGGAGATAAGGATGGTAGGTTTTACAATGGTAAGCATAGAACAGTTGCGTCACCTACCAAAAAATGGCAAGATATTGTTAATTTGGATCAAAAGATTATACCTCCTATTCCTCAGTTCTCTTTGGATTCGCTTGCTCCTAAAAAACAGCCTGGTTATGAAAGCTTATTAATGGATACTATCCCTACTGGTATTAAGACTCACCCCAAGGAATTAACTCCGATTTCCCTTTTTCCTCTACCATCGAGTACTGGTGTAACTAAGCCAGCTTCTAATCTCAATAAATCTCAGGCGCCTATTCCATCAGATATCCAATCTGAAAACCAGGCTATAATATCCGTCTCTTCCGTACACAAAGCTGTTCAATTGCCTACTGAGGAATCCGGAAGATTGTTTGTTAGGGTAGTGGGGATCAAAGATTTGAATCTCCCTTTCCTTGACAATATGACAAATCCCGAACAAGCCAAATTTTCTTTGACTTTGGATAACGGTATTCATTGCATTTCAACCCCTTATAAGACTTTAAGCAAGAACTGTTCCATTGACCAAGAATTTGAATTAACGGTGGAAAACGACTTGGAATTCATTTTTACTCTTAAGGTTATACGTCCCGAAAACACAAAACTTACCCATGTAGTCACCCCTCTCGCCCCCTCTCATGCGGCTAAACAAAGACAGCCTGTTAAGGAAAAAAGATCCACATTTTCTAAACTTTTCAGCTCACCTAAGAAGAAACAATCAATAGCTAAATCGATTAGTGCTCCCATCCCAATTCGAAAGGTCGAATCCCCCAATGCTTGGGAAAACTATGTTGCCACTGATGGTTCTTTCGCTCGTTCCTATATTTCCCTATCTCAATATAAGAAGGATATATATGGTAAGGTTTCTAATTTCAATGTTTATTGTTTCAATGAATGGGCCAAAGATAAGAAGATTTCTACAATCCCTCATGCTAGATTACCACCTTACAAGGTCGGTAAACTGGAATTACAAATGATGTTCATCCCCCGTGCATCAAGAAAGGAGGAATTGCCTAAAAGTATCAAATCCGCCGTAGATGAACTTCATCAAGCTTCTCTGTTGAAGCCAGTTTATTTTGAAGGCACACTTACTCAAAATGGTGGTGATTGTAAGTACTGGCGTAGAAGATTTTTTACCCTTGATGGCCCCACATTGACAGCATTTAGTGCATCTACCAAAAGTCCCAGGGCATCAATCAATCTCTCAAAGGCTGAAAGGGTCATTAGTGACAAAGACACATTAGCGGTACCTGGTATTGATAATGCTAAGAACGCATTTGGTGAATCGGAGGAAGCCTTTAGTTTTATTGATGAAGGTTTCAGAATCAAGTTTGCTAATGGTGAAAACCTTGACTTCTATGCTGACACTAAAGCTCATAAATATGAATGGGTTCAAGCCTTAACCCAGGTTGTTGGCACAAGTCCAGTTAGAAAACCGTGGGTCGATTTAGTTCTTGCTCACAAGAAATCCGTACAATAAGCAGTTCTGTTACTTTGCATCTTCTTCAGTTCCACTTTTTTTCCCTTCTTACCCAATCTGCTTGTGAGCTTAATCACTCAATAAATAATTGGGTCGCATGTTTTCTGTGTCTCCGTTCAACAGAAAACGCTTCTATTCTATAATTATATTCTTATTTTTTTTCTCGATACCTTCATTACTATTGTTATAGTTTAATATTATATTTTATTTTTCATTTATTGTGCATAATCTTGGTTTTCTTTGTTAGTGTAATATAATTAAGGAAATCGAAAACTTAAATGTGTTGCAACATAATATTTAATTCTGCCGTCGTTTTCGCGGATGGGACGTGTCTCTTATAGCAATTATATTATAATATTTAAAAGCTAGAAACATAATCAGTCTTGTTTACGATGTTTCTGTAATTGATGGATAGCCTTCCGCGTTTTTTCTTCAACCTCTCGAATATTCTGTAAACCACATTCCAGCAGTTGTCTTTCGTACCTCTGGGCGTTGAACTTATACCATTCACGAAGCGTCATTTCCATATGCTCTTTAGGAATAGCTTTTCCACCATAAACTTTCAAAATAGAATTATAGATATCCGCCTCATTTGCATTGTCAAAATTCATGTCTTTATTAATGAGATGAGCTTCCTCGTTAATACTTGGTTTTTTCGAGTATTTTTTTTGTGGAGTAACAGCATATAAAGCACTTTCGCCTGTATGATCTTGAGCTTGTTCTCTGTTTAATTGTGTTCCTTCTGTTACACTTAATAATGGCATTTCTGGCGCAATAGCTTTCTTTGAGACTTTGATGGGAGATGATTTTGAAGCTTGTGGTTTTTCAATTTCTTCTAAACTAGCCCCTGCTTCGAAATCTCCCCTATTATTCCTAAGACGAGCGTTTGTTCCTTCTTTGGGGTTTTCGGCATAGTCTTGCTTATTCAGACCTTCCCTCTCCTCTCCTTGGCCCTTTTTTGAGTCCGATTCTTCCTCTGACATTTTTTCAGTGTTTAATTCTTCCTCTTCTTGCCGTATTTCCATTCCACCTAGGACTTGCTCTTTTATATATTCCTCTTCTTCTTCTTCTTCTTCTTCTTCTTCCTCTTCCTCTCCTCTTTCATTATCTTCATACTCATTAGCTTCATTTTCTTTATCAGCATTCGAAGCTATTGCTTCGATACTCTCGAAGTTCACTTTATCGTTAAATTCATTTTGGTAATCCAAGTTATTGACGCCGTTTCCCTCAATATAATTTGGTATTTGAGTTATTTGTTTCCTGATATTCAAGTTTCGAGTTGTACTCGGTGGATCATCTTTCACAATACTTAGTTCCTGAATCGAATCCGATACCTCACTTTGCTCATATTCACTCTCTGATTCAACCATAATACTTGTGTCTTTCTTTTCTTTAGATTTATATTTGCTTCTGCCAACTACTGTTTCTTTGGTGTCGTTTTGGCGGTCTGCTTCATGGGATTCCATCTCAAGCATTACGTGATTATTGGAAGGTTTTTTTTCCTCATCCAATTGGCCAGGTCTTATAGAACCTTCATTTCTAGCACCATCTAATACATTATCCAGATTATTATCATAGGACAACTTGGACACATTTTCTGTTTCTGCTGACTCTATATCAGAATTATCTTCCTCTCTAGAATTGAGATTCTCGTCCACCACTATCACACTATCATCTTCCATTTGGTAAGAATGATTTTTTCTTTCTGGGTTTGTGTGCTCTGGTTTCCAATTTTTATCCGGGGAAGTATTTACCCTATTCTTATTCCTTTCAAAAACATTTTCATTCTCGGATCTTAAATCCATTCCATTATTGATTCCATCGTGATCTCTCCAGATTGTAATCTCTTCATTATTATTTGAAGATAAAAAAGAATTTTTCGTTGTTATACTATTATTATTTGGGTAGGCCTTTGAAGGGTTGTCAGTAACAGATATTGTCACTTTTTGAAGACCAATTTTGGATTTTGGCCCCCCCAATGACGGAATTGTACCGCTAAATAAGCCTTTCCCCATAGAAAAAATATCGGAGCCTTCTTCTAACAGCGATAATCTAATTTTTTTGGGACTATCAGAATTACTAGGTGATTCAGAATCATTTTTTTTCTGTAATTCTGCCGTTCTGGTTCGCTTATTGACGATGGATCTCATATTTTTTTCTTTTTCGGGAATATATTCATCCTCATAATAATACTCTTTTTCTTTTTCATCATCATCTTCTTCTTCTTCTTCCTCTTCTTCCTCTTCTTTCTCTTCTTCATCCTCTTCATCCACGTTGTCTCCGTCTTCTTCACCATCCTCTTCATTTTCAATAATATTATTCCCATAGCTTCTTCTTATTTCTTGTGTTCCATCTGTTTCTGTCTGCTCAATAATACTCTGGCTTTCTATATCTTGATTAATTCTCCTTAAAGCGCTATTTTTCTGA
Organism: Nadsonia starkeyi-henricii; assembly: GCA_030560865.1. Classification (NCBI taxonomy): domain Eukaryota; kingdom Fungi; phylum Ascomycota; class Dipodascomycetes; order Dipodascales; genus Nadsonia; species Nadsonia starkeyi-henricii. The sequence goes on along the minus strand of JAKTWC010000016.1, from coordinate 133,710 downwards.
GTTAAGCGTGAAGAAGTGCGTTTAGCTATGGGACTCTCGATCTCTGATGATCTTAATTTTCTTCGACTAACAACAGTTTTCTTTGCTGGGCTGTATATTATTCCCTTTTCGTCGGCCTCAACAAAGAACAAGCAATCTGGACTTCTCTTCTTATGCTCAGCTATTGGGCTATCCTTAGGCTCCCATCCATCTAAAGTTAAATCACAGTAAGTACAAGAAACTGAATCTTCACCAGGTCTATCGGGATTGTAATAGAATCCAGCATCCGACATTTTTCTACTTGTGGGGTTCCAGCCTCGTTTTTTATCATGTGGCCAAATATTTGAAAAAGTTTCCTTCCTTAACTCAAGAGCTGCTGAAGAGTGTGGGCTATGATTTTCTTCGGCTTCCCACTCTTTACCAACCAATCTGGCCCAGGTACAATTTCTCGAATTTGCTAAGTGTTCAGTAGCTGGATCGTCATCAATCTCCCATCCATCTAAAGCACAGTTGCACTCAAAGCAAACAACATTATCATTACTGTCTTGCCCAGGTCGGAAAAAGAATCCAGCCTTACATAAAGATTCGGATGTGGGTGTTTTATGAGGCCATCCGATCAGGCCTTTCTTAGAGCGAGGTTTAGATCCCGGCACCCGTGCTGCTTTGAAAGATTCTAATCGATTTTCCGCAAAGCGCATATCGCCAGAAGACATATTTTTAGCCATCCTCGGTGCAAGGTGTATTGGATTGATACTCTGATCGGTTTGTTTAGAAGATCGGTCTGAAAAAGAGTCGTATTTTTATAATTATTAGAGTTGACAAGAAAATATATAAAGACTGTGTTTATTAAGATTGGCCAACTTCGTTTTTTATACTTATTTTTGTCTATTTGTTGATTAAATTCAGGCTTGTTTATATTTGTGTTGATCTTCGAATCAAGGACCACTTCGGAAATGTAGTAAATACGGTTGATTGTGCATCTGAGTTGTTCCAAGATCCGGTTGGGTCATTTACAGGCTCTAATCCTCTATATCCACCCCGCTATTATCTAATGGCTATGCGTCCGATGCGTCCTCCGCGCTTGTTCTTCCTGACAGCCACTCTCTTCCCCTCAGCTGACAATAATCGAAGTCAATAATGGATATCGTTGAACCCAGATCTTTAGTTAAAAAGTTTATACCCGCTCTAGTGGATTCCGTTGTTGGAAACAATCCCACAAGTGGCTTATTGACTCAATTATCACCCTTACTTCGTGCTCGATACTCGTTTGAAACCTTTGACTCCCACTTGGGTTGGATCAGCGGATTAACATGGAAAAATGATTCTAACGGGATTGATAACGATGAAACTAATCAAGCCTCGGAGGTTAATGTCCCCCTTAAATTTCTGGATATGTTTATTCAAGACTTGACAGAGTTTTATAGTCACAGCGATGACGTTGAATCTTATTTACAACAAAGACATCAATCCGATCATTTCCAGAAGCTAGATAATGAAACCGTTTTGGCTAAAGTTGTGCTGGACCTTGGTCATAGTCATGCTGGCGAAGAGAATACAGTTAAAGCAGCCATGGTACTTACTTGGAATACCGAAGAAAAGTCCTGGTTGTTACATGATATTTACGAAGAAGTTATTTCGGATAGAGAGAAAGATTCGTCAAATAATGATGATCTGGTTTGGTCATCTTCTTTTGAAGAAGCTGAGAAGGTTTTTAGTGAGTATGGTAATTCTGAATTCCGCTCTGAACAACGGGACTACACTAATGATGAAGATGATGAAGATGATGAAGATGATAATGATAATGGATACTGGGATCAGTATGATGATGTGGGGTCAGATGATGACGATAATGGTAATAAAGCAGGGGAAAAGGTGAAAAGTCAAAACCATACGAATAACGCCAATTTAATGGAACCGACAAGCGAGCTTTCTGATGATGATGATTACTATAATCAATACGACCAGGTTGAAACTGAAGTAACTGATAAATCTAATGATGTCGTAGGATTGGTGGATGAACAGCAACACGCTGATCCACAAGTTGACAGTGAAATTCTAGCTCATATTTCACAGTCAATGTCTTTACTAGGTGAACTCGCCAAGAAGAAAGGAATCTCACAAGAAATACTAAAAAAATTGATGAAGAAAAGTATAGAATCAGTCTACGAGTAATTAGGCTGAAGTACCAAGGAAGGTAAAACTAAATACTAGTTTTGATCTGCGTATAGAAATATAAATTATAAAAAAATCAAACATTATATTATTTAAATAAATAAATATAGGAAGAAAATTTAAAGAGAAGTATATATAAATGTTGTTATTTATTTAAGACGCTTATTCATCATCAGATTCATCATCAGATTCAGATTCAGCTTCGGCTAACCATTCTAAGAAGGGCTTAGCAGCCTTCTTAACCTTCTTGGAAATTTCCTTATCGACGTACTTCTTACTGGCCTTAGCTCCCCACTTTTCAAAAGATTCTTCTGAAACGAGGTCAGCATCGTAAAGCTTCATTAAAACCTTAGGAATGGAAGGAATTAAATCAGGGTAGGTAAGACCGACTAAACGTTCAATACCACCCAAAAGAGAATTTTCGTGCTTTTCAGAGGTAACAGTCTTTAATAAGATACCTTCATGTTCCTTGATTTGGTCAATAATGTCTTCATCGAAAAGAACTTGAGCTAAAACTTGAACAGCGTGGTAATCAGTAGCCACGCCTAATTCAACCATTTTCTTGTAAATTTCAACGTCATTAGGGTTTTCTTCAGTAACCCATTCACCTAAAATGGTCAAAGAGTCCTTATCGTCATTGAGGTTAATACCAGCTACACCTAATTCAGCTTCTCTTTGACGGGCCAAAACGGCTTCCTCGGAAAGATCCACGGTCCAGTTATCATCATCTTCAACTTCATCAAGAGCATCGGCTTCAGCTTGGATCATCTTAGTGACGGCGTCATTATCGTATCCATCTTCTTCTTCGGGAGAGTTAGATTTCTTAGATTCTTCGCTGGGCTTAGGGGCACCTAAATCGGAAAGATTAGAACCAGTAGAGGCAGAAGCAGTGGCGGCCTTCTTCTTACTCTTATGTTGCGAAGGGGGGTTCTTGGCGATGTAGGAGGCTAACTTGTGTCTAGGGTCAACATCAGAGTTACGGCCACAGGCCTTACAGGCACGGATTAAAGAACCGTCTCTTTCAACGATGATATCAGTTTCGGGGTTAGAACAAGCCTTACAGAGAACGAATCTAGAAATAAAGCCATCTAAAGAGTCTTGAAGTTTGGAAGGCTCATGAACACCATTAACAATGTAACGATCCTTCTCGTCATTGATGGAAGTTTGGGCACCTAATTCAAAACCGAAGTACTTGACGACATAAGCGGGGGGTCTAGACAAGGCACGGGCCACATCTTGAACATTAGTAATGACAGTCTTGATACCATTACCACGACCTTCAATCTTGGAGGTGATAGGGGGCATCTTGTAACGGTAGAAAGGATCAGAGTTATCACGGCGAATATTGATCATAGACATTTTGAAATGATTTTAATTTGTCTGGTGGGGGGATAAAGAATAAGGTAATACTTTGGGGGAATCAAAGTCAAAAACAAGGATAGAAATAAAGGAGGAAGAGGGAGGGGGGAGGTGAGGATAGGGACCTAAATTAAGATGATTTTAATTTAGAACGATAACAACTACTACAACTTATATAAAAAAGTAGGGTAGTAGAACAATTAAGTAACTGAATACGGCGAGACAATGTGATATTTGGATGAGACAAAAAATGCATAAGAGTACTAAAAAGAGTTGTTTTGTCGACGTTTCTTATAGATAGAATTCTTTTGTTTTCAGGGATAAAAAGGTTGAAAAAAAGAGGTCAAGAAAGTTGGATTTGTTTGTAATGGCCAGCGAACACTTGAGGGAGATCGATGATGTCGGAAGTACTTTCACAGCGGGAGAGAGAGCATGATGAATTTTATTTTAGTAGAAAACGGCTCAGAGGTCCGGCGAAGGAGAAATTGTCAGAGGTTAGGGTTGGGTTGCCGTTACGCCGCCGTTCGCATAGTACATATGTTACATAATACATAATACATAGATATACACTATATACTATATGCGATACGCTATATGCTATATACTATGCCCGGGAATGTTCCGGGTAACGCTGGCCTGGTGTAGTGCTGCTGCTTAGGATATTATCATTAAATATACCGGGTGTTTATTTACCCATTTTTGGCTAGTGGGGAGACTTGTTTTTATTTGCTTGGTCTTTTGCTTGTTTGTTTGTTTTTTTGTATTTTATTTGTATTTTTTTTTAGCTATTTTTTAAGCTATTTTTTATCGTTTTATTCGTTGTTTCTAATGGACAATTGAAACATCACTTGTTTTCTCAAAAACCGCACTCACTGCAGGAAATGGAAACCAATAAAATAAACAAATAAATAAATAAGATGGAAAGAACAAACTAATATTTTAATAGAACATAATCTAAAATTTAAACAAGCAGAAACCATTTGCCATTTATATCTTAGTAATTACCTGATTTCTTTTTGGTATCGCATGCAATACTGTAAACTGATAATGACGACATGAAGTGACAGCGGGATCCCTGGGTTTCGCATAACCAACCTTAGTTTTACATAATTTCAATATCGTTACAATAAGCGCTATTACTATAAAGTGGAATTTAGTAGAGGGAAAACAAAACAATGTACTGGTAAAAAATTCTTGAAAAAAAAACCCAGTGAAATGATTGGTCAATTGATTGAATCTCGTTAAGATATCGTTCAGGCGTCCGAATTGAGGTAGTAAATTATCCGGGTTAGGGGTTTATTCCCTTGAAAATCCATCTCTTTCAAGCGATCTACGGTAAAGAAAGTTTTATATACCCGTAATTTTATTTGGTTTCCTGTAAGTCTCTCTCTACAAAAAAAATATAGATGGAAAATGCCAATTTCAGTTTCACAAAAAGTGAGCATCCCACTCTTGTTGAAACGCTGCAGCCTGAAGAGAAGAGGTCTGTGCTGTGGCGTAGTAGGTAAGCCGGTATATTGGTCATTAGGCTCTACGCCAGCCTTTTGCGAGCCCCACTCTAAATGTCTACTATGTAAGCATAAGAGGAAGACACATTCCATATGTATATCATATATGTATATATATATAAAATATATAAGATATATATGCCATCATTGACTAATACTTCAAACAGCGCGTAGGAAGTATATACGTGGCATAGTGGCTCTTGAGTAAATATAGTAGGCTATTCTGTGCCCTGGGCATCCTACGTGTTCCAGCAGTTCGTACATTCGAGCATTATCAGGGTCGATTCTGATCATTGAGGGCGATCCGTACAATTTACGTAAAATTGTAACACAAAGGCCCAACCCACCCGTAGTACATGAAGCTGCATTATATTTTTCGGGCTTTAATATCTCTAATTTTCGTTATAGAATAAATTGCATAACCTACGTTTACCCCCTTAACCAATTAACCCCACCCTTTCGATCCTTTTCTCGCTCTCGAGCATTAGGCCTGCGTTATATTTACATTTTTCATCCCTGCCACACCTGCACAGATTAGAACCAATCCTGCTGCAACGACTTTTTCTGTTGGCTCTGAAAACCGGATATTTAAAACAGAAAGGTTATTATATTATCAAGCGTTTTTTTTGCTGCCTTCTCTTACTCTAGATAACCAGCAAATAATTTCAGCCTCATTTCTATTTGTACTTCATCTCTTTTAGGCATCATTAATTCGATTTTCCTGATACTTTGACAAACAATAAACATTCCTAATAAAATACTGTATATACAGGTACACGTCTTTACCAGACTATGACGAACTCTTCTAGTTCGGCTAAATCCTCAGTACTAGCTCAACCAAGAGATAGTATAACGGGAGATACAATGCCAACACCCTCTCACGCGCCAGTCCAACCAACAACCGATGCACATAACAGTGATATCAATGTTAATCTTAATCATTCAACGATAGACAATAAAACTGACCCCAATGCATGGGTCAAACGGGCTCGTCGAAAAACCTCTCGAGTTAACTATGCAGAGGATTCCTTTGATGAAAAACCGACCTCCAAGGAAGAAGTTGCGGCCAATAAAAATAAAGGTTCTTCGATGACTATAACTGCTTCGACAAAATCCACAAAACCTCCTAAGATTACGACTACTCAACGTAAAGCTTTACGAAATTCTACATCCCAGTCCACATCTGCGACCCCACCGTCTGCTTCCTCGTCATCATCTAAACTACCATCCTTAGATTTTACCTCCTCATCATCCAAGCATGGTTCTCATGATCAAGAAGAATCTAATATTAATGAGAGAATACCTAGCAATTGGCAACCTAGAAGCATATCTTCCGACAGACTCACCGGTATCCTTGATTTTGAAGATTCTGTCATAAATTCCGACGGGAGGTTGTATTTGAGTGATGGTTCCAATTACGGCCCTGGTGGTAAGTTTATTCTCATTTTCAATAAGACGTTTCTTTTTTATAATCCTGCTAACACTTTTTATTTATTTTTCAGATCACGTATATATGGTCTCGGAACCTCCTGGAGAGCCATATTACATATGCCGAATCATGGAATTTGTAGATCGTACGAAACCGTCATCGGCCTTACCCTCAAAGACAGAGGATGATTCAAAATTGACAACTAATAAAAGTGAGTCAGTTACTACCAGACGAAACTCTATCACAGGTAAATCGATACCTAACTACTCAGTTAGGGTTAATTGGCTGTACCGACCTAAAGATATTTCTCGAAAATCAACTGACTCACGATTACTTTATGTGACTCTGCATAGCGATGTCTGTCCTCTTATAAGTATAAGAGGCCACTGCTCGGTTATGCACAAAGATAATATTGAAGACTTTGATAAGTATCGCGCTAAACCCAACAACTTCTGGTTTGATAAATTTTACGACCGTTACATCTTGCGATTCTTTGATGTTGTGCCCACGCAAAAAATGATTAATTTACCGACTCATGTGGCTAAAGTTTTATGTGAAAGATTCAGCTATGTATTAGTTGAAGTCGGTAAGGCCAAAGAGTTGTGCGAATCACCTAAAAACTGCGTTAAATGCTCGCAGTGGTGTTCACCCGAAGATTCAGTACAATGTGCTCACTGTCAGAATCATTATCATATGTTATGTGTGGATCCACCGTTAACGAGGAAACCATCCAGAGGTTTTGGCTGGTCGTGTGCTTCATGCAGTCGAGCCCTGGAAGTGAAGATGCGCCAGGAAAAAGGTTATAGTCTAGAGGACGAGGAGGAGCTAAGTGTGGATGTAGTATCCGCTACTACACCCACAGCCGTCACCACACAGGATAGTACCGAAGCAGCAACAAGTCGTGAAAACTCAACCTCATTATCTCGATATGAAGAATTAGACCGGGCGTTTGCGGAAAAAGCGTCTAGACCCCTCGATGCTGCGCAAATCCATCAGTTGAAGATGTGGCCCTTTAGATATCTTGGAATTCATAGCAAGATTGAAGATGTTTTGGACGCCGACGATCGCATCTACCCTAGAGCTGTTTCAAGACTTGGTACTAAACATCAAGCTAATATCGCGGATTGGCCTGGTAGACCCGTCATTTACTATGAGTCGGAGAAAAAGGGCAAACGAGGTTATAATAAGGCAAGACGTGGTAATACCACTCCAACCCCAGCTGCACCAATTGAGGATGCAACACCGAATAATCACATGAATACTACTGAAACATCGTCAAATGTGAATACGAGGGAAAATTCCCCTATACCCGATTCTCTTTTGATGGCCAAGAAAAAGGATCGTCCTGCATGGTTTCAAGAAAAACCTACTGGGTATATTGAAAGAGGTGGTGATATTACGTCTTCCTTAATGTGGAAGGAGCCTGTTGATGAATCAAGTGTGGATGAATTTTTGAAAAAGACTGAACCTTTTGCTGCCAAATTACAATTGGCACCCAATAGCCCCAATTTTGTTGATGCATGTTTAAAGGCCCTTTTAGACTTTGAGTACGACCAAGCGAAAGCATTGAAGATGGTGGCCACATTTACGCGAAAATCACTCAAAGAACCCACATTCACAAAGGAAGAGAAACTACGCTTTGAAGAAGCCGTGAAAAAATACGGCAGTGAATTGCACCCCGTATATAAAGAAGTTAAGACCAAAAAATCTGCTGATATTGTTCGTTATTATTATCTTTGGAAGAAGACACCATCGGGTCATAAAATTTGGGACAATTTTGAGGGTCGAAAGAAGAAAAAGCAAACAGCCACTACCACAGCTTCCACAACATCAGAAACATCGACTTTAGCAGCGGAAACTCAACCAGACAAAAAGAATCCCGAAGATTTAGTGGAAGATGTTGCTGATAGTGCCGATGATTCAGCCTATGACAGCACCAAGGCCAAAAACCATAAACGTACTTTTATGTGTAAGCACTGCGCAACCACTACTTCAAGAATATGGAAAAGAGCCCCTGGCCACGCTATCGCTCTGACCGATGAAGATAATGAAGACGGAACACCGCACCAGGCTGATATAACTAACAGTCCCATTATGGCGTTATGTATGAGATGTGCTAGATTATGGCGACGATATGCTGTTGTTTGGGAAGAGCCAGAGGAAGTAATGAAAAAGGTAACCCAGAAGGGCGGTAATGGCTGGAAGAGAAAGCTTGAAGAAGAGTTAATCGAAGATGCGAGACAAATTCTGGCCGAAAAGGAAAAGAATAAAGATAAAACTCGTGTGACAAAACGCCAAAAGATCGATAAAAGTATTAATAATACTACCGCTTTAAGCGAACAACCGTCTGGCGCTACCAAACAGTCAGAGAAATCAGTCAAGGTTAATTTACCCATTTCTACACCTTCACTACCAGAGACACCAGTTATTCCTAGTAAGAAGGAGAAAGAAAAGAAGGAAAAACCAGCTAAAGAGAACGCCAAGGAAAAAATCAAGGTAAAGATTTTGGTCTCAAAGGAAAAAGAGAGGGAACAAGAAAAGGATAAATCAAAGAGCGTACCAATTAAGGAAAAAGAAACGGAGAAGAAGGTGCGAGTCAAGAAAGAGGATAAAACTAAGAGTATTAAACCTTCTAAAATTATTGTGGAAACCAAGCCCAGTATTAAGGTGGACACAGATTCATCAGATAATATGGATTCACATTCACCTCCTGTTCGTACTGAAGAATCAAGCTTATCCCCCGTTCCAACTAAGAAACCTATCAAGCCGAGGGCTCTAGTACCAATCGCCAAGAAAGCATCACGAACCACAGCTAACAACGGCACCAATGGTGGATTGCAAATCAGAGAGTTTAAGCCATTCGTTCAATCCATACCGACAAAGGCTATAACTGGTAGTATATCGACACCCCCCTTGCCGCTCATCAAGGCTTACGGACCGTGTCGAGTTTGTGATCAGCTGGATCCGAATAGTAAACAATTGGTTTGTGAAAATTGTGGTGTAAATGTACACGCAAACTGTTATGGTATCTCTTTTGAACATGGAATTCCGAACAATTGGTTTTGTGATCCGTGCTCCAATGACCAGAGGCCGACGGCGTCAACTCTGTATGCTTGTGTGTTATGTTCTTCTCACGAAAATAATCATGAATCATCGAGAGATGAAGCCAATAATACACGACTCAGCAAATCTACAGGCGTCATTCCAAGTCAGAACACCCCCACTGACACTAGTAAAACCAATATTGCGGAAGCCTTGAAGCGGACCTCTGACAATAATTGGATTCATGTGAAATGTGCAATTTGGAATGTGGATCTCAAATTCGAAAATGCTAAAACGCTTCAGCCGGTTGAGGGAATTACAGCTATCTGCTTCCGTCGCTTGCGGAACGCAGAAACCTGTCAAATTTGTAAAAACTTGTCGGGCGTTCACACTAATTGTTTTGTTTGCCGCAAGACAATCCATGTTGGCTGCGCATCAAGAGCTGGTTATAAGTTTGGCTTTAATATTGACCTTACATCTCATGATTCTATACTGGATGAAAAGACGGTAACTATTAATGGTAAAGAAAGTACTATGTTAGCTGTTATCGCGTGCCCTCATCATGCAGATATCGATAATATGGTAGAGACTAATAAAGTGGTGGATACGAAGAGTAATATGACTGCTATACAACTTTATTGCCAAACGTACAAACAGTCAGAAAATAAGCTCACAGGTGTGATGCGAGCTTCTACCAATTTCGACCTTTTGACTCGAAGTGAATCTCTCATGTTCCAGAATGGTGATATTAAAAGGACTTTTGGTGCATTCCATAAGTCTAATGACAATGAAAATACAACTCCAGATGCAGCTAAAAATTCTAGAAAGCACTGTGCTAAATGTGAAACTTCTCTTACACCTATTTGGTGGAATGACCCGAATGACTCGTCCAAAGAAATCTGCCATTCCTGTTATTGGATGATACATGACCAGAATCGGTACGATGATGAGTACCAATCGGCTAAACGTATCAAACTTTTATACGAAAATGAAGTAGAACAGGAAATCGATGAAGCGTCAAGTAAAACTGTTCGAGTGATGCCACAAGAGCAGGAGATTTCCTCTACCGATCCTAAGTTTGGGCCAGCAAATCCAGTTACTACAGAATCTTCATTAGATATGCGTAGCAGAACAGCTTCAGAGCCTGTACTTAGTATGGAAAACATACCAATTTCTGGAAAATCAAGTTCTGTTTCACCTAAGGTATTTACTCCAACACCTCTGCAACCCCCTGTTCTTTCATCTAACCATCAACATCATCCTCACACATATCATCCTTCTCCATTGGCACCACATCAATCATCGTTTACACAGATGAGATATCCCGTTCCCACTCATCCAATGAGCATGAATCAATACCCCCACCAGCCTGGGATGCAATATACTTACCCTAATTCTCATTCGACGGTAATGTATCATCCTCATCATAATCATCCTGGCAACCCCCCTCCTCATTCATATCTTCACCCATATTCTAATTCGCACCCTCATCCACCGCCATTATCCCAACATCATTTAACGAATTCTTTACCACCGCTTGGACACAATATGGCAATGAATAACCCATACGTCAACCCTTATCCACAGGGCATGTACTATGATCACATGCCTGTGCAGAACATGCATCAATCATCACCATTATCAGTGCCGATTATTAGGAACAGTCCAATGGACATTAAACAGTTGACTCATATAGGTAATGAAAGTGGCATTATGAATGGAGCTAACGCTAGTAATCATGGCGCCGGACCTGCTGAATCAGTAGCCACGACAGCATCTAAACAGGAGGATGACAATAGTAAACGTGATATTATGGCGCTAAATAAAATTCTCTCATGATAATGAAAGGAAGAAAGAGCATTTAAATATATGGGTTTTAACACAGTTGATTTAAAGAATAATCTAAACAAATATCTCTTGTAGATCATAGTTTTGTTGATATCTGTTATATAAAGTTTTACTCACGCGACGACATGTAATAATATATTATTACTTATAAAAAACAAAACAAACTATAATACAAATTGTAATGGTAAACGAAAAAAGAAGATTTGGTCAAGTGAAATCTAACGCGATAATTTCAAATCTCTTATCAAAAATGTCCTGACTTTAAGGCCTTTTCAATACGTGAAACTTCTTCTAAACTTTCAGCAGATTTCAAACTTTCCCGTAAGTTTTTGATTTCTTCTTCAGTTAACTTTCTAACGAGCTCTCTCTTACCTTGATCAGCGCCAGTAATGCCATCAACACTGTGACTAGCACTTACATCAAAAACACTCGTTTTTATACCCAAGATTGACTTTGCTAAGTTAGATGGTTCCGAAGTAGTACCAAAAGTGGAGATAGCGTGTTTCCTTTCTGCGTCCTTAACCTTTTCAAAGTCCAAGTATCGTAAACTGGGGCATAACCACAGCATCCATAAACGGTAGTTTTCTTTCTCAACCACAGGATTGTTAACCAAAGTAATAAATTCTAATTTATCCAAGCCCCTCAAAACCGTCAAATCAGATAATTCAGCTATGTTATTCGAAGACAAAACCAAGGTATTCAGATTAGGGATCGAGGCTGATATCGTAGGATGAAGGGCCGAGATACGATTACGAGACGCCAGGATTGATTTCAGGCGAACTAATTTAGGGAAAGGACCAAGAACTCTAATATCATTATCAGTGAAATCTAAAGCATCATTTTGATCTCTAGTAACACCTAGATTTTCAATAGTTGCGATTTTGCGTCCTGTAAGTGCGAAAATTGTTAATATATGGCATGTTTGATTATCTATGGCACGAAAAACTTGACGTTGTTTTACTTGGGTTTAATTGCTTTTTAACATACCTCTTAAATTTAGTTCCCTATCATTAACCGGATTTAAATATGAAGGAGCCTGTAATAATAAGTCAGCAGTAAGTCTCATTTTAATTCTTTCAAGCGAGGCTTATCTTTTATGGCGCCAATAACTGTTATTTCCAAACCGTCCTGCTTCTACTATGCACTCTGTGTTTTTAGATACTCGCGAAGGTTAAAGCTATGATTACATAACATACTCATAGTTACCAAAGGTCTGAAACCTGCAACGCTCTTCTCCTACTTTTTGATAAAATTGAATTATGTAACTATTAAAGAAAAAGAGACCCACATCACTTAACTATTTAGTTGTTTAAAGTAGAGTTCGAAAGAAATAATGGTATAATTTTATTTTATTTAGATATAGCAAGACCTGTATGATCTGTTTAGTTGGATTCGTTCCTTCCGCACATAGAAAGAATCTCCTAATGTTAAAAGGTAATATTCATAGATTACTTGCAAAATATTGTCACTATATAGATATAGTTTGAATTAAATATATATAGGGTCAGTGAGGCAGTGAATAGATAAAGATATTCCTCACTTTGTTAGTATACAAGAATGCGATAAACAATTTTGAATAACATTGACTCAGAGTCATTAAGATGACTCCAAAAATCACATGACTTATTTTACTTTGATGACTCCACCACCATTAAGTGATCAAATTTGATTTTCGATAATCGTAAATACTTGTTCAGCTAGCCAGATTTAATTAAGAGCAAACAACAAACGCCATAAATAAAAGAAATAAACAAGATGCAGTCAATTGATTATTCTGTTTATCTTGTCACTGACTCGACCATGATTCCTGAAGGGCGCACTTTGTTCCAACAGGTCGAACAAGCTATCCAAAATGGTGCTACCGTTATTCAATTACGTGAAAAGGAAGAAGATACCAAGACCTTTATTGAAAAGGCTGAAAAGATCCATGCTTTAACTAAAAAGGCTGGAATCCCTCTTATCATCAATGACAGAGTCGACGTGGTTCTTGCTGTTGATGCTGAAGGTTTACATATCGGTCAAGATGATATGAACGTCGAACAGGCTAGAAAACTTATTGGTGCCGATAGGATTCTTGGTATCAGCGTCAATAATATTGAGGAAACTAAACAAGCTATTTTAGCTAAGGTTGACTATGTTGGAATTGGAGCCGTATTTGGAACTATGACCAAGGTGTTGAAGAAGAATCCCATTGGCATTTCTGGCGTACGAGATATTCTAAGAGTGTTAAGAGATGACCTTCCTAAAGGCAGTAAAAAGATTCAATCAGTGGCTATTGGTGGTATCAACCACAGTAATGCTCAACACGTTTTATTTTCCACTGCTGTGCCTGGAAATTCCCTTGACGGTGTGGCTATTGTCTCATGTATTATGGCTTCTAGCACGCCCGGTGAAGCCACTAAGAGCTTAGCCGAACTTGTTAAATCTCAAGGCCCCTGGATTTCCAATAAAACTGATTTAGAATACATTACTATTAATGACGATACGTACGAAGAAGATATTAGAAATTTGGGTGACTTAGCGACTACCGTTACCGAAGTTGGCCCCTTTGTCCATCATATTACCAATAACGTTGTTAAGAACTTGTCAGCCAATATCGCTTTAGCTATTGGAGCTAGCCCTGCCATGTCTGAATGTGTTGAAGAATTTGCTGAGTTTTCTCAAATTGCTAATGGTGGTGTTTTGATCAACATGGGCACCCCTTCGAGAGACGCAGTTGAAATCTATAAGCGTGCCATTGTTGAATACAACAAGCAAGGTAAACCCGTAATTTTTGATCCAGTTGCCGTCGGCGCCTCTACTGCTAGAAAGGCTGCTGCTGCTGAAATCATAAATGCTGGTGTTATTACTGTGATCAAGGGTAACGAAGGTGAAATTACCGCTCTTGCGGGAGTCAAAGGTGCTCAAATGAAGGGCGTTGATAGTATTGACAGTGATACTAGTATTGAGGATAAGATTGATATTGCTAGAAAGTTAGCTTTTGATACCAGGTCAACTGTCTTAATGACTGGTCAAATTGACATTTTAGTGGAAGCTAATAACTCATCAATCTCCGGCGAATATACTGCCTTATGGAACCCTAGAACTTGGATATTCGAAAATGGTCATGAATACCTCACCAAAATCACTGGCTCTGGCTGCATTTTAGGATCTCTTATCACTGCTTTCTGTGCTGCTAACAATAACGATTTCGGATCTTTTGAATCTACTGCTACGGCTTTATTGCTCTACACCATTGCCGCAGAAACAGCCGCTGCCGATGCGTCAGTCAAGGGCCCCGGTACATTTGTACCAGCTCTCTTGGACGAAATCTACAAGTTAGCTGAATTGTCTAAAAAGAATGATTACTCTTGGTTAGACATTGCTAAGATTGGTATTGTCGACCCTATCATTGACGATGAATAAGTGCAAATTATATACCCTGTAGCTGTTTGATAATCAAACTATGATAATGAAAAAAAAAATTTACAAATTTAGATTATATACAAAAATTACAAACCGAAAAACCGAAAACAGAAAGATGTTTAGTTATCAGATCATGAGAAGTAAAACAAGCACACTAAACAAAGCCTTTACCGCTTAAAATATCTCTGAAGGAACAAAAATCGAATGCATGTGTAATATTTTTCTATCTATTACGCAGTAATAAAAGCTGTTTACGCGTAACGAACAACATTAGATGAACCAAATGATGTAACAGCTTCCTGGCTATTTAACCCATTGGTAATATTTTCTTTATCAGAATGCCAGTGTTAAGTGAGATGCTTAAATATCAGAAAAATTAGATCTTTCATGGGGTTGTAACTCACTATCAGGCTTTCTAGAAGCAATAATTTCCTCCTTTCTCTTTTGAATTTCCTCCTTTGTTAAGGGAGAGTGCTCAGCCCAGGGCTTGACAAAGGTAGCAGCACCCATACCGATTTCACGATCCGACATATTATCTAAAACATATAATTGGGTACGAACGTAACGAACCATAGTTTCAAGATGGGCAATATCAATGTTTTTGTCACCGTTAAATAAATTTCTCCAAAGAGCAGCGGCTAAAGTAGCATCATCAGAATAAAAACCTTCGTCGTAGGCCATAACACAACCTCTTAATTGCAAGTTGAAATCTTTCAAATATTTGTCAATGATACTAGTACTGTTGATATTCATTTCGTTCTTAAGACGTAATTCCATATCCAGGAAAGTTCTATCAACTAACTTCTGTTGGTAAAGCTTACCATATTTAGCGGGCATGCTTCTCATACGGACAAATAACATCCATTCGTGCAAAGCAACAATTTGGAACCACTGGTTAAATGTCTTTGGTAAACCTAAAGTTTCGTAATAGAACTTGGCTGTGTCGGATAAAGGGGAGTCCTTGAACTGTAAACCTTGATCGGCGCACACACGGTAGTACGTAGCGCCACCAACCGGGCCAGCTCTGACTCTATCCATATCAAGATTAAAAACACTGACCATTTTTTCAGCTAAATCCTTTCTCCAAGTAGCCATCTTACTGGGCTCGGCAGCACTCTTTAAGTTCAATAAATCTTCTTGTTCGGGGGCCTTCTGAGTAGAATAGGCACAACGGCCAGTCACAGTGAGCAGCGAAGGAGAAGCGCGCAATAAAGCGCTTTGACGGCCAATCAAGACTGAAGATAAGCCAGAAGCCAAACGAGGTTGAGTAGTTCTCATAAACATGATATAATATATTTTATGACTATTAACCAAACGGTATAGTGTTAGGCAACAGTTTAGTTGTTCAAAACCGCGTTGCTAAAAGTAGGGATTATTTTTCATGTTGGGAGGAATTGTGCTACTTCTAACTGGCTCAGCACGCTTCAGTGAGAACATTGGGAAGACTGCACGTATACTTGGAGAAAGATAATGGACATTAAATTACGAAAGCCTTCACGATTAGACAAAAAATAGCTCAGAATGGTACAAACGAAGGAGACATTATTGACTTCGGCAAACACAGCTTCGTATTTAGTCTCTTCTCCTGAACAAATTTACAGTTTATATGACTTATCGGCGTTGTATTTAGCTGGCAACCAGTACAAGCTCAGCGAAGATGATCGCTGTACGCTTTTAGAACAGCACTTTTATTTATCATTGTTAACAGGTAATGATAAGGAGGCCAAAGTAATGTTACAGAGACTTAGTGACCGATTTGGCCCTGAAAGTAGTCGCATTGGTGTTTTAATGGCCTCTTACCTTGAGTCCACTGAAGGTGACAATGCTGTGCTAGAATACCTTAACACACGTGAAGAGACCGATTTTGCTTCCAAAAAGAAACGTGCTGGATTATTAAAGCATTCCCCCGGTAATGAGAAGTTATATATTCAAGCATTGGTGAAGTATCTAGAATACAACCCTATGGACCCTGAGGCTTGGTCCGAGTTGGCTGAAGTGTATTACAGTACAGGCAACTACTCACAGGCTATTTATTCCTTGGAGGAAATTTTGCTACAATTGCCCCACACTTACAATATTTATGCTCGAATTGGTGAAATCTATAATACTAGGGCGGAATCTAAAAGTGGCAATACCGGCGACAAGGATAAAGAAGCGACATACCGCGATTTAACACTAGCCGTCACGAACTTTTCGCGGTCAGTAGAGTTGTGTCCCGTATATGTGAGAGGCTGGTCTGGTCTTTACCTATCCACAAGAAAGCTTGTATCACTGTCAGATGCTGATAAAAAGGATCAGAATAAATACGAGAGGCTATCTAAGGTGGCTAAGCGCCAGTTAGAAGAAATTATTCAAAGTAATAATGCAACGGAAGAAAACCTTACTGCTGCTAAAATGATTCTTAATTTATAATCTTCCGAGTGAACCCTTTTAATCTGTTTTTACTTCCTTTTATTTTATCTGTACACCTTGATATATCGGAGAGGCAGAAAACGTGATGAGCAGACTTCAAAATTTCGCATTACCATTGACGCTATTGCTTCTAACAATTTTATTATCACTATTAATGAGGTTTTTGTTATTTATATGGCTTTTTAGAAAAAAATATATTTCTTTTCGATCAATTATCGTAAACCCAGTATATTCGGGCCACAAATAATGATAGTAATTGTCCAATTTTTACCTGACAAAAAAAAAGGAACAGGCTAAACCAAGACAAAAACCACAAGCAAATTACTGGGTCATGGTTCAACTATTAATAACACTGAATTTTTTTAAACTGTAAAGATATATATAAATATGAATATTGCCTTTATAAATCTCAGGCAATAATTGCCTTCTCACAAACAACACTTTGAATAGGAAGATGCTGTGAAACCCAATTGGGATCCCTCAAATAAACACCGAAGTCTTCGACGTAGGAAGGAATCTTCTTCCGCAAACTATCGTAAGTAGCTTCTTGAGTCCGAAATTCCCGAATGACCTCACCTGTTTTAAATTCTACATAAGTTCTAGAATCCCGAATTCTGAATAAAACACCATCAATTCTCAAAAAGAAACGACATAATAACAACAATCGTTCGGGCATTACTCTAATCTTAATATCCAAAACTGAGCTACCATTGTCACTTAGCTCATCTTCGTAAAGAATCATATTGTCAAAAAATAAAATAGGATCGGGCCGCTTGAGTTTATCAATAGGGATTCTTTCGTCAGTGGTCTCAAACGATACCTCTCTAGTGTTGGGATTAGGAGTAACATTCCCACTATAGGCTACTGAATAAGTCCAGTCAAAAGGCTTAACAACACCAGAAATCTTGGATTTGAGCTCTCGCTTCTGTCGTGATTTCAGCCAATCTTGTGAGCAACTCACTTTGAGCATTCCATCGCGATCACCTGTCTTATCGACACCATCCACAGCATTGAGGGCATCAAACGTAATCTCCCATCCCGAGGGTTCATGAAGCAATCGAAAGCTATTATTACCGAAAATCATTTCTGGCATTGGAATCCCAATGCTTTCGGTAACCTTATCTAATTCCGCGCTATTCAAAATAGGGTTTCGAGTTGTGTAAACCCGCCAATCTTCGACCGCAATAGCAAGCTTTTCGTTGGTTGGCCGAGGCAAGAACGATTTTACAGGCGGTGTTGAAATAGAGGCCATGGAGGGTGTAATCTTTGCAGCCGAAATATCCATTTTACAAATAGTTATTTCCTGGGATCTGCTTAAACGCTCAGGTTAGCTATCTCTGAACCCGGTTTTGAGATCTTAGATACGATCCGAATCGATGACTTACAGAGAAAGTTCCCAATATTGAGAGCCTCACACGATAACCTCCCTCCCATGTTGTTACTACTATAGACCGGCTGCGACCTGATTTTTATTTTTTCCGGAAAAGCCCCTTTATCGAACTCACTAGCCATAAAAATGAGAAGAAGTCAGTTCTATCTAATAGCCACGCTAGTTTTGACGGGCATAGTATTACTGATTATACTGCCGCCTTCGCGGGCTAATATCGCCGGGACTGTGGGGTCATACACCTTAACTGATACCATCGGTAAGGCTGCGGGCTCGCGTCAACAGGCTCCAGTTTCACCCACGGAGAGGGCCAACCAAGATCCCAATAACGAAAAGGACAAAATAAAATCTAGTATAGAACTTGGAATGTCAATTGGATCGAATCTAGAGCCAGAATCTGGTACATTGGGGGCACCCATCATGGGTAAACTGGCTAATGAAACTGCAAAGTAAGTTTACTGATTACATTGAATTGAACATACTGGGATATAACCCATTTGCATTCAAAAATTTATTGAGCACAATATCTAACCTAATTAAATGCTTTGCCTTCTTTGTATCTAATCTAATAGAGCTGAATTAGGACGTGCCTCATGGAAACTATTTCATACGATATTAGCACGATACCCTGAAACCCCGACCCAACGTGAACAGGACGTTTTAAGCTCGTATATCTATTTGTTTTCTCAGGTATACCCATGTGGTCAATGTGCAGAACATTTTCAGCTTCTCCTCGATGAGTTCCCTCCCCAGACGGGGTCACGTAAAACCGCAGCAATTTGGGGCTGTCATGTGCACAACCAAGTTAACAAACGTCTCGGTAAAGAAATTTACGACTGCGGTAATATTTTAGAAGAATACGACTGCGGATGCGGCAATGAGCCGTTGGCTGATCCAGCCGGTAAAGTAGCGACTGAAGACGCCCGTAGCGAAGCTCATGAACCCAATGAGCATCTTCAGGACCTTCAGATCGAACTCCCCGATGGTTATACCCGAGGAGGCTAGTTGTACATATGCCACACGTTACAGCATCCTCTGGGAATATACACGGTTACATAGTTTATAGAAATAAGATAGCCGAATACAAGATAGGTCAGATAGCGAGCTGCCCGGCTTTCCAGAGGCAGAGAGAGATATGGCAGACATTGGAGCCCAAAGCTGTGTAGGACGGACCCACCAGAGATTGAGTAAATATGTGCCTATAGAAGATCCATACCTAGCTCCCCCGGGTTTATCAAGATAAGAACGGGCCGCGTAATGCATTTATATCCTGCCAATAAAAAGAAAAAAAACGGCCAGCGGGAAGACCTAAGCGGAGGCGGCTGAGAGGAGCGTCGAGCTAAGCTTCAAATCACCGGCGCAGTCGTGTTTATCCGGGCCACATCGCATATCCCACCGCTGGCACTTTGGTCTTTTTGAAGCCAACCTCACGGCCACCACCATCTCCGTTGCACCACCGCTGGACTAGCACTACCTTCGACACCCTTTCTGTTTTCTTTGAACCGTGGCTTATCTCAGGTTCTCAGGTTGTAAACGGCTGTTTGGTTGTTCATAGTTACCACTCTCGCTTCACTCTTTCTGCCCGCTTGCTGTTGCTAGCTGCATTGCCCGTGTGATTCCGAGCCTCTTCGTCTACGAAAATTATCGCTGTCTAATAATTTACTCTTATCGTTGAAATCGTCCTTTATCGATAATTTCTTGTTTTATTTTTCGGCTTTGTTCTCGTCCTTGTTGTTTTCTATCATTATTGTCATCATAAGAACCGTTTGTTTAATTATCTAATCGATACCAAGAACTTCAGATCTTAAAATAGAAACCCAACCAAGGGAATAGCCAGAATTTCCCGTATTCAACAGGCTTTTTTGTTTTCCTTTTTATTAAACCAGTGTCCATATTTAGTCTCGACTTTAATCTCTCCTTCGTCATCTATAGTTTTATTTGTCGATTTCTAGTGCGATCCCCATTTAATTTCCTTTCAAAATATGCGATTGTCATCATTATTTAACCCTTCTATACTTTTAGGGTTCCTATCCTTTATAGTGGGCGTAATCGCCGATGACAACTACTTAGCTGCGAGCTCACTGGTTACCTGTATGGATAAATCACTCTTTTCGGCATCGCAATTTGATGTCAAATTTTTCCCCAAAAACCGTACGGTTCAATATAGCATTGTCGCTACCTCTGAAATTAGTGGTAAAATCACCGCCGTTGCTGATATCTACGCGTATGGCTTTAAGATCTTAACTGAATCAATCGATCTATGTAGTTTGAATTTAGCCCAAGTATGTCCTATTAGTCCAGGTCAAATCGATTTGACTTCAACGTCCGAAATCAATGAAAGCATTGTAAAAGACATTCCCAATATTGCATATACATTCCCTGATTTGGATGCTATTGCTATAGTTAATATTTACACCTCTGACGGAACAAAGGTGGCCTGTCTCCAAGCCACTTTTGATAATGGTAAAACGGTTAACCATGTTTACGTCAAATGGATTACTGCTGTTATCGCTGGTATTGGTCTTTTAACCTCTGCCATCGCTTCAGCTTTTGGCCATTCAAACACAGCAGCTCATATTGCAGCTAATTCAGTTTCATTATTTACCTACTTTCAAACCACGGTCATATTTACTATGGAAGCTGTGGCCAGATTACCCCCTATTGCGTCTGCCTGGGGTCAAAATTTGGCATGGTCTATGGGCCTCATTGAAGTACCTTTTATGCAAAAGATCTTTAGATGGTTTGTTCAATCCACGGGGGGCAAACCAACCACTTATTTATCGTTTAAAACTATTTCTATTTTACTTCAGAAGCGGTTTTTATCATCAAGCGATATCCAGAAACTGACCGAAATTTCAGCATCACTCAGCAAACGAGATTCCATCTATGAACCTTCTTCGACTTCAACCTTACTAGTTCTACGTGGTATCTTACGTGTGGCTTATGAAGCAAATATCGAACAAACATCAGTAGTTTTAACTGGTATTACCATATTTTTCTTTTTCTCGATTGCCTTAGGTATTGCGTTAGTTTTGGTTCTCTTATTCCTTATTTTACTTATCAAGACTAATCTTGTTAAACCAGATCGTTTCGTGTACTTCCGTTCTAACTGGTTACTGATCCTCAAGGGAATCTTATTACGTATTGTTCTTATTGGATTTCCTCAATTGCTTATTTTATCTTTATGGGAATTCGTTGAACGTGACTCAGCTGCTGTCATTGTTATAGCTGTTTTTGTGATTATTATGATTCTTTCGGTTCTTGGTTGGGCATGCTATAAAGTGGCTGCCATTGCAAGGCGTTCGGTACGCGAATTCAAGACCCCCTCATATCTTTTATTTGCTGATCAAACCAATCTAAACCGTTATGGGTTCCTTTACATCCAATATAATGCCCAACATTACTACTTTGTCACAGTGTATTTCGGCTATGTGTTTATCAAGTCGTGCTTCATCTCCTTCGGTCAAAGCAGTGGTAAGACGCAAGCGTTGGCTATTTTCATCTTTGAATTGGCATTTTTCATTATGCTTTGCGTTATTAAACCCTTTATGGATAAGAGAACCAATGTTTTGAATATTGTTATTGGTTTAGTTAACACTATTAATGCCTTTATGTTTATGTTTTTCTCGCAGTTATTTGGTCAACCGGCTGCTGTGGCATCAGTTATGGGGGTGATATTTTTCGTGCTTAATTGCATCTTTTCGCTTGTCTTGATTATAATGACTTTAGCTACTTGTACTATGGCCTTATTATCCAAAAATCCTGATAATAAATATCACCCATCTAAGGATGATCGTGATTCATTTATTAAATCGGCTGGTGGTGCTGGTAATAGTAAAAATGATCTGGTTGAATTAACCGCTTTAGGTGCTGCAGCCCAAGCCGATCATGATGAAGAAGAATGGCGCGATAGTATAGCCGTTGCTAATATTGATGAGAACGTATATCCTTATTCCAAAGCCTCCGATAGTAGTTCATCACTATCAAACCGAAATGATCCTTATGGGGGGTTCGGTTCTGGCGTTGTTCAGACATCGCCTCGCCACCCAATTGGATACACCGGGAATGATAATGGTCTGAACGACACTTCTCGCGGTTTGGCATCATCAGTTGATCCCACTGGAAGTTCCAACAGTTTGATTTCTTCTGGTTTCGACAATGATCGCCGGGCACGTGATGCTTCGACCAATGGTGACTTTGAGTTTTACAACCATAGCGAAAATAGCAGCAGTATTTTTAATCAAGAATTGATATCACATAATGATAATGCTGCTTTTATTCCTCGAAGGAATTAAAAGGAATTTTTTTCTTGATTTATCAATAACTCTTGCCTTATTTCCTTCTCTTTCTTTCTTTCTCTTCTTTCTTTCTTTTCTTTTTGATTCATACGCTCTATGTTTCATTTCTTTGATCCCTTTATCTTCTGTTATATTTTTATTATTATTAAACTTTGTGCACATCCTCTCGTTTATGAGTTATCCTCTCCTTATCCGTATTTTTTTATTAATTTGAATTATATCTTCTATTTCATTTTTTCCTTATTGTAGTTTATTTGCCTATTATTTACGTTACCGTGCGAGTACTATCATATTATCAAATTTACTCTTGATTATTTTTACGTTTTATTATTATTATTTAATCCTCTTATTAATTATCGCCGGAAATTAAACTAGCGAAATACCTTTTCGCTAAAGTGTAATTGGTCGAATGGCGCCTGTATCTTTTGTAAAAATGAAAGTGCATTGGTTGTATTAAATCGCCCGATTTGTTGTACTAATAACTTTAGAGAAATACTTTGAGTAGATGGGGGGGCTAGATCTGTGGCAGTATTATATTTTAGTAGTTTAGGAAAATATTCATTAATTAAATTTATCATTTGGGTTAGCGCTTTATTGAATTTACGGCACTCATCCACGGTGAAATCATAATCTTCATTAATATCCAGATGAACCGACCATGCTAGATTTTCAGGTTGAGGATACTGCCAAAGACCTACTGGATGAGTCCAAGTAGGTGTATACAAGTAGGGGATACGTTGAATAATCTTACTTTGGAGGATATTATCCGGAACCTGAAGTTGAAACCACTGATGGGAAAGATCATCGGCGTATAAGGGTAGGATAGGTCGAGCATTTTCGTTAGTACACACAGAGCCACTTGAGCGTCCAGGGCAGGAAAACACCCCCCCAATAAAGGTATAGGGTAGATAAATACTCATATCTCTTAAAACAAATTGTTTACGACGAACAATACGATAGCAAATGTCGGTATCATCCGGGCAATAGTCGCTACCCCATTCAATATCAGTAATGGAATCAGTGGACAGCCATACCTCGTGATCCACATGGCCCCTTACGCAGTGGGTCAAGATGGAGCTATGGAGCCATTTTGAAGAATCCCAACTAAACAAACCAAACATATATTGGCGCTGGATGCGGAAACCGGTATAGGGGATCCAAGCGTGACCTGGGGGATCACAGGGCCGGTCGTCGCGCTTCCACCATACGCTTTGGCCGGGGCTTACGAAAAATGAAATTACAAGCAAACAATAAAAAACAGAAAGCATAATGAAAGACGCTTATTGGATTTTTATTCAAGTCAGCGATAAATTTGGATATGGAATTGGGGTTTAAAATAGCAGGGGCGCTTAGTGGTACTTGTGTGGGTTTTTTTCTGCCCTGCGCACCCACCCACCCACACAACACACCCACAAGACCCCACAGGTTTGTAGCGTGAGCTGTGAAGGCCCTCTGGAAGCCCAGCGGCGGCAGGCGACGTGCAATCTGCAGCCGTTGAGGTTGCGCGGACGGCGCTGGGGATTCAGACCGCCACGTTTGCGGACATGGTATGGCGCTACTGCATTTCGCGGGCCCAGCCCAATCGACAGATGCAGACGAGGTGTATCGTAAAATCCATAGAGTCCAGTCCAGTATCGCACGATACCACGTAGGATATATGTATGTATACATGTATATATGTGTATATGTATATACGTAAGTACATTCGCACATGGTACCCATTGGGGCCACGGCCGTTGAACTCCACAGACGCTGCGCCCCGGGACCCAAGCGATCGGTTCGTGACAAGACCCGGGCAGCCAGCGCCCTCAGCGCAACGCCCACAGCGCAACGCCGATGGTACCGACCCGATGGCGCCCAGCCGCTCTCTCCAGGCCCAGATCATCGCAGCTCAGCGCGAACGAACTTCACACCACGAATCTGGCCTCCGCGACCCCAGCCTGACCGAAACGCCCCCCTGTCCACCTTTCCCAACATTGGCATCCACCACACCACCGGGGCCAGCTCATAGCACCACACCGCCGTAGACCGCACTGAGAAAACTGCCCTCCACGCCCCGATATTGCCCTCCACGCCCCGATATTGCCCACCCCTGCCCCGTATTGCCCACCCCTGCCCCGTATTGACCACCCCTGCCGCCCAATATGGAGTGCCCAGACCCCAATAACGATAACCATAATAGTACCAATAACAACCACAATAATAACCATAGTAATCATAATAATCATAATAATCATAATAATCATAATAATATGGAGCCATTGCCCGCTGCCCTTTACCCCGGATGCGTTCCTGATATAACCCGCATTGACTCTGAAACCGCATTAAAGTATGTCATTCAACAGATATCGAACCTGCTACTCATTCACAGTCTGGTGATAATACCCAGTGTTGACGACACCGGCCATGCTCTGCCGTCAGGTTCTGATGATGTGCCGAGGCGGAAATCCTCCTCAAGCAATGAAATACTCCCCTTAAATCACCACCTACCGCGGCTACCAACCCCGCCCATCCATGATGAACCCATATCCGACCGACCACAACTCTCACCTATTTCAGATGTACCTAACGGCGCATCTACTATCTTCAGCGAGCACAATAACCATCACCACCCGCATCATCATCATAATGGCTCACCACATCATCCCCGAACCCCATGCACCCTGAAGGAAGACCATTTTGCGGTGTCGCCATTGGTTTCGTTATCCGGTTCCCCACCTAACAACTCACCAGCTAATAATAATCATCAGGTAAACGGTATACCACCCTTATTAGCCACATCTAGACGTCGATCCCATCCCTCTCGCGGGCAGTTAGAGTTTGAAGCATCTTACGTAGCCGATGTCATTCTAGGATCTGACCCCGCTCCCCTGATGTCGAGTACCCCGTTTGGCCAGAGTGATAAAGATCAAAATAATCACGATATGACTAACGGTAATAATAACGATAATAATAATAATAATGACCCCAAGGATGAGAACATCATCATTACCGAAGAAAACATCCCTGATAACTGTAACGGTGAGGGAGATAACAATAAACCGGAAGACAAGAACGAAGATCGTAAACAACAGATATATCAACTAAGCCGAAGGTTCTGGACTCGATCCACCCCCGGTATATCAATTGGAGATTATCTTCGACGCATTCATAAATATTGCCCTTTATCTACGTCGGCATATATATCTACGAGTTTATATATTCATCGAATATGTGTCGTGGATCGAATGATACCGCTGACGGAATATAACGTGCATAGATTGGTTTTAGCTAGTTTACGGGTTGCCTGCAAATCCACCGAGGACATCTTACACACGCAAAAGAAGTTTTGTTTAATCAGTGGTATATCTTCTGAGGATTTATTGAAAATTGAGGTCGCGTTATTGTTTATAACCGATTTTAATATCAGCGTGGACCACATGGCATTACAAGAGCAACTGGAGATCATGGCTCTTTTACAGAAAAGAACCGATGCCATCAGAGAGCACTTCAATGATGGGAACCAATATAAACATAAACACACCTATGAATGCGAATTTGAATGCGAATTTGAATCTCATGAACTGCGCATTAAGAAACGTGGCCTAGATTCTGGATCAAACCAAAATGTGCCGGTGCTACCTGAGTCCCCGAGTCAATGAGAAAGTCTGATTTTTTTTTTCTTCTCTTCTTTCAGATTCCATAACTGCAAGTAATTCTATATACTGGTTAATTCGTTTTCTTTATTTATTCATTAACTTCTCACTATATAATTAGACATGAGTTATAATTTAGCCTTAAAAAAGATTTTTGTCACTATTACTGACTTTTCCTTTGGTACATTACATACTTGTGCCCACAGCGATCTCATTTTTTCTCCTGCGAGCCTTCTTCGCTTTCCTCCCGAAAATCACACGACATGAGAATGAAATTACACACTGATTAAAAAAAAAAGCATTTTTCTGAAAGCACGGTCCATTCAATAGCCCCGCAAAAGTATGTGAAAATGAAAAAAAAAGATGAATGAAATATACGACGAAAAATTTTAAGAATATATTCTTATACCATAAATAATACAATAAAAAATTACAAAAAACTTCCCAAAACTAAAACTAGATGATTAATAATAAGTGAATAATATTAAAAAACCGCTTAGTAGATTCTGAAAGGAGGACCCATGGTAGACTTGATAACAAGGGAACCAACGTTTTGCCAGTTCTTCTTAAGAAGAGAGACAAGGAAATTGGAAGCCATCATGATTTGGGAAACAAGTTGGTCTTCTTCCATTTCAACGTGACCAACGGCAACGGCAAGACAGAGGACCTTCTTAAGTTGGAACTTAATGGTGGACTTAACTTCTTGGATCTTGGAGTAAAGATCATCGTTGTGGGAAACGGGGGTAGGGAACTTACCAGCCTTGGAGAGACCAGGACCTAAAAGACGGGGGATTTGCTTAATAAGAACTTCGGAAGCAATGAAGGCATTGTACTTCTTAGCAAGCTTCTTGATGAGCTTCTTGTTCTTGTTAAGCTTCTTTAAATCGTCAACGGACATGGCATCAACACCGACAGACTTAGCACGATCAACATCAAGAGCATCACCGAAGATACAGATGGTCATGTTAGGACGGGGGACTTGGGGAAGCTTGATAGAACCAGAGAAACGCTTATCTCTTTGGGGATCGTAATTCTTAAGGCCGACTTGGAGTTCAACAGTTTCCAAGAAGTTTCTCTTCTTGGTAACGGAACCTTCGACAAGGGTCTTGACGTGGCTACGGACGCCGGCGACGGTGATCTTAGACGACATTGTAAGTAAAGTTGTTTTGATACGTCTCCCAAGCTAAAGAAAGTTTGGTAATTCCGCAGATCTGTGAAGAAAAGGTAAAAAAAAGAGGAAACGGAGAGAAAAAAAATGCGTTTGAGTTGATGTATAAATGCTGTACCGCCGAGAGAAATTTTCAGCCCGTTATGTAAGCATACGCCCCCCGGTTTTCAGTAGTTAAGCGCAGGTTGGTGGCTCCCGGCGGGAAACGCAGTCACAACTAATCATGTTGCTTTGGCGACGCCGCCAAGTGTAGTATATAGTAAGGCCAGTGGTAAATTGCTACTATATAGTAATACCACTATTACATAACACAATACCGATAAGGTGATTACGTGAGAATCACGTGCATATCTCATCGTGGATTACTGATTGATAGCGGATTACCGCAAACAGGCATAACTAACAGCTGATAGCTGAATCAAGTATAGAGATGATGAGGCCCTTTACTGAACCAGGCCGTTATTTGGCCATTTGGAGCCGTAGCTTCAGTCAATGCACTAGCTTGAGCGCTAAAAAGAGCTCTTCGTCTACGCGCTGGGTCTCACGACAGAAGAGTGACTTTTATACTCGTGAAGCCAAGATTCAACAATACAAATCACGAGCCGCTTTCAAATTGATTGAAATTGACAAGAAATACAAATTGTTCTCGCCGGGAATGACCGTGGTTGATTTGGTAAGTTAGGACCTATTTATTGAGAAAAAAGAGAGACGTTTGTGGATCTATTCTATTAACCTTTAACGCTTGTCGTGACCTTTTTAACAGGGATTCGCACCGGGCTCATGGTCACAAGTATCCGTAGAACGGACCCAGCCCAATAGCAAGGTAATTGGTGTTGATCTCTTGCCCTGTACACCGCCCCGGGGCGTGAATGCTATTCAAGGCAACTTTCTTAGTAAAGCTGTGCAAGAAAAGTTAAAACAATTACTATATGATCCATTGGATATTGGCCGAAATAAGGTGGATGAATTCGCAATGGAATCCCTGAGTGAAAATGAAGGTATTATTGCTGAATCAGAGGATAGTTATATCAATAAGGAACGCAGAGAATCGTATAATGATTCTATATCGACGCGGCCCCCTTCTCAAAATTCTGTGGACCCTTCAACGTCTACCACGACAATAACGCCAATCGAAAGTGACCCTTTCCCGGTAGATATAGTACTTAGTGACATGTGCGGATTTTCTCCCCAAGAATCTGGTTTTTGGTTAAGAAGTGTTACTGATCCATATAATAGGTTAGCTAATACCACTGGTCTTGCCGTCAAAGATCATGGTGCAAGTGTCGTAAGTAAAATCATGAGAGTTATAGTGTACTGATTGAGATATTTCTTCATAATGTCCAAGGCTCATAGCAATTCTTTTTTTTTTGGCGCATCTTTCTAACGTTACTAAATTTATGCCAATGATCTTGAATTTATTGATTCTTTCATTCTTTTTTTATAATGATATGTATAGGATTTATGTGATGCAGCTTTAATGTTTGCGATTGATACACTTAGGCCTGGTGGCAATTTTGTTTGTAAATTCTATACCGGCAGAGAAGACAAGAATCTAGAACAGAGACTAAAGAAAGTATTTAAAAAGGTTCATAGAGAAAAACCCGATTCCAGTCGTGACGAATCTAGAGAAATGTTTTTCATCGGAATTGGTAAGCGGGAAGGTGTTAAATTTGAACATGTTTTCCGATGATTCTATAAGATAACCGAGTAGTAATTAATGTATACAAGGTTGGGAATGCGATTTTTTTTTTGTATATTAATAGAAGTTTAATAAAATAAAACGGGAAACAAGATGATATACAATAACACTATATTCTAAAAGTAACCACCGGGTTATATCATCCAGTCATATTCGATAAGGATTATCATATGATTTCATAAATTGATGTCAGAGAAACTTGACAGGAGCTGAAATTAGATCAAATCTTCATCAGCAGTCTCAAGGTCTTCATCTGCGACAGCGTCGGCAACTTCAACAACTTCGACATCTTCTGGAGCCTCTTCAGCTTCTTGAGCTTCTCCATCTTCTTGGGCTTCTTGGGCTTCTTGGGCTTCTTCAAATTCTTCATCCTTATTTTCAGGTTCTTTATCAGCTTGAACGACCTCCTCTTTAGCTTCGGATAACTCTTCGTTGACAAAAGCTTCTTCAGCAGGAACTTCAGAATCGACATTAGGTTCAGAAATATCAATCAAATCAGCTTGATTTATTCCAGCAACAGACTCAACAGAGGCAGCTACTGGAACAGGGAACTTATCAGCATCTTCCTTAGGAGAACAAATGAGATCGGCAATCTTTGATTTACCGTCCTTCACTAACTCAGTCTTCCATTGTTCGACAACAGCAGTAGTTTCTTGATTGTACGTCAAGGATAAAATGGCAGCTTCAGAGAATCGACCAGTCTTTGCCAACAAGTCAACACAGCCTTGGATATCCCTCACGGCCCATTTAGCCGAATAGGCCACGTTATATTTACCAAGTTCGGTTGCCTTCTCAGCAACATATTCAAGCCCATCCTTGGAACCAGTAGATGTGTAAATAAGAATTAAAGATTCTAAGTCGTTAGCCGCTTTGAAACATGTTTCAGCGAGATCAATATCCCAGGCATCAAGAGAGGCATCACCTAGAGATTTCCATTTTGATTCATTATCTAATTCTTTAGCGATATCAACAGCAATGCTTAAATCGTTCAATGCAACCGCCAAATCGAATTTATGATCAGGATCAGTTGATACTTCAAGAGCTAAATCTGAGTGCCCCTGGGATTCTAAAAATCTGGCAATCTTTGATCGCTCATTAACGGGGATGTCTTCAAGAAGCTCTTGAGCCTGTTCCATATCGCCACGTAAAACAACAGTTTGAAACTCAATAACTGATAAGGATAACTGATATGAGGTAATATTAATATCTTTATCAGCCAAGTAGACGACATTATCTCGGGGAATATATCCTAATAAGTACATCTGCTTATCGAAATGACTAATAGTGTAAGTTTCTCCACCGACAAGGTAGTTCAGTCTATTGAAGGATGTGGTATAAATGAAACAGTCACCAACCCAGCTACCACTCTTGACGGTATCGGAAACATCATGAATGACCTCGAAAGCATTTTCTACACCTTCATCGTGATCATTAGTACCGCTTTGAACGGCCTCTGAGAATGCATCACGATTGAACCTAAGAACATAAAAGCTGTCCTCACATACAATTGACACCAAATCACCAGACTCAGACCAGTAAATATTGACAGGGTCAACATCGATTCTTCGAACAAGATGACCACTTTCCCAATCGTATAAACCAACAAATCCATCACCCTTAATACCCAGCAAAGTACCACCGAATATGTTCTCGGCACTAAAGTTGAACTTAACATGTCCGGAGCTTCTTTCTTTAAAATTCTTGTAAACACGGACGCTGTTAGCATTTTCTCTAATAGCGTACTCATTACTGTCTTGAGCCCAAACAAATTCTAACGCGGAACCAAAAGACTTGTTTCTCCATGCGAGTGCCGTATAAATAATATATTCACCATCACCAGTAACAGCAACAAATCTACCATTGGGCGAATGTTTCAATTGAGTGGGGTAAACTTCAACAGATCCTAATTCCTTTTGAGCTAAAGGCAAAACTTCACCATCCTTGATTGACTCATTTCCCTTCACAACACTACTGAAAATGTCATTGTTCTTAGCCCAAATAAGCTTACCACTAGGGTCCATTGAAATTGAGGGTTCTTCCTTACCTAATTGAAGAATAACATTACCAGCATCGAAACCAATAGCGACCATATTACTACCAGGTCTAACGGAGGCACACCAAGCACGATCAAGACCATAGTTCAACGTTTGCTCTAACTTATATGTGTTTGCGTTCCAAATCTTAATAGAGGAATCTTCGGAACCGGAAATAATGACGGGTAATTCGGGGTGGAAAAGGGCAAACGAAACGTTGTGACCATGTCCTTCCATAGTGGCGACACAACTCTTGGTTTGGTAATCCCACACCTTCACTGTTCTATCATCAGATGAAGTGATCAAATAAGGCTTATCTGATTGAGGGTAGTATTCAACAAAGTTGACACCCTTAGTTTCATGAGCTTCAAGAGTAAAGTTAGGGGTCGATGAACTGAAAGACCAGATCTTGACGGTTCTATCCAAACAGGCCGAAGCGAACGTATTAGGATCCTTGGGATTGATAGCTAAGTACATAACATAATGACTATGTCCTTCGTAAGTTCTAGTATTTCTCCAACCAAGATCCCAATTCCATAATTTAATAGTCATGTCATCACCAGTGGAGAGTATAAAGGGTTGCGAAGGGTGAACAACAATAGCACGAATATAATCAGGATGGGCTTCAAATTGAGTGACCTTTTCACCAGTGTTGTAATTGTAGACTCGAATCTGGAAATCATCAGAGCCAATTACGATCCAATTCTTTCTGGCGATAAATCTACCAGCTCTAGCAGGGACATCGCTGATATCGATTGTTTTGATTAAGGACTATATAAAACACAATTAGCATTGAAATTAGAGAGAGCATACGAATCAAAAAAATAAAGAATACTTACATTTGTTTCATAAGACCAGATTTGGGCCTTACCGCTGTAGAGAGTTGTCAACACCTATAATGATAATCGAAAGACAATTACATGTTAGTACAAATATAAATTTTACCCGAGACCGAAAGCCATAAAAATAGTCAATGACATACCCAAGGTTCTGTGGGGTGAAAATCGATACCCTTAACACGATCAGTACGCGACAGAGATTGTTTCTAAGAGAAAAAAAGGTTAATAAACACAATTCATAAACAAACAGGATATATTCCTGTACATGATATGCTAATAATCTGTAAGAAGCACCAGATCCGAGAGACCAAGCACCCCGGATACCAGTAACTCGCAAAGCCCATGAACATGAAACATATCCCCAATCAAACCGCATACACATACTTTAACGTCCAAACGCATTTTGTTTATAGGTATCGCGTCAAATGAAGGTAATCACTGGCCGTTGTGGTGATGTATGCTAACTCACTGCCGAGGAGTGTTGTGGTGAGTCGAGAAGCCAGGTGGCCGTCCTCAGAAATACAGCGCGCCCCCCTCCAGTAATTGTGGGTCTGAACGCTTTACAGTTTGCGTCGCCTTTCCTTCCATTATCTCCGTAGTCTATCTCAAAATAACCATATCGCAACG
The DNA here is from genome assembly GCA_030560865.1 of Nadsonia starkeyi-henricii. Taxonomy (NCBI): domain Eukaryota; kingdom Fungi; phylum Ascomycota; class Dipodascomycetes; order Dipodascales; genus Nadsonia; species Nadsonia starkeyi-henricii. The sequence continues at coordinate 100,870 of JAKTWC010000016.1, read as the reverse complement.
CTTAAATACCTAGAATGTGGATTTTTAACTGGTGTATGTACTAGATATACAGGAGCCGATCCTCGAATATGCCGTCGGATCACCCGATGTTCTGGTGGAGTTGAATATTGTGTCGATTCTTCCAATCAACCTTGCAATATCGAGACCCTATTTTGACTTTATGAAGCTGTACTAACCCCTTACCCCATTGGCTCTATTTTATTTTCTCTAGTTTACGACGTCCTTGCCAACTTAGGTCTTTTAAATAAGCATGCTAAGCTTCTTTTCCTTGGTTTAGATAATGCTGGTAAGACCACCCTTTTACATATGTTGAAGGTATGTTGATATTTAGGACCGTCCATGTTATGAAATATGGCGCGACAGAGAAATGGTATTCTGAGACCCCATTCGCGACAGTATTGATATTAAAGACTAACCTTTTTTTTTTTGAATATTTTTAGAATGATAGACTTGCCACTCTTCAACCTACTCTTCATCCTAGTACGTATTTCCAATTAAGAACTGTGCGAAATGAGGCACCCCTTTAAGGTTGTCCGAATAAACTGCAATGACCTTTACGTTTTTTGTAATATTTCTTTTGTGCTAACAATGTATTTATTGTACAGCTTCCGAAGAATTAGCCATTGGCAACTGTAAGTTCACCACCTTCGATTTAGGTGGCCATTTACAAGCTCGTCGTTTATGGAAGGATTACTTCCCTGAAGTCAATGGTATTGTTTTCCTTGTTGATGCCGCTGATCCCGAAAGATTTGCCGAATCTAAGGCTGAACTCGATGCTTTATTTGCCATTGAAGAACTCAAGAGCGTTCCTTTCCTTATTTTAGGTAACAAGATTGATTCTCCCCGTGGTGTCTCTGAAGACGAATTAAGACGTGCCCTTGAACTTTTCCAAACTACTGGTAAGGGTAAGGTCCCTCTTGATAACGGTATGAGACCTATCGAAGTCTTTATGTGCTCCGTTGTCATGCGTCAAGGATACGGTGAAGGTATTAGATGGCTCAGTCAATACGTTTAGAAAATACAGGTTTGTTTTTTCGGTAACTGAGTTGAACCTAAGGCCCATAGTACCAACAAGAAAACTATAAAAATGAAATAAACAGATGAATTGGCTGAACCGAGTGTATAATGGTTACTTGGAGTGTTTCAATTATTATGTCTATTATGTGAAGTGCATATCAACTCTATATACATAAATATGTACATTTTTATTAAGATAACAAAATATATGGTTGATTGATTAATTTTTGATATGTTTAACAAATATTTCACCTAATTTAGTAAACACCTCAAGTTATAGATGATTCATATCAAAAGGATTTTTGATTTCTGAAATATATGCCATATTCTGTAGTATCTGAACCAGTATGCTTATTACAATCTCTGAATGATTGTAAAGATTATCTGAAGAAAAATAAAGAAAATTTAAAATTTAAAACTCAATAATTAATTTGGAAATATATAGTACAATGAATTAAAATTATGGATTCCAGTGAAAACAACAGATTTTCAATAGAGATAGAGATGAAGGATATACAGCGATGCCTTAAACGAATTAATCATCATTTCTAGGCTTCTTGGCAAAACGGCCCGTCTTTTCTTCAGGGGCACGCTTCTTACCTTCTTTTTGGAAGTATTCCTTTCTTCTTTCCTTATCCTTCTCCTTTCTGATGGCATCATTCTTGGCAACCTTCTTAAGATGAGTGGTCATTCTTTCACCCTTCTTCTCCTTTCTCTTGGCTTCCTTTTCGTTTCTAATGGTCATAACCTTTTGCATAAGCTCTCTAGCCTTCTTTTCTTCACCACCCAAGACGACAGCACGCTTTTGCATATAAGTCTTCTTACCCTGTGGCTTCATTTGAGCAATTTGAGACTTAAAGGGCAAATCGGCCTTGATCGATTTAGGAACCTTAAGGGCATGGAAATGTCTGGTTTGTCTTTCAATCTTACCATATCTAGAATTTTCAACCGAAGGAGTGTTGAGGGCTCTTTCAGCTCTAACTTGACCAGTAAGCTTCATACCATGCCAGTTAGCCTTATCTTGAAGCAACAAGGAAGTGACAGGATTGTAGAACTTACGGGCTTGAATGGGGAACCAAGCTCTAAGGAAAACAATGTCACTCAAAAGGACCTTATCTTCAAAAGTAGCTCTGAAGTGACCCTCAGGCTTACTGAGCGCACGCTTGATTTGACCTCTAATACCGGAAACAGTCTTAATTTGAGCACCTTCAAACTTGGCAACTTCAAGAGCAGAGGTAAACATATCTTTAATGAAGGCAGTATTCTTGTAGACTTTGTAAGGGTAACCGACCAACTTTAACTTCTTAACGATTTCCACACTTTGATCTACTTCAAGAACAGTACCAGTAGCGGCAATTCTGAAAGCGCCAGTAGCTTGATCATTGGAGACAGATTGGACTGCACAGAAACCAGTATTGGGGGACACCAAAGGACCGTAGAAGGTAGCGAAACAATGCATATGTTCAGGTGTGTACTTAAGCATTCTGTTTCTGGTACGCGAATCCGAAGTTGAATAGATAGGAATGGTTTGGAAACGTCTCCAACCTAAGGACAAAACAAGAGGATCATTAGATTTAAGAATACGCTTGTGCCATCTATGACGCTTAATACGCACTTGAGTAAAACCGAATCTGTCTTCATTGGATAAAAGACCACCAACCAAAACGGGGAAAGTAGGATCAAAGTTTTCAATGAATTCACAAGGAATCTTCTCAAATACGAGACGAACGTAAGAACCGGCTCTGAAACCTTCGATACGATCTCTTGAAGCGTCATCCATGGTTTCAAATTCGGCCTTATTGATTTCTAATTGCTTGGAGATCTTAGCCTTTTGGGCATCATGCCATGTGTCATGATCACCTTCGGGATCTTCAGCACCAAAATCACGATCTTCACCTTCTTCCTGTTCGAATTGAAGACGAAGTTTTTCCTTTTTGGCGGCATTCTTAGCACGGATTTCTTCAACAGTCAAATGTTCTTCATCTTCATCTTCAGATTCCTTTTCCTTTTGACCTTGTTCGTTATCAGATTCTTTCTCTTCATCTTCTTCACCTTCTTCACCAAAGGCTTCACCGGTTTCAAGATCTTCGAAGCCACCGAAAACTTCTTCATCATCGTCATCACCACCACCGTTCTTGGCATTCTTAAGGCCAGCGGGAGCGGTCATAAATCTGTTCTGAATCAAGGCATAAGATTCTTCTTCTTGCCACTTGGATAATAAAGTTTCAGCATCGAAGATAGGCTGAGCCATATCATCGTCGAAGTCCTCAGCAGCATCAACAGACTTTTGACTACTAGTAGAACGCTTCTTGAAGAAATCATCATCATCGGATTCGGCTTCGATATCTTCTTCTTCGGATTCTTCTTCTTCTTCTCCCTTCCAACGGAGAATAGCATCAATAGGAGAAATATTATCCATGTAAATTAATTTACTGATATCCCATCTACGCTTGGCGGTTTGGAAATTTTTTAAAGCATTATCAGCAAGGTTTTCTTTCCATCTTAAAGCACCGGAAGTACCATCAATGTTGACATTGTCCTCATCGTCGTCCTCATCTTCGATACCACCAAAATCGGAATCAGAATCAGCATAAATTAATTCATCACGCTTACCCTTATTACGCACCAACTTAGACTTGTTGTACTTTTGTTCAAAGTCAACAACTTCGTAATTGGGTTCGAAATCTTCGTTTTCGTCATCTTCATCATCATCTTGACCAGCAGGAAGATCGTCTTGATCTTCAAGGGTATCAATGGCTCTAGCAGAACGTAAGGAGGTTCTACCCTTATTACTTTTTTGTTCTTCATCATCTTCTTCGAATTCTGAATCGGATTCAAGGTAGTCGTTTTCATTGTTATCATCAACGGTTTCAATGACGTCACTAGCCGTGAAAAGACGTAAACCAGCGGTATCGTCATTAGTTTCACCCAAACTAACCTTAGAAGTTTGTAAACTGGTAACCATTCTTTCACCAATACCCCTTTCTTCACCGGGGACAAAGGAACGCGAACCAACATCGATATAAACAGCATCCTTATCTACTAAAACACCACCAACATCACTCATAGGAGCGTAAATGGTCTTCATCTTATCGTCCAAACGCTTTCTACGTTTAGGTCCTGTACTGGTTTGTTCTTCGAGCTTTTGGGCATAGGGGGTAGCACAGGGATCGGGTAATCTTTCGACTTCCTTTACATTCAAATCACCAATACCGGGGACGTGAACTCGAGCATTAAGATAGGGCAAGGGAGTACCGTGTAAATAACCGTATAAGGTAACCTTTCTATCAACCTTGGGGTTTTCTTCAATTAAGTTAGGGTGAGTAATATCAACCACACGATCGGCTAAAAGATAAGGATGTTCATTACGCCATTTCAAAGGTCTGAATTTCATGACACTGATGAAACGGGCTAAATTAAGAATTTCTCTATCGGGGTAACGACCGTTAATAACACCGGAAAGGTAGAATAACTTGGCACCTTGATATACTTCAGTCCAGAAACGTTGCTTAAGACGCTTCTTGGATAATCTTAGAGTAGCGGGGGACTTGAATAAATCCAAATGGGTGGTGACACCTAAGATACGGGGGAAACCATGGGGCGCTAAGATATTAAGGAACTCCATAGTTTCCATTTCTAAACCGAAATTACCATCGACCATCATAAGAATCAAATCAGCAATTTTAGCCAAATCAATCATGGAATTTAAATCATTAGAACATTCAATAAAGGTTAAACGTCTACGCTTACCGGAAACCACGGTAATCGGACCCTTAATTTCTGAAACGGAATGCTTGGTGTATCTTCTGATTAAACTCTTAATTAAGGTAGATTTACCAGTACCTGGGGGGCCTACGACGGCCACAATAATAGGAGGAGCCTCTTCGGGCGTACGATCCACCATAGGAACATGATATTTCTTTTCATTCATATCATGGGTACGTCTGGCTTGACGTTCCATCTTACCGGGAGCCGCCACGGCAAAGGCCTTGGCATTATAACCATTGACATGAAGTTTCTTTTTAGTAGTGGTTTTATCCTTGGAGACTCTATGAGCCTTGTTGGATTGATCACCGCCGCCGTCCATTTTGAACAATAGAGATTTTCTTTTGGCTTTGTGGAAGGGGAAGCCAGAAAGGGAGCGGAATGTACAAAACTAAGATCAAAGATATCTAAAGGGTATTAAAAAAAAGCGAAAAAAAAAGACAGGAAAAAAAGAAAAAAACAAAAAAACAAAAAAAACAAAAAAAAATACAGTTGGGAGTTGGGACAAAAGGTTAGGGTTGGTCCATCAACCATAGATTGCACCGTACGTTATCTAAGGCAGAACGAGAGAGAGGAACCCAGGCGACCGGCCAACAGGGCCGATAGAGAGAGGGGGATGGCGGGAGAGAGAGAGGGAGTTCGTGGTTGTGTGTTTTTAACACACAAGGAAGAAATGTAAATAAAAATCCACAGGGGTTTGAAAATCAATGGTACGGGTAAAAACAAAAATTCAAGACAGACGCGGCAGCGCACGAGTTATCTAGCTAAACCGACCATGATAATAATGGTCAGATGGAAACCATTTAAACATATACACACAGCACAGTACTATAGAATGGGGTGTGGGCAGGGTACACGAACCAAACCGCGCCGGGGACAGCCCACAGGGCTTGGGGACACGAGACGAGAAGGACCTCTGGGCGACGAGCCCCAACTGAGAGGACGAGTCGCGAGCGAGCGAGCCGGCCAAAACGCTGCAGAGTCGCGACAGAACGCTGCGAAGGCGAGACAGGCCTCTGCGCGGCGTCTATACCTTCGTGCAGCCTGCCAACGCCGCCGCGATACCGGCCGCCCGCCATGTCGGTGGACCGTAGACCCTACTGGACTCCGTAGTTTCAGTGGAGGGCACCCCCACGCTCGCTGGCGCTGGCTGGTCAATTCCACCCTTTGTCCGCGGGCCCGTTCCACGGACCCACCCCGCCAGCTCGCCCAGTACGCCCGAGTGGCTTCATGGCGAGCCCCGTACACACACATGTATATAGTTATATAGTATTCTACCGTGAGCACGCCGGACGTGCCCAGATCAAAATCTGGCGTTAGCAGGCCGGTGCCTGGATTTGACGCGTGGAAGTCGATAAGATCGGGCCCGGCGCTTACATCGGCCAGCGCCCGCTCGCCGCCTTGGACCACCGAGGTATACATCTATATATATTGTAGCTCATGGGGGACGCGCGCCCTTTGCAATATGTTAATACAGAAATTATAGACAGCGCCACTAAACCCGTGTAGGTTGTAAATTAAACCACACAGACGCCGCGGCGAGTGGGAATAATGGAAAGAAGCCAAAGAAAAGGCGCGGAGGAGCGATCGGGCACATTGCAGACAGCAGTAAACGTTTATTATCCCAACGCAGAATTTATACCGAAGCTCTCCCCCCAGAGCTTTCGAAAAATCAAAAGCCCTGTCGTGCTCCCCCAACCGCCTCCCTGGCCTCGCCTAAAAACTTTTTCTACTTTACTGCTTTCAAAGTCCATCGACCCTTTAGTTTAGCGGCCATTAGCCTATCGCCTCCTATCATCATCCTACCGCATCTCAATTTCATCCCCGGGATCTAATCGCGCTTGCTCGCCATTTGTGTTTTTTTTCTTTTTTTAATATTCTTATTATTATTTTTACGCTCCTGTTTCATCCATCCTGCATTAGCCTTACCGCTCGAATTTCCATCCTCATCTCCATTTCCATTTCTATCTCCGGTTTCAATCCTCCTAGTTTATAACACTAATTCAATATGGTATGTCCTGGCTCTTATGTGTGGATTTAATATTTCACCCTATGTCCATTTTATATATTGAGCGGCCCTGGTGCCACACGCTCTTTATGGGCCATTTCACTGCTTGGTCATAATTAGCCGGTCAAAAATACTAACCTAAAACAATGACTCTTCTTATTTGCACAGGTTCTTTTTAAACGGAAAGTAGTTGAACCATTCATCAATCAGTCTCTATGTGACCTGGATGCCCAAATATGGTTTATTCCTCAAACTAATGAGTACTTTGATAATTATGAAGATTATCTGACTCGGTATGTAAACCATGTCGATTCTTAAATACGAATGAACCCCCCGATTATTATTTTTTTGGCGTATACTAACATGACCTTTCTATTATATTTTAGTATGGACTTTTATCAGCAAAAGAAGTTTATTTGCGAACTTACGGGCCATTCGTGTCTTGATTTTTTTGAAGCATACCAAAGTGAGGTTAGTAGAATAATCGAACCTGTTATTTTAATTTTTATTTATTCTTGCCAAATTAAGCTAACTAATTTTTTTTCTTCTTCTTTTTTCCTTTTCTTTTTTGATTTTTGATTTTTAATTGTTTGAACAGCAAAATGAAAGCAACACGGTTATTGAAAGTTTCCCCGAAGCTCTCAAGGAGCCAATTCTCCGTCGATTACAATTTTCTATTATTTCGCGACTTGATGCCTTAGTAGATGATATATACAATGCATTCAAGTTAGATTTTTATCCCGGTGAGAATGTGATTGCTAAAGTGCATGACCAACGATTTCGGGTAATAATTCGCGAAAAGGCCAAATTTAACACCATCGTTTTACCTAGTGGTGAAATTCGTCAAGGGTATTGTAAATATCAGGTCGAAATGGCCAATGATAGCAATCAAGTAGTGACCGTGGATGAAGATCGACTGATCCGAGATCGCAAGTTTTTCACCAAGATTATCTTGAGAACTTTTATAAAATATTCTGCCAAGAAGGAGGCCTGGTCAGGCGCTCCCTGGTTAGTTCGCGATGATTTAGCTGAAAAATATCGCATTGACGTTAACATTCCAGTTCATTTACAACGTAATAAGGGTAAACCAACTGCTAATGATATAAAACGAGTTCGATCGGAAGAACGGGAAAAACTCAAGGAAATCCGCGAGAAGGAGAAAAGAGAGCGTAAAGAGAAAGCTAATCTGATAAAGGAAAAGAAATCACAGGAGAAAGAACTTCAACGCCAATTGAAACGACAAGCTAAGGAGGCTAAAATGACCGCCACGAGAAACCATTCTAACGCGAATGATTCTAACGGTCAATCCGTTAGTTCTACTGATCCTTCCACAACTGCCTTGAGTGGATCTGGCATCGCTGCCTCTTCTCTATCACATTCCGGCAGAGCGGATCGCACCGCACCCCCAATCGTTAAACCAGTAGTTAAGGAGGATTTCGAACATAAGTTCAACTTTAGAGATGCCTTAATGAAACCCAAAATGCTGGCTGAGTCAAAATTTTCTCCCGAGTTAATTGGTCCTCTATTGGAGGTTTGGCTTTTCTTGAACGTCTACCATGAGCCACTGGTGATTAGCTCGTTCTCATTTGATGATTTCATGGAATGCTTGCATATTACCGACTACAATGTAGACTGCAGTTTATTGAACGAAATTCATTGTGCCTTGTTATCAGCATTTGTGAATACTGAATCCCCTGATTTGCTGGTTTCTTTACCTCCTAAGCCATTCGATGAGGACAATAAGGGAAATAATGACGATGATCAATTTGATGAAGACAATGAAGAGGATGAAGATGAAGAAGAAGAAGACGAAGAAGAAGAGACGGAAGATGCCAAGAATTCTAAAAATGACAGCAAAAATACTGCGGCCCCTATACCTAACATCTCTTCCGGGTTTGTGTCTGTCAACGGCAAGCCTAAAAAGACTATTGAAGAGGAGGAAGAGATGATTGTAGACGTGGAGGAAGAAGAAGAAGAGGAGGAAGAGGAGGAAGAAGAAGAAGAAGACAGTGATGAGAACGCAGATGTTGCTAATGACGATAGCGTCTCTAACCGCGCTGCTGGCATGGCCAATTTTAAGAACACCGACTGGAAGGAGCGTCTGCGTAAACGATTATTCAAAGAAGGTGGATGGCAACAAATTGTGGTAGGTCTACTTTATGAAGTTTCCTACGTGGAGGAATGGTCGGATACAATTCAACATGTTTTAAATTCACTAGCCCCTTTAGATCGGGCTATTAGTCTTCGCACCGCTTATGATGGATACTTTGATCTGGAACCCGAATATAAACTCAAGGTTTTGGGAATTTTGTGTGACATCCTTTACGATTCTAATTTAGTTCGGAACTTTATTGAAAATTGCGGCGAGCAAAGTGCAAAGGTCCGAAAGGTTCGAGTCGAGGCGCACCGCGAACAGAAGCTTTTAATTGATTCCCTAAAGCAACTGGAGGATGAGAAAAGAAGAATACTTTACACTACCAGTAGTTGCAGCCAAAGCCGTGAAGTTACACCAGATGCTGGAAACACGGCCACAGCTGAATCCGTCAATATTAATAATAATGGCAATGCAAATAACATTCCTCTTGAAGGCCGACCTACCAAACGGTTGAAGCTTGACGAGGAATTGGTTTTTGTACGCCAAAATCCTGAATACAAGCGCATTTACGAAAAATGTATTGGAATTTCGTCCCGTATCGAGGAGCTGAGTAAGGTCTCGAAGAATGTGGAAAGGAGACTACGAGAATTAGATTGTCAACGTATGAAACTACTTGGTAAGGATCGCTACCACAATAGGTATTGGTGGTTCGAGTACAATGGTTTCACAAAGCCAGTTGAAGATGATAAAGCTTTAAAGCCAAATGTGAAAAAGCTAGCAACAGATGATGATAAAACTCAGACTGGAGATAATGATGAAATATCAGATACTATTGGCGATGACAATTCCGATTTTTCTATGGCTAGATTGTGGGTCCAAGGTCCCACTGCTGAAGAGGCACGTGCATATTATGAATTAAAAGATGGCGATATTCCTGAAATCAGACGAGTTATTTCTAATGAAGGTCGTTACTTTTTCGAGGGCGACGGGTCGTCAGAAGAATTGATGCTGTATGACGAAAATAATAAAGATAGCCCCAGCACCAACCCTCATATTGAAAATCTGAGCATTTACCAGCGTAAGATGATTGACGAACGGGATTTGTTCTTAAAAGGCAGTGAATCTTGGGGTTACTACGATGAACCTAAACAACTTGACCAACTACTTTCTTGGCTCAACCCATGGGGTAAGCGTGAACTCAAGTTAAAGAAGGAAATCGAGTCTGAAAAGTTAAAGATGATTCAGTCCATGTGTACGCGCCGCAAGATCTTAAAACTTGATGAAATAATACAAGAGGTCAAAGAGGAGGACTTAAATGTCAAAGATGAATCAGGCACTGCGAATAATATTTCCAAGGATTCACCCAATATTAAAATTGAAGGTGATTCCATGGATATTGATGGAGCTAAAGACGCACCACTGAGACGATCCAAACGAACGACCGCTGTCAATAATACCATGGTACCTGAAAGTGATAATATTTCACGACGATCTACACGCAGTAGAGGTCCGATTGATAATAAGCAAAATATGTCGGATGAAGACGAGAAAACTAATGATGAAGAAGATGACGAGAATCAACTTGTTTCTGCACGGCTCTTAAATTGGGTAAATAATCTAGCCATTGAAACTCTTGGATTTACTCATTACGAGGGTAAAAAGAGAAGAAATTCATCTCGTAAATTGAATGGTCGATAGATAATGTTATCCTATCACCAGCTTCATATTATTGAACAATAGGCGAAATGAAGTAATTAATTAACTTATATATCTTATTATTTATTTATTTATTTATATATATATATGTTTATGAACGCAGTTTGATTCCTGTATACGGGGAAAAAAAGTAATCTAAATGATTCAGAAAATCACCTTGGGTTTGGTAAAAGCCTACTCATCAACATATCACACAGCAGCCTGTACTCTCGGTGTCTATTGGCTTGCTGCTACTTCTATTATTAACACCTTGGATTAAGAAGGGATCGCGTTCTGAGCCCAAAGATCCCCAAATACAAGAAACGGCATAATCTGGAGTTTGCTGCACGTAATTAATCAAACTAAATCAGATGGAAGAAGAGTTAGTAATTAAGTAATTTGAAAGTAAACTGGAAAGAAAATGGCTTATAATGGTTCCTTACGCTTCAGCTGCTTTCGACGAATATATGCGCTCCCGATTAAGCTCTGCCTTTAAGCGCTCATTTAATTGTAATATACGTTTGAGTCGTAAATCATTTATACTATCTTGCTGGGTAGGATTCATTATTCCGACCAGAGAACCAAGAAAAAAATGATATATGTACTATAGCTGATAATTGTTTTGAGACGAATGAAGAGGGAAAATAAATAAAATTAAAACGTCAAAATTAATGAAGATTCTCGGAATCAAAAATTTGAAACCAGATAATAATATAGTAGTAATATGGTCAGTATTATCAAAGGATATCAACAAGAGTATGATGTTTACCCAGGACCCACTCGGTAGTTGTATTGACCCAAACCAGATTAGAACTCAATGATTAAGGGGTAATTGGGGTTTTGAGAATACAAGAGAGGAAGGATAAACATAGAGACGGGTGGGTAATACCAGGATATAGCTAATATGAACGCGAAGACAAACAAGGTTCGCAGTCTGCTCTTCTTTCAACCCTCCACGCCAGTCGGAGCCCCAACAAATGGCCCATTTGTGGCCATTCAGATCCGCTGAGGCTGAATGTGGGGAGGCTCGGCGGCCAGGCGAGGATGCCGATATCGACAGCGTAAGATGGTTTCCCGTTTCCAGCCCATTTAAAGACGGGCTCGCCTCCTCGGGGAAGATTAAGGTTTATACTCGCTCGCGATATATTTATGTATTGACGTTATATATTTGCAGTCTTACATACACGCGTTTATCTTGCTTAGCTATTTACAACCCAAAAACACATGGCAATGCTCTCAGGACTTCATCAGGTAGAAAACAACCAAATACCGTAAACTAAGGATTGGCTAACTTTTACCCTAGCAATTCAAGAACACACATCTAAATAGCTTATATTTAAGATAGGTAGAAATCGTTGTACTTCTTACCGTAGAAACCTAAGGAAGCAAGACCCAAACCAACTAAAAGGAAAGGAACAGGCTTTCTGGTCTTGATAGCTCTGGGAATACCGGCACCAAGTAAGAGTAAAGAACCAACAAGGGCAGTTTCGATACCGTAATCAGCGTTCTTCTTTAATAAGTAACCAGCGGTACCGTATACGACAGCAACGGCAAACCCACCGTAAAGAGAAGGCTTAGAGTTCTTGCGCCTGATCAAGAAAGAAGATTGTTAATAAGTTAAAACCGTAATCTAGAAAACAAACATCCAAAGCTAATTGGATCCCCCAGAAACAAAGAAACGGAAAGAGGGAAATCAAGAAGAAAGACTAGGGACTTACATGTAACCCATGATACCACCAACGGCACCAAGAGCACTTAAAGTAAAAGCAGGATGTTCCTATATTAAACAAAAAAAAGAGAACATTTAAGTTAGCCAGGGAACTTCAGAGGCATGCACAATTTTTAATACCAGTAACAACGGCTTAACCTGATGCTTGGAAACATACCATTTTAACTATTAATTTGATAATTTACTATTACCAATCAGAGGGAGAATCGCAGAAAGAGAGCGAAAGACGCCATATATGCCATACTCTGGCCAAACAAGCCGAAGTTGGGAGATCTCGATCATGAATCAGCAACGGCCGAATTTTACTAATGTATACCGTTTGTTGGTACTAATGTATAACAGTACAAAATGATATTTTTTTTAATTAAACTAAAAATACACTGAAAGGCGACCAACAAAAAACAGGTAATTTCCCTTCCAGACAAAATCTTCAGTACAAACAGCCACAGGTTTCGGTGACTTTCTTTTTAGCTTAGTTGTTTACATAGGCTGAGGTTGTTCTTCGGACTGTTGTTCCTCTTGCATCGATTCACGGGCCATTTCTTCGTATTCGACCAAATCCATTTCCATATCATCCTTCTCAATCTTGAATTTACGCAATTCATGGGCCAAACTTCGAATAACAGTATCATTAGCGTACTGAATCCAGGTAGCGTAATCGTCCAACCAAATTTTATTGTAAACGTAATAGACATCATGGAACCCAAATAGTTGTCTGAGTTTCAATAATACTCTTAAAATGCCCCTCTTACCTTGTCTAAGAATGTAATAGACATCATCCCAACACTTCTGTATTAAATCCCAATGTCTGTATAAAGGAAAGCATAAAGCACGACGACTACAAACTTTCACAATTTCAGCTAATGTATTTTGCGAGGCATCCAAACAAGAAAACAATGGTGTGATTTTACCAATAGTCCAAGGGGATTCAACAGAGCTATCACCGGCCGTGGTTCTATTATCATAAGCATAGGCAAATAAAATTGAAATAACATTCAAATATGTGGATTTGGGGTTGGTCAAAATATAGGTTTTCTTAGGTAATTCAGTCATCTTAGTCTGCTCCTCGGTGGTGAACTTCAGAGGGAAAACACTAGCAGCTGACGAGGCCTCACCAGAAGCTTGTTGAGATTTCTGCCATTTCAAAAACTCAATCGTGTAAGGCGACTTCCATTCTAATATTTCCTCGATCATCGGATTATCAAAAAGATCGGAAAGATAATACTCTGGGTCAAAGCGCTCATTTTCGGTAGCAATTCTATGCTGTTTTCTCTCTTCAGGCTTTAGCTTTTCAATATCGTAAATTTCGTTGATATCATTACCATTAGATAATGATACCCCAATAATACCATTATACTTATCATCAAAACCATAGTTTGCTTGAAAGAGTAGCTTAGGATCAGTAGGAGCATCTTGAGGCAATTCCCAATTAAATTCTTCTGCCTGTTCAAACATTTCTTTACGTTCTTCCATAGTTTCTTCGGGAGCTGGTTGGTTGATCTCTTCAATCAAGGGTGCAGAGGTAGTTCCCATTTCTTCAATCATAGGTCTAGACATACTATCATTATTTGAGAAACCGAATGAATCGGTTTCCATACTAGCACCTTCTTCTTCCTCTTGCCCGGGTTTATATTCCTTGATCTCTGCCATTAAAGGTTCAGCTTTACCATTAGGATCAAAAGCCATAGGACCCGAAACATTAGTGGATCGAGCTAGAAGCTTTGATGTCATATCCAAATCTTCAAACTCTTCACCCTTGGTCTCCTTGGGTAACTTAACGGCAACTGTAGACTTGCCAAGATCATATGAGGCATTCGCTCTTTCATCATCGACGACCTTACCAGGGAATCTAAGTCTAAGGTAGTAAGGGTGTAACGAAAAGATGAATAAATCATTGTCAACTACCATCTCGATGTTAGGGGCACGGATATGAGGCGCTTTAATATCAATATAGACAAACTCATCATCCTGCCTAACTTGAAATAATGGTGTAATCATTGTGGATATATGAATATTAACACAAAAGTGGCTAAATTTCAAAGAAAAAGAGAAAAAAACAAAAAACAAAAAACAAAAAAATGATAATTCAAGATACGCATGCAACATCAGCCTGTTAACCTTGATTGGGAAGAAAGATTATCTTCACAACTTTTTCTTGACACATTGGATTTCCTCAATATTAGAGGAAAGACTTAATTTGACTGAAATAAGCTAGTTTTTGTGATTTATTAGATAATAATGTCGTCCACAATTTCAGAGACTGACCCTGTACCTGAACCTGCCGTGAAATTACCAAAACGTCGATTCGTTGGCCGTAAAACTGCTGCAAATGCTGCAATTCCCGACGTAATTCCTGGGGCTGATGGTGAGCAACCTGAACCTAAAGCTATTGAAGATACCGGCGCTTTAGTAGAGGTATTAAGTGATGGATCTAACATTAAGAAGAATTCTAATCGTCCTTCAAGAGCTCGTGTTATAAATCAAATTCCTAAGGATATTCTTGAGGATGAAGAGCTGAACGCCTCTATTGCACTGCTGCCATCCAATTATAATTTCGAGATACACAAGACTGTGTGGCATATTCGCAAAAACAATAGTAAGCAAGTAGGTCTCCAACTACCTGAAGGTTTATTGATATACTCTTGTGTTATTTCTGATATTTTAGAACAGTTTTGCGGGGTTGAGACAGTTGTTATGGGTGATGTTACTTACGGTGCCTGTTGTATTGATGATTTCACAGCTATTGCCTTAGGATGTGATTTTTTGGTTCATTATGCCCATTCATGCTTAGTCCCAGTGGATGTGACTAAAATCAAGGTACTCTATGTCTTTGTAACTATTGACATTGACCCTGATCATATCTGTGCTACCTTCGGCCGTAATTTTCCTCGCGGCGCTAATTTAGCTTTGGTAGGCACTATTCAGTTCAATCCAACTATTCATGGCATTAAGGAAAGACTTTTGTCTGAGTATGGAATCACAACAATAGCACCTCAAGCTATGCCATTGTCTAAGGGGGAAGTCCTTGGTTGTACTTCCGCCAAGTTAGATGAAGCCACAACGGCTGCCATAATATACATCGGTGATGGTAGATTTCATCTGGAGAGTGCTATGATTCACAATCCTAAGATTCCCGCCTATAGATATGATCCATACTCTAGAAAATTTACAAAAGAAACCTACGACCAGAAAGAAATGACCGATGTGAGAAGGGACGCTATTGAAACAGCCAAATCGGCGAAAAAGGTTGGTATTATTCTTGGTGCATTAGGTCGCCAAGGTAATATTGGCACGTTGGATATGATTGAAAAAGGCATGAATGAAAAGGGTATTACTACCGTCTTAGTTTTATTATCAGAAATTTTCCCTGGTAAAATTGCACAATTTGATGACATTGATGCTTGGGTGCAAGTGGCGTGTCCTAGATTATCCATCGATTGGGGTTATGCTTTCCCGAGACCTTTGTTGACACCTTATGAAGCTATGATTATGTTAGGTGAAGATAAGATGTGGAATGATGATCAATACCCAATGGATTATTATGCTATTGATGGTTACGGTCGTGGTAAGAAACCTACCAGAAAATGGTAAACTCAATGGAATGTAACAATTTTATAGGCATTTATGTACAATATATTACCCTTAAAACCAGGGTTATAGACTATATTATTAAAAGGAACTTCGTTTGTTTTACAGTTTTAATATCTATATATGCAGAATTTTATTACCTATTGGACCTTTGAATTCGAACTATTAAAGCTATCGGTTAGATACTTCGGGTGAGCCTTCCCTATGCGTAGGTTTCATATTTTTTGCTGATGTAAATAACTGGCGCAATTCCCTATCTTTAGTATCCTGGCTCGATGCATAATTAGCAGTGTTAAAGTTCATATTGGAAACTGAAGCAACGGCCTCTTTGTCTTCTTTCCTCTGTTCAAGGAGATTCACCTTAGATATGGTCATTTTCGTCTCACAAGTAATCTTATGGGCCGTCACGGAATCACAACAGGCAAAGCAAGTCTCATCTGTAGTATCGCCATATCCAGGGCTAGTCAGGCCATCTTCCCGATTCAAATCGTTTACATCAAACGTCAATGCACGATTAGTATTATCGTCATCAGCCCATGTGCGCAATTTGTTCAAAAGTGTATATTTGTGGTTATCCTCGGGTCGTCTCATAACAATAAACTCGCAGTGTCGTAGATTGCGCAGAGATTCGAATTTTTCATAAGTCCATCTGAACCATTTCATCAAAAACACTCGTGCCCAGATACCATGTGTAACAAGTACGAGTACAGAAGGAAATTTTTCATTATTGAATTGCCGAAAAAGGGTCTCATTGAACCCCGAGCATCTATCAAATACATCGGCAGCCTGTCATTATGTTAGTAAAGAGATACAAGACGGAAGGATAAAATAGCTACTTACGGATTCACCGTTAGGAATACGGTAAAAACTAAATTGAAAAACAAAATTAAATCGGCAAGGTGAAAATTTCACATAACATCATAAGTTAGTAGGTGAGATTATAACAGCAAAAGAGTGCGATGAAAATAATTAGATACTTACAAGTGACCGTAGTTCGCTCTTTCCAACCAAATCCTCTCCATTTCAACAGCCTCTGGCTGAAAGTTACCGAAGTCCTGCTCCCGCAACCTTGGTTCTTCTCGGACTTTATATTCATTGTTACCCTTCGATATTACACTAATAATTCCGTCCGTAGTTTGTCTGGTACGTTTATAAGGACTTGTGTAAAATAGAATACTATCTTCTGGCCGCAGCATGGTTTGAAGATGTTCTCCGGCCTCCTGTGCTTGCTTTTCTCCTAAAGCTGTTAACGGTATAGCATGGTTTGAAATGTGTCTGTTCACAGATTTATCGCCTTTATTAATAGAAAAAGTTAGATTCAAATTCATCAATAATGTTAGCATGTTTTCTTCTAAAGAACTGGACTTACAATTACCTTCAGATTCGCCATGTCGAATCAGTATAATTAACTATAGAAATAGAAGCAAGTAATGTTAGCCTGTCATCCATACCATATTGTATATAACACAAGATAGAACAACATATATGTCTAGAAATTGCCGGTATCTGTTCTTTGGCCAAAATATAGAGTGGCTGAAAAGTAAAACGTCACGCCATATTAAAATATGCCCTTGAAAAGTCATCATGCCAACATACCCTAGGTCTTCCCATAGTGTCTGTGTATTTTAATTCAATTTATATCGAAAGACGAATTAAAAAATATATGTACGCTAACTGATAAGCAACGATATAGAGTCCATTAATAAGGCCGCATGTAAAAGGTAATACGCTGTCAGGGCAAATGGGTATATGTGATGACATGATTTTCCTCTGAACTGAAGGAAAAGAAGCACTAGTTGAAAAAAAAACCCAAAACCGAAATTTTCAACAACTGTTTTTCTAAAGTATTTACTATATTATTGAAAAGGATTATTAGATATTATAGATTGAATAAATAAATAAATAAGTAAATAAATAAGTAAATAAATAAGTAAATAAATAAGTAAATAAATAAGTAAATAAATAAGTAAATAAATAAGTAAATAAATAAGTAAATAAATAAGGGGTTTAAAACGTATTTGAAGATGCAAGAAGTATAATATCAACAAAAATTAGTAATTACATATTTAATATTATAATGTGAGACAGCTTGATAAACCAACCACCAATATTCCTAAAAATAGAAAGAACAGTGTTGTACTCTGTGATCCACCAAATCCAATGGCAGTACCATACATTTGAAATCCGATAAAACTCAGAAATCCTGATGTTAGCCCGAAGATAACTCCAAAAATTATATTTGCAGTCTTATCATCAAGGTTATTACGGAAAACCAGCCAAGCTAACAAGGCTCCGGCGGGTTGAGAGCATCCGCCAAGCAAGGCGGCAATAAGAATAGATTTGGATCTGCTACCAAGTGATAAAAATAATGGGAATGCAATTGTAAAACCTTCAGTTAAATTGTGCAGAGCTAATGCCAAAAACGTATTGAATCCAATGGTTTTATCAGCATGAGATGTGGCAAAAGTAAGAAATCCTTCAGGTAACTTATGAAGGGAAATAGCTAACGTAGTTTGAATGCCGATCGAAAACAGATGTGAATATTTGGTTAAAATATGGTGATGATGATCATCTGTATAATGTGAATGATGTGCTTCGGCTTCGACGCCATCAGCGTAATGAGCATGGATATGGTCCTGGTGTGCATGATCATGGGAGTGAATATGATCAGGTTCATAGATATCAGCATTGCTATGGCTACTACGTGTTTCTTGTTCATTATGGTGATGGTGGTCATTATTTGTGTTTTCTCTATTAGTTCCTGTCGTTTGGTCTTTGACATATTGTGTATCATGTAAATGAAGTAAATTGTGGTGGGATTGGGCATGTTGTGATTCATGCGAATTCAGATTGCTAGTTTTATGGGAATCATGGGGAAAACAGGCTAAATCTGAGATGTTTTCATTATCATCGATATCATCTAAGCAGCAACATTCACATTGGTCAGTTATTTCAGGTGTGTCGTTAGTTAACAGTTTTGCCAGAGCAGGCTGTGAGAAAGGTACGGCCTCGTTATCAACGACCACTAATACCGGGGATGATGATCGATGCTCCTTGGCTGTACCATAAACATCACAAGCCTCCAATGAAATGTATCCCATGCATTTACCAATAGTTTTCTTGCCACTAAGAGCTCTATTAGTAATATCAAGTAGGGTCTCATTTGTTTTTGGCAATTTCTTCCTTATAAGTGGTGTAGCTTCAGTGTCATGATGATAATTTGCGTTCGAAATGGTATTATATCTTTCATGATTCTCCTCGTTGTTCGAAATTTCAGAATTCGTATTTAACGCGCCGTGAGGCTCGTGGCTATGCGCACAGTGAACGATACTCTGTGAGGTAAGTGCGTGGATGGCATAATTGAACACAGCGCAGAAGAATACGCCGGAAAAATAAGATATAATAACGAGAAATTTAACTAGTCTAGGATTGATCATTACCAATCCTAAGTATCTCTGACTCCCTGGTAGCAGGTTGGCCAAAGAAGTGAAGATAAGAACACCTGAACTTAAACTTAGTGAAGAGATCAAAAACCTTGAGTCAGTTCTAAAATCTAACTTTTCATTCTGATGATCATTATTATCAGAATTTAACCTGTTTCTGGATAACGAAAGGTTTCTAAGCCACCATTTAAGGTAGTTCCAAACAAGGTCTAAACAGATCAGGCAGCTACCAGATATACACGCAGCACTGGAGGCAAATACAAATAGCCATGCCACTTGGTCATTAGTCAAACCAGAGGAACCCATCGGGTGATAAATATAGTTTGATGTGCCGTAAGCGCTCGGGATTCTTTCTAAGGTCGTTATTAGCGTTAAGTTCTAATCAGGAAAATAACAAGCTTAATGCCTGGAAATTGATCCAGGATTTTTCCCATTTTGACCCCGTCTTGTGCCCAACGTGCACTTTGTCTCATCGCTGTTGTCATCACGTGCTGTCCGATAGTGATCAGCTAATAGTATTTGACAGCGTATCGGTGGTTGGACACGGATTTATTGCGCAAATCGGCATAAGTACATAGGTACCAAATAGACTAAATAGTATTATAATATATGAATAATATCCGGAATAGCTGGGATCTGAAAGAGCTATGTATCTCTAGAATATCTAGTTGCCGCTATTTATGCACCCAATAGATTTAAATTCATGATCAATAGGACTGATTTTCATGGTAACAGTAGGTAACCTAAAAAGTAGACAAAATTGTTGTCTTATGCAGTAGTATATTTGGTAAAACAATTCTTGGAGTATTAAACAAATGGCTTACATAGTTCAAATGAAGCCAATTTTAAGTGTTATTAGAAATAAGAAAGAGGAAGGTTCCTGATAGATAAAAATGTGTTTTGTGATCACAATTGTAACTGGCATTTATCATACTGTAAGCATAATTCAAACAAGGTTTACCGGGGTTCATTAAAAAGGGAAAACACACTTTCGAGTTAGAAAAGTAAACTTTAAATTAAAAATAAACATTGATATTAATAATAAACCTAACACTACAAAAATTTACATGTTTTTGCGTATACCATAACTGGCGCAAAGAAAAATAAAAAACTACCAGCTTGCAACAATTAGTCAATCAATTATTTCTTAGTTTCCATTGTTGGCACCGTTATTGGCACTGTTGTTAGCACCGCTGTTGGCACCGCTATTCTTATTACCACTTCTCTGATAAGGATGGTAACCGCTGCTATTGTTATTACGGCCGTAGTTACCTCTGCCACGGTGTGACTTACCACCACCACTACCGCCACCACTACCACGGGGTCCTGTGGGGGCATTAGGGGGGGGCGAACGAGCAGCACGGGGGCCGGTAGGGATATCAGATCTGTTAGAACGATTGAATAAATGTTGGCGATTGTTTCTTCTGGGATCATCATTATTATTCTGAGAATTGCTATTATTGTGACCTGAATCATTGTCACCACTTCCATCACCGCCACCGATAGGAGATTCATAACCTCCTTGTGATTGGGCGAATTGTTGTTGGTAGGCACCGAAATTTTGACTTTGGTCTTGATTTTGGTTTTGTCCTTGTTCGTTGCTACCTTCGGCACCTTCGGTAGAGTCCTCGCCAGAAGCACCCTGGTTTTCTTCACCAGAGTTTGACCCATATACGGGTCCAGCGCCAGCATTATAACCTTGACCGCCTTGGCCGCCATTCGCCATTTGCATTTGCTGCATTTGTTGCATTTGTTGCATCATGGCGGGGTTCATGCCCATTTGAGCCATTTGAGCTTGATTAGGTTGAGCGCCACCCATCATTTGTTGCATCTGGGCGTAATACGCTTGCCAGCGTTGATAATATTGAGCCATCGCAGCTTGATTCATATTGGCACCGTACATTCCATAAGAATTTTGTTGTTGAGGTTGATTGAAATTTCTGTTAGCGTTGTATCCTTGAGATTGTTGATTAAAGTTGCCACCCTGGTTAGTGGACTCGCCCTTGCCGCCACGGGGCTCGGCACGCTTGACTTCAATAGGTTTATCTTTGAGCATAAGGTACTTTTCACTAACAATTCTTTCAACGGCATCATCACTATCGAACGTAACAAAACCGAAACCTCTAGGTCTACCAGTGTCCTTGTCGATCATTAACTGGGCATCGATGATAGTACCGTATTGAGCGAAAAAAGAGTGGAAGTCCGTTTCATTAACATCCACACCGACACCACCAACAAAGATTTTGGCAGTCTTGTCCTGTTCCTCCCTAGGGATAGCACGCTTGGGATCAATGATCTTACCATCCAAGAAATGTTCTTTGGCCATAACAGCATTTACAGATCTGGGTTCAGCGAAAGTTAAAAATCCGAACCCTCTGGAGCGGCCTGTGACATTATCTCTCATAACAGTACAATCAGCGATTTCACCAAATTGAGAGAAGTAGTTCTTTAAGGAGTCATCAGTAGTTTCCCAGTTAAGGCCACCCACGAACATCTTACCTTCATCCTTGGCAGGAATATTAATGTTACCAATATGGGTGACACGATCGTCACCGCCTCTCTGTTGTTGACCGAATTGTTGTTGTTGACCAAACTGTTGTTGTTGGCCGAATTGTTGTTGTTGACCAAATTGTTGTTGTTGGCCAAATTGTTCGCCTTGTTGATGGTGCTGAGGTTGTTGCTGATTGAATTGTTGTTGTTGATTCGGTTGGTAGTTGGCATTGCCGTACGATTGCTGCGCGTCCACGTTATTTTCTTGGTTGGATTGTTGAGAAACTTCTTCAAGCCTGTTGTCAGTCTCTGAAATTGAAGGTTCCCCCGTAGCATTTTCATTTGTTTGAGCAGAAATCTCAGTGGTGGAACTTTCACCTAATTGAGAAGCATTATTCACAGCAGGAGCTGAGGAGAGTTCAGGCTTCTTATCGTCAGCCTTTTGGGGAGCTGAAGAAGTAGTTGAAGATTGAACATCGTCGCCACTATATTAAAAATAAAATAAGGAGGTCAATATACAAGAACTAACAAACAAAAAATAATTAGAAAAGAAAATATTTACTAGATATCGGCGAATAAATCGTCATCGTCTTCGAGGTGCGACATTTTATTAGAGGTAGATTGGTGAATGCGTAAAACAGATTATTGGATTACTTGTTTGAATTATGTAACGATTAATCACGGATAATCAGTTTTATTGGCTAGATAATAGTATATAAAGCTATCGACTCTATAGAGGAAAGTAAAGTATATAACTAAGTATGAGTATGCTGATAGAGTGTCAAGGTGGAGGGGAAGGATGGGAAAGAAAAAGAGAAAAGGAGGTGTAGGAATAGTCTCAAAGCCAATTACCCGGCCTCTATTACCCACGCTCTTATACCTTGAATGTGATAAAAAAATAATATTGAATATGTCAGATCACAGATACAGATTCTGTGACATATTGCAAGTCCTACGAGTCATTAAGTAGATTGATAGCATACTGCCATAATGGAGAAAAAAGAATATTTACTTGTTCTCGCTCAGACTTTTGTGAATTTCAGAATTCCTGAACTTCAAAGTTTGGCTACCATGGAAGGTATTGATGTGGACTTCAGTGATCACCGTGAAGACACTCCCTTCATGATTGTTAAGCTCAATAACGATGATGAGGCCAAAAGATTAGTTCAGAGATCTATTCTGTGTCGTGGTATTTATGAACTTTGGGGTTATGGCTCTGATGTTGAGAGCCTTCATGCTGACGTCAAATCGAGATCGGCTCAGCTCTGGGATCTCTATAAAGAGTGCTCTTTCAAATTTGATTTTTATAGTTACCAGGGATCAAAAACTAAAACGGAGCAACTCGCTTTAATCAACTCATTTTCTTACTTGGGTTTTAAAGGACCTATCAGAATGAAGAATGCTGAACAGGTATTCGCCATCTTAGAGAATTATGATGTTATTGATAGAGAGCCTAAAGAACATCCTGAAAATATGTGGTTCGGTAGATTCGTTAGTGATACTCACAGATGTTATATTGATAAATATGACTTAAAGAAGAGAAAGTATATCGGTACTACATCTTTTGAGGCTGAGCTCTCGCTGGTTACTTGTAATATGGGTATGGTCGGTCCTGGTAAAATTATGTATGATCCGTTTGCTGGTACTGGTAGTTTTTTGGTTGCCGGTGGTCATTTTGGTGCACTTACTGTGGGTTCTGATCTTGATGCACGAGCAGTCCGTGGTAAAGGCAAAAATAACATTGATGCCAACTTTGCCCAATACGGTATTTCTAACAAGCTTTTGGACGTTATGGCTGTCGATTTTACTCACAACTCTTTCCGTAAAGATTTAAAGCTTGATTCTATCGTATGTGACCCTCCGTACGGTATTCGTGAAGGTCTCAAAGTACTAGGCACAAAGAATCCTACCAGATTTGAAGGTAAAGAAAATATTGTTATTGATGGTGAATTAGCTCATCTGAGAAAGGATTACATAGCATCAAAAAAACCATATGAATTAGCGGCTTTATTAGACGATTTATTGCAATTTTCAGCTGAGCATTTAGTTTCTGGCGGTAGACTTTGTTTCTGGATGCCTACTGCGAATGACGATTTTCAACCTCATCACATTCCTTTACATCCTGATTTAGAGTTAGTTTCTGAGTGTGTTCAAGTGTTTAACAAGTGGTCCCGTCGCTTACTCACTTATTCTAAGAGAAGTGAAACTGAAGAAAGAGGTCAAAAACAATCCGGACCATCCAACGAGGAGTTCAGAGATAAGTACTTCCGTGGTTTTTCAACTAAACCCCAACAAGGTGTTTAGAACCTTTATGTATCACTTTTGCATCCATTTGGCCAATCGGCCTGTCCCAACTAAACTTTGGGTTTTTGTATATTATTATAGTTTAATATTGGTTCATTTATATTCTTCACTGGTTTCCACATCCGCTATTGGGTAATTATTTAACCAATTTTTACTTTTTCGGATTAAACGAGTTACGTCCATCTCCCCAGTACGAGAAAGTAGAATACGATATACAGTATGCAATGAAATACAATCATTGGAACACTTTAAATATATTCTTGAAATGTCAATAGGCCATTTGTTTATTATACATGGATACCCATTTTATATAGAACGAACCGTTTTTCCCGGCGCAACATCAAAGCTACACATTTTATCCCATGATCATCACTTAATAAATTTATCTGGCCCGTTTAAGTAGCAATTGTCCTCGCAGAAGACCAAACCTGAGTTCTCATCATACGACCTTCTTTACTCGGTGATTATTTATATAGTCATGTCAGAATACTAATATTAAGGAAAGTTGACATAATTCCCGAACTGCCTCTTTACATGAGGCAAATATGTTGAGTACTTTCTAGCTCAAGTTCGACGAGATTAATTGGTTCTGGCGCTATAACATATTTCCACAGGATGGAGGATCGGCTTAAACCACAAAACTAAAGCCATATGGAAATCGGACTTATATATGATACGAATAGTTTGTTTACGATGATCTTGAGATATATGTTTCAGACTTTATTTATTAATTTGGTTTTATATATAAAAGGTTAAAGTAACTTAATACGCTAAAATAGTTGTTAGAAATTGAAACGGAGGAATAATAACAATAATTATAAATAATCAAGTTATGGTTTGAGAAAAAAGATTGCACAACAATATATATCAGGATTTTTTCTACTATCGGTTAATTGGTATAATCACATATTTAGTTAAAAATATAAGTTGTCCCTATCAAGAGTTCATCATATGAGTTGTGTATCTTCAAAATCAAACGTTAAACTTATTAAATATAATGTAGGTCGTGAATAACTTACCAAGCTCGATACTGAGTAATAAAATTAAAAAGTGGGTAGCTGTACTTAAGGTCAAATATTTATAGCAGTAATTTTAGCCAGCCGGGTAAGTATTACCCTGAATATCGTCAAATCAAGGGTAATTACCGTCGGCCTCTCAAAGTTGTCCCACGTAACATTAATTTGCAAGATCCACCCGAATATATCCATAAAAAGATTAATATAATATAAGAATTGTTTTTGAAAGGGTGATTAGAATTATACTAAATTCATTCAGCTAGCTGGATTTTATATAAACTGTAAACCTCTAAACTAAATTCAACAAATTGATCTTGGTAATGACACAATATTCTTCCCCAGTTCTTTCAGTTCTAGCGTAACCTTCACTTTGTAAAATATTGCCCGCAATACCGAGATATTCTTTAGACCATTGATCACTGCCAAATACATCCGGGCACGCCTCGGCTATAGCTGGGAACATTGAACTGTAAAGTTCAGTATATTCATCTACCCAGTCAGCATCTACGGTGGCCTTCCTGTACTCAGCTTCCCATTTTTCTTCGATCCAGGATTTGATTGGTGATGAATCCCCGAGTGTCTTTTGCCAAGCAATGTAAAGCATGATGATTTGGTCCTCGAGCCCTGATTCTATCAAATGGGTGGCATCATCCGTGCCAAAGCACACTTCGACCGCTTCAGCGAAATCGGATAACTTTGAATCAGAAAGAATATTCTTCAAAGTTACAATAGGGTAGTCGCATAATGAAGCTTCATATTCATTAATCATCTGGATACATGTAGCGAACGCTTCATATAATATATTGGATTGGCTATCACGGTAGATTTTGGACGCCCGTTGCTTATAATTTAGGGGTTCCTTACCTTCTTTCGCAGGGTCACTTTCAGCATGTTTCTGGTATTTCGCCAACAATGAAACCTTGAGCACTTCTAGCGCATTAAGTTTGCATCTTGGGGAATCTAAAGTTTCATTGTGTTTCAGTACTGCAACCTTTAAAGTATCGAACAACACTTGTGGTAAAAGATCTTCCTTGGTAATTCCAAACCGCAAATTATCAGGTGTATCAACGCCTAATAGTTTAGCATTCATGATTACCTCTGAAGGTAGGCGCAACTTAATAGCCACATTATCAAACTGGTTAGCTTCGATGCAGAAACCGTATCCCATCAGTAACTCTTCATTGCCTTTGGCACCATAATTATTGAAAATTTCATCACCATTTCTCAAAGGCTCAGCTAATTGTAAATCAAAAGACTTTCCCACAGTGGCATTCCAATAAATAGGTGTGAAAGGCTTATGGTTTAAAGAGTCCACCAATGGTATGAGCATGGAAAAGGACTGATCTAAATCTGCATACAAGAGTCTTGAAGGGAATGATCTAGACGTAAAAATCGAAGAGGACCAAACGTAGAGATCAAAGGTATAAAGGGGTTTGTCGAATGATTCAGGCAAAGCCTCAAGACCCATTTTCCACTCAGATTTCCATTCGGCCCGCCTAGTCTCAATGTCTTCATAAATATTAGTTCCATTTAACCAAATCAAATCAGCCTCATCAAAATATAAAGGGGTTGTAAATGTATCCTCAGTCGGTAAAATATTAATGTAAGGTGCCCAAAAACTTTTCTCGTTCAAGATACGTTGATGAATGAGGAAAAATTTTGACGCAATTTCTTTACTCTCAAATTTCTCTAATCCTTCACCAAACAGGTCAAAAACGGCCTTATATCCCATGATTAGCGCCTCAGGGCATGAAATTAGAGTATCCTTTTCACCTGTGATATCCTCGATTGCTATGAGAGAGGAGCCCGCGTTTGCAGCTAAAATTAATTTTTGGTTAGCTCAAACTAATAGTGGCCCTTTCTGTAAGCACCACACAGAGGAACAAACATGGATAAAAACTGGAATACTAACTGTGCACAAACTTCACTGACTCTGATATAACGGCGCCATGGTCTCTACCCCAAGCGACTAGTTTATCGTAGCCTTCATTTTCCTGAGAATCCATTTCTTTTAGTTACTCGAAATATAAGTGAACGTTAAAGAATAAGCAAAAGTGTATTGGTATGGCTGCAGTCGTGTTGGGAGTGGTTCCAGCTAGCGGTGTACTTTTGTAGAAGTCCCAGCCGGACCTAGGTTGTTGTGGCAACCGAACACTCTGCGTGTTTACAACCATCGTAACGATCTGTCCAAGTAATTAAGACCGTAGCCCAATGTACGCAGCATTAAGGCTTACCAAGTTTAATCGCCCTTGGATGAGCTGCTCGCTGGAAGATAAATAGATTTTATAATGACCTCTGAAAGAAAGAGCTCAATAAGCCGTTTGGAAACTCGGCTATCTCGGGGACCCGTGATTGATAATACTTTGACGAAGCCCAAAGAGCCCCGGCCTAAGGTAGGTTGATCCAATGCTTATCAGCCTGATCTCGCCTCAGTCTGATTTGATTTTTAAATGATATCAGAAAACGTCAATTATTTCACTATAGCTTATTGATTTTTTATTAACAGTTATTCTTTTTCATATTTCTTTGATAGCATATTAATTCTATAAGGCCGAATAACGTAGCTTTGCCACATTCATATCGACAGCCGCTAGTAAAAATACCGCTTCGCACACAACAAACTACCAACCGTGTAGCCCCGAAAAATCAAGTTATTCATAAACGAGTTAATACTGTGATATCATCCTCTAATCAATGGAGATCGTCTCAAATGGGGGCCCCGTTGTCCCCCAAAAAGGTTGCGGCCGCTGTCCCTAATAGAGCCTCTATAATAAAGCCCATGTATCCGATTTCTTCTAGTCCCGCGGTACCACGAAGACCTAATCCTTTAGCTTCTTCTAATCCTCTATCGGGTATCCCATCGTCATTTAATGGTGCACCCCGCCAGTATACATTAGATTCGTTTCAGATAGGTAGAAAGCTAGGAAAGGGAAAATTCGGTAAGGTGTACTGTGTTAAAGATAAGGCAACTGGTTACGTGTGTGCATTAAAAGTTATGGAGAAAAAGGAACTCAGGTTATTCAAAGTTGAAAAGCAGTTTCGTCGAGAAGTCGAGATTCAGTCGAACTTAAGGTTTGTTTTTATCATAATATATTTCCTTGTTCTTTTGGAACTCCACGCTAACTGATTTTAGGCATCCTAATATCCTTAGGTTATATGGTCATTTTCATGATGAAACAAGGGTCTATCTGATCCTCGAGTACGTTGCTCAGGGCGAATTATTCAGAGTTCTAAGGAAGAAGCGTCGCTTTGACGATGTTACGGCCTCAAATGTAAGTCACTATTTTATATTTTCTGTTTTTCTTCGGTAATCCAAACTAACCTTTTTTCAACCTTATTCTAGTATATATATCAAATGGCTGATGCATTAAGCTACCTTCACAAAAAGCATATAATCCATCGTGATATTAAGCCCGAGAATATACTTCTAAACTTCAATGATGAAATTAAGGTGTCGGATTTTGGTTGGAGTGTACATGCTCCGTCTTCCAGGTGCGTAGAGCTGAACAGGTGTTTACATTTAATAGTGAATTAACGTGCTACTAACAATATTTTGGTTTTCTAGGCGTACTACGATGTGCGGGACCTTGGATTATTTACCGCCGGAGATGGTAGAAGCCAAACATCATGATTACAGAGTAGATATTTGGGCTTTGGGTATTCTTATGTACGAATTTCTTGTGGGGAATCCTCCGTTCTACGACGATAATGGAAAGACTGCCACCTACGAGCGTATTGCAAAAGTCGACTTGAAAGTACCCTTTTACGTGTCTGCAGATGCATCTGATTTGATTATAAAGGTTTGTGTTATTCGCTTTCTGCTTTTTTGCTGTTGTTCTCAATCAGTAATGTCCTTTGGAATCTGTATAAGCCTTTTTTGACTAACTGAAACTGATTTTATAGTTATTGCAACATGACCCAGAAAGTAGATATCCACTTGATAAGGTTTTAACGCATCCTTGGATCGTGAAAAATAAGCCTTATTGGACCAAGAGGAATGATCCCGTGGCTTAATTTCAAAGTCTTGGATTTTATGTTTAGTTTTAAATTCTAGTCCTGTGTGTACATGGAATTGCTTAAATCATGAGCCGTTATAGTTTTCCTTTCTATCTATTGCCTTTGTATTCTTTATGAATATCCCAATATAAAAACAAAGTGGAATAAGCCCAAGGGCTTCATATATTACCTCATATGCCTGGAGAGCCGTTATGAAAACTGAAGAGAAATTCATATGTATTATTATAGGAAAAAACAAAAACAAACAAAATAAAATGTATGAACATTTGGAGGGTTCGTTGATCACCGCAAATCTGAATCTTCGAGATACAATAAGTATTTAAAAATATCAGAAAAGCAATTCCACCATAATAGCAGATAATCACCAAGAACCGAAACGAAATGACAGAATTAAAAATTTTAGATCTTCCATCGGAATATAGTCCAAAACACTAATCGTCATCAATGACGGCATGCTCAGAAGAAGTACCAATGGTGATTTTAAAAAAAATCATTAAGAATAAAAAGATTAAAACTATTCAAGAAGATTTTTGTCACTGAGCAAGAATAATAAAAGCGGAGTAAATTATCTACATATAGAAAAGGACCAATTCGTTTGAAAATACACATATTTCAAATGAAAAAGTGAGTAAACCTGGATAAAGTAAAAAAAATCATATTCATAAGCTCCAAACACAAATTGGCATGTGAGGAGGAAAGAAATTTTAATTGAGCCGTTGGAATAGACACAATTGAGAGTTGGTTGAATATATACAAGGGGTATATGCAAGATAGTAATAAATAAGGGTGGTATCATAAATCGTAAAAAGCAAGATCAGGGGAGC
This sequence comes from Nadsonia starkeyi-henricii, assembly GCA_030560865.1. Classification (NCBI taxonomy): domain Eukaryota; kingdom Fungi; phylum Ascomycota; class Dipodascomycetes; order Dipodascales; genus Nadsonia; species Nadsonia starkeyi-henricii. The sequence continues at coordinate 70,879 of JAKTWC010000016.1, read as the reverse complement.
TGTCTAAAATGTTATTGAAAATAAATCTGGTGTCGAAAAAAAAACCTAGTAAATTTTTGTTAAGCTAAACTCATACCCTTACGAATGTAGGACTTGAGTCCTTGAATCCAAGGTTTGTTTTCACTTTTATTTACGAACAGATAAACGCGGCCACGCTTACCCATTCGGCCAGTTCTGCCAATCCGGTGAATCAGATCAATAGAAGTATTAGGAATATCATATAAAACAACATTTCTAACTGCTGACATATCGATACCTCTCGCCAGTAAGTCGGTAGTAACCATTACTTTAATATGAGGCTTCTTTTCATAAGACTCGTCAATCTTCTTGGCCGGGGTGACGAAATCCTTGATTAAAGCATCTCTGGTTTCGTAGGGCACGGAACCATCCACACCGAAAGCATCATAACCAACCTTATTAATAAAGTCAACAGTAGACTTAACATCTTTTCTGTTATTTCTGAAAACAATGACACGTTTAATAAGACCATCTTCCTTGTTATCGGTATGAGTAGAATAAAGAGCTTGGTTAAGAGCTAACTCCTTATTGTCAAGGAAAGGGGGCTCCCAAACATTCACAGTAGTGAACTCAATTCTGCGCGAAACACGATGAATTCCGGGAGTGACAAGGCGGTTAATGTCAGGGTACTGCTTAGTGATGAGTTTGTCAAAAGAGCGAGGGATCGTAGCTGAAGTGAACACTAGTTCGGTTAAATTGGGACACATGGCTACAGCCTTGGTAATTTCGGGACCAAAGCTTTCGTCGAGGAGCGAGTCAGCTTCGTCGGCAACCATGAATGAGCAGTATTGAACAAGATTGGGATGTTTAGAATAAAGATTGATGAACTTAGTGGGCGTAGTGATCAGAACATCAACTCTTTGACTGGTAATCTTAGCAGGTGTTAATTGGGGATTGACACCGTAACCAAAAGCACGGAGTTTAACTTGATGAGACATATTCTTAACCGTTTTTGTAACTTGGTCCACAAGTTCCATAGTAGGAACCAATACCACCGATCTAATAACAGGGTGGTGTTGAATATGGTTCCACTCCTCCGCAGCTTCCAAGTCTTTCAACTTACTCATCAATGGAATCAGGTAAGCTAACGTCTTACCGGAACCAGTTTCAGCAGCTAGCAAATAGGATTTCAAGACCTTATTCTGTGGGCCAGAGCACATGGCCTTGATACTTAATTTTTGAATATCAGTAGGCTTCACATACTCCATCTCAGCTGGTACACCTAATTTGATAGCATCACGGACGCTGGGATTAATTTTCAACTGATCAAAGGAATCAATATTCGTCAATAATCCGGCGTGTCGATTTCTCTCATCAACAGGTAGCACGCGAAGACCAGCGAAATTGCCGGAATTGGGCGGACCAACATTTGCATTGGGATCAAGGCGATTTGTGATACTTCCAGATTTTCGGTCTTCCTTACCATATTTTGAGTTTCGGGAATCAGGCTTTCGATCGTCCTTACCGTATCTGGCGTTTTTGAAATCAGGCTTGCGACCTTCCTTACCATACTTGGAATTTGCATAATCGGGCTTACTAGATCTCGTACCACTGGCAATATGACCCCTGATAGATGTCGTATCTTGATCGCGGCGTCTGAAATTAAAACTATCTTTGCTCGAAGAGTCCCTCAGGTGCTCTCCAGTATATTTCGATCCATTATAGCTATCATCAGTTCGTCCAAACTTTAACCCACGGGCGGCCGGTCGGTTGAACTTTTTAGCATGAGGATCATGTCGTCTAGGGGTATTTGCATCACGCTCAAACTTGGGCTTACCGTACAGCTTCTTCTTCGTAGCGGCACCTGCTAATTCAATAGTGTGAGAAAGTGAATTAGTGCTTTTTTTCCCACCATATGAATCTTTGGACCTTGTGTATGTAGCATAACCACGCTGTCCCGGAGAAAGCAATGACAATCTTCTCAAACCGAAGCCCAGTTGTGAGAGGGTCAGTCGATCAAGCCTTAACATGTTTCAGGCTATTTATTTATAATTACGGATATTTTGCCTGTTCTAACAGCTAAAATCAAGAAGGAAAAAAATTCTTGAATTCAATAATCCGAGCGAGAGTTGAAATATTCCGTCTGAAAGCGCAGTGGGTGACATGAGCCTGGAATATACATATCACCGCGTATATATGATCCCGTGGTCTCAAGCCGGTGGGTGATCAGATCTAATCAAATCATAAAGACACAGGGTACACCAAGTAGCGTAGATTGTTGGAAATATAGCTATTATACATTTTCAATTAACCATGGCGAAGAACAATAAAAAGGTATCCGTCAGCGACCTTTTCTCGAAGCTCAATGTTCATACCGAAAAGGAGGAATATGAAGACGCCTTAGTCTGCGCCTTCAAGATTTTGGAGTCTGAATCCACGGATCTCAAGGCTCAGCAATCAGTTATTCAATCCTACATTCGGCTTGAACAATACGATAAAGCTCATGAGTACCTGTCCAGGTGGCAAGTACCTGATTTAGAAATTGAAACGGCGTATGTCCTTTACAAGGTTGGATTGATCGAAGAGTTGAGGCAGCTAGTTTTAAAATGGGAAATGGGGACAAATCTCCAGTTAATCCGTGCTGGTAACCATATTTTAGCTCAAGCTCTTTACAAGCTCGAAAAATTTGACGAAGTTTTAAACATTTACCGCACTTTATTACAAGGAAAGTCTCAAGTTATTAATGAAAATCTGGATTTGAGTGTTAACGAACGCGCTGTTATTGCTCAATTGGCCATGAATGGTGCTGTTAATATCCCAGATGCAACATCCGCCCGACACAAAGATTCTTATGATACACTCGTTAATGAGTCTATTGCTTTGACTGGTAAAAAGCAATATGCTGAAGCCCTTGAGCTTCTTAAGGAAGCTAGAATCTGTTGTCAGAATTCGCCTTTATCAGCTGATGAACAAGAAATCGAACTTGTCTCAATTCTTCTTCAAGCTGCTTTCAACCATCAATTACTGGGTAACAATGAAGAAGCTGAAAAGATTATTGAGTCTATTGAGACAAGAGATCTTAAAGATCCTTTGCTCAAGAGAATTCTGATTAATAATACTCTTTGCTTGAAGCCAGAGAATACAGCAAACCCCTTAGTTGCCTTGCGAAAATTGAACCAAACTGGTGATCTTTTCCATTTGGATGATAAGACCGTTGGTTTCCAAGCCCAGTCTATGTATACTAATGAAGCAATTTTAGAGGGTCAGTCTGGTAAGCGTATCGCTAAATATTTCACTAAAGCTCATTCTAAATCCACTAGCTTAGTTGGTGCTGAAATTTCCGCGTTATACTCTGAGTTAGGTCTCACTGGAGAAGAGTCAGTGGAAGCTCAAATTGCTGCATTCGTTAAAATTGTTAAAAGAAAACCCTCTAGTCTTCCTGCTAGTTTAGGTTTAGCTCAACTTTATTCCAGTAAAGAAAACTTCGATGCTGCCAGTAAAGTTTTGGTGGAGTTCCGTAATACCGTCATTAAAAGTGGCAATGATTCAAACGCTTTTAAACCTGGTTTAGTTGGTTTATTGGCTAGTTTATTCCGTATTCAAGGTAGAAAGCTTGCCGCTTATGAATTAGTCAAGGCTGCCTTAGAGCGTTGGTCTACCGAGCAAGGTCTCTCCAATGAAATTAAGGCTGCTGCTATTACATTACTTGATTCCAATAATGATGAAGATGTTCAAGCCTGTGCTTCACTTTTCGAAAACTTTTATCAAAACGACCCTGAGGATTTCGTTAACCTCGCCAGTGTGATTGCTTCTAATCCTGTTAAATATGCCGAAGAAAGGGCTAAGCTTGTCTCTATTGATAGCCTCATCTCCGATATTGATATTGCACAGATCATCCATGATGGTGTTAATCCTCTTATCAGGAAGACGGCGATTAATAAAACCGATTATAATGTTCCCGTCAAAACCAGACCTCGTAAGCCTAGATACCCTAAAGATTATGATGCTAATAAGAAGCCCGATTTAGAAAGATGGTTACCATTAAGAGATAGAAGTACGTGGAAGCCTAAAAAGAAGGATAAGATTAATAAAAATAAAACTCAAGGTGGTAACCTTGGTGCCGCTGCTGCTGCTTCTGAAAACGGTATTCAACAAGCCAGTTCGGGTGTTGTTAAGGCTACCGCTTCCAAGAACAAAAAGAAGAAGGGTAAGCGTTGATCCGCTGGTTAGTCTAAACACTCTTATATAACTTAAAATTTATGTATATATACGCATATATTATAATCGTACTAAAAAAAAGCTTTTAATTATATAACTTCAGTTTCTGCAAGTACCCATTTAGCTCATGAAAATCTAGGCTTATGGATGATTGGCATGAGAAAAGTAAAAAATGATATAAGGTGTCCACTATTTATATTATGACGCACTAAAAATACAAGACAGATCAAACTCGATAGAAAATATAAACTGTAAACGATTTTAAAACAAAAGGAATGAGGAAAAGATCGTAAGTCGAATAAAAAATAAACTAAAAACATAAAGCTAAAATCGCCGAATGATATATAAATATCAACGGCTCAAGCAATGGATATCAACTTTAGATCTAAACAGTGAATAAAGTATCTTCTTCACGAAGATATTCACCAGCATCACCTTGTCTGAAGGCGACAATACCAGTAGGTTCTAATCTACGGGATTCAATAGTAGACTTGGCAGTGACACCGAAACCAAGGGGAGAATCGCTCATGGAGAACACCACAACACCGGTATGTTCAGGAATGTCATCACTCATTCTACCAACGTGAGCCTTTAAGATATGGTTACCGTAAAGGAAGGGCATTTCACCATTAGGCTTAATCCAAATTTTGTACTTAGCGTGTTGGGCCAAGTAATCGAGGGCAGTAATGTGTAATCTGAACTTTCCGGTTTTTGTGAATTTACCAAGACATATACCGAGAGACATTAAATTAGGTCTAGCGATACAGGTGGAGAACTTAGCGATGTGTTCACTAAATAAAACAAAAAAAATGAGAGTTAATATTGTGCCAAGAAATAGAAAAACGTAGACAGAGGATAAAAGAGTCCAGAAGTTTTCTGAAGATCATCATCCATTCGTCCAGTAGACTTCATGAACTTACCTGACATAGTAGACACGATCCTTTTGGAGTCTGAAGCAGTGGGGATCTTCCTTATTGTTAATAAGGTTAGCGATGTTTCTGCCGATGTAATTGGCTAACTTTTCGAACACGACTTTTGTTTCTTCTTCTGTTAAAGGTCTCATTTTTATGGATGGGGGACGATATTGGATGTGTAACGGTCAATACGATGGATAAGAATAATCAAATAATTCCCGTTCTCTTTTTTTCGTTTTTCGGGGTATTTTTTATTTTTTTCTATTTTTCAGTTTTTCACCGCTTTTGATTTGCAAACTCCCAACCCCACGGCCGGGTGACCCGCCCTCCCTTCGCGGGCCAAGGCTTCCAGCGTATGATCCACGAAAACGAAAAAAATCAAAAAATGAGAAAAAAAAAAAAACACAAAAGATCGAGTCCAGTCCGGCGATATTCAGCATCTAATCTCGAGACGCACATTATTTTTTAGCCAAAGGAAAAATGTCTTCAGAAGGTACCCAACCCACCCCTATTTCCGCCCCTAGGCTGTCAGGCGCCAACAATGTCCCTCCTACGGCTCCCTCCCAGGCTACTAGCACTGAGGCCCCCAAGCGCGAACAATCCGACTCTAAGGAACGTTTCGACGACAAGCGTGGTAAGGGAAAATGGAACAACCCCCGAGGTAACAAGCAAGATAGATACAACCAAAAGAGAAAGAGAACGGAGTACAAAGACACCGACGGCTCCGAAAGGAAGCAGCAAAGGTATGTGGAGCTGGATTCCGTGCGTTCTATTCCTCGAAGATTTCGCTAGCATAAATTACTTCAGAATATATTATATTAACTAACCATATTTATTTTTTTCTTAGAGACAACCGTCCCGGTTACGCTAGATCTGAAAGCGCCACTGGTGAAGCCGATAGTGAAAAGGAAGCTAGAAAGCCTAAGAAAAAGGTAGCCGTTATGATCGGCTACTGTGGCACTGGTTACCATGGTATGCAAGTCAACCCTCCTCAAAAAACTATTGAAGGTGATCTTTTTGAAGCCTTTGTCAAGGCTGGCTGTGTTTCTAAGGATAATGCTGTTGACCAAAAGAAGGTCTCTTTCATGAGAGCTGCTAGAACTGATAAGGGTGTGCACGCTGCCGGTAATGTTGTTTCTCTTAAGCTGATTGTTGAGGATGATAAGGTAGTCGAAAGAATTAACTCTTTCCTTCCTGAAACCATCAGAGTTTGGGGTATTAATCGTACCAACAAGAGTTTCGAATGTAGAAAGATGTGTGATTCGAGAGTCTATGAATATCTTATTCCTAGTTATTCTTTCTTGCCGCCTAGTCCTTCCAGTCACTTATCTGAAAGAATTAAGCTTGCCAGTGAAGAACACCCTGGCGTTACTAGAGCTGATCCTGAAGGTGCAAAGTTCTGGGAAACTTATTATGCTGCTGTCAAGGAAGCTGGTTTTAATGAAGACGATGTCACTCAGGCTTTTGAAGAAGATACCCGGGAAGAAGTTGAGGCCGCTCTCAAAGCTAAGGCTAAGAAGGCTGCTGAAGCCGCTGAAGCCGCTGCTGTTGCTGAAGCTTACGCTGCTGAAACTGCTGCGCTTAGAGCTTCTCTTGCTGCCGAGACTCCCGCTGCTATTAGAGCTGCCGCGGAGCTTGCTTCTGCTGCTGAAACTCCTGTTGTTGAAGCTCCCGTTGTTGAAACTCCCGTTGTCGAAACTCCCGTTGTTGAGACTCCCGTTGTTGAAGCTACTGTCACTGAAGAAAATTCTGTTGAACAAAACGGTACTGCCACTAGACCCATCTCATCCCTTAAGCAAATCAAGATCATTGGTAACAAGATCAGACGTGAATACCGTATTTCGCCTGAAAGACTTGAATTACTTCGTGAAGCTTTCCGTGTCTATGAAGGCAGTCACAATTTCCATAACTTTACCATTGGTAAGGACTTTAGAGATCCTAGTGCTCTCAGACATATGAAGAGTCTCACTGTGTCGGAACCTTTCCTTATCGAAGGTACCGAATGGTTATCTATCAAGATTCACGGTCAATCTTTCATGTTGCATCAAATTAGAAAGATGGTTGCCATGGTTGCTCTTGTCATCCGTGCGGGCTGTCCTTTAGAAAGAATCAACGAAGCCTTCAACCAAACTAGAATTAACATTCCCAAGGCTCCCAGCTTGGGTCTCTTGTTAGAACAACCTGTTTACAAGGGTTACAACAGTAAGTTAGAAACTTTCGGTTACACCCCTGTTGATTTCGAAGCCTGGAAGGAACAAATTCAGGCATTCAAGATGAAGCATATTTACGACAAGATTTATTATGAAGAAGCTAAGGAAAATGTTTTCCATGGTTTCTTTGCCTTCATTGATAGTTTCAACGGTGACCCTATCTTTGATTTCATCACGGCTAGAGGTATTACCGAAAGATCTAACGTTAGCAACCGTAGAACACCTAAGCTTGCCATCGATGACGATGAAGATAACGACGATGAAGTTGCTGCCAGTGATAATGAAGGTTAAATTAGAGAAATATAATGAGTATCTGTACGCTTTTGTTTTTAGTACACGGTATACAAATTTTTGTGAGATCCGTAGTCTTAGATTGTCTTTTTTTCCTTTAATGATTACTGCCTAGTATTCATCCATCTCAATATTTTAATTCGAAACTGTAAAATATAATATAATTTTTGTGTAACATAAACAATGATTGTAAACTATTTGCCTAAAGAACTTTAACTTTACCTTAGATAAAAAACGAAACTTTTTTTTCCTTTCATTAATTGAGTGATTATATTATGATACTATCAGAATAATCAAAACTGTATCCCAATTAATGAATTAATGATATCAGCAAAACAAATCACTATATGATTAAGTTGGAAATTGAGAAAATATAAAAAGTAGAAAATAATATTTTTGATTATGTTATATATAAAATACAGAAGAAAAAAAAAAGTTAAACCCAAATAATAATACACCAGAAGAAGAAAAAGAAGAGAATAAAAATGATTATTCAAAAATTAAATGAAGACCGTAAGAATAGAAATAAAATGTAACCAAAAAAAAAAAGAAATTAGAAGACAAATGAAAAGCCGAAAATAAATGCAATTAATGCTAAAAACAAAACGAAATATGAAAATTAACACGAAGAGAAAGGAAACGCGTTTAGAAAGTGATTGGTAATAATGACGCCTGTTTTCCAAAATGCAATGCAAGAGAGATGAAAATTAGAAAGAAATTTTAAATATAAATATTTTTCTCTTTGTATATGTGTGTGTGTGTGTGTGTGAATGTGTGTGTGTGTGTGTGTATGTGTGTGTGTATTGATGATCAATCAGCAAACTTAAAGATATTTCTTGAACATTCTGTCGTCAAGCCAGCCTACCTTTTCGTAAGCCACGAATAATCTACTTGCTTTATTGACATCAATTCTGCAAGCCTTCTGCGCATCAGTTCTTCGGAAAGGTAACCCCTGTTTGAGTCTGTGAACCTTTTCTGCAAATAGCCGGCGTTTCGAATCCAAATAGAGCTCACAGGATAATCGAAGACAAGATGCCAAATAAATCTCAGCGGGATGTAACTGGTCAATCAATGGATCATTGGTAAGATCCATAGGTTGACCCTTCCAGTCCGCCTTGAGAGGTCTACCGGGAAGCAAGGTGGATAAATCGGGAGAATAGTCTGGGAGTGAAGCGTATGTAGATTCATGGACCTTTGAGGGAGCTGAAGGCGTACGACGCGGCTTGGGAGTAGATGCTCTTGATCCCTTAGGTGTAGATACAGAAGGTGTAGCTGTACGAGAATAGAAACTAGTAGCTGGTTTGTCATTGGCAGGCCTGGGGAGGACACTGGTAACAGTACGTGAGTATTTTGGTTCTTCAGGCTTCCGCTTGCTAGAACGAGTAACAACAGGAACGTATTCGGTATCAGAATTGATTGGAGTATTTCTAACCCTTGGCGTGACCGATGCCTGGTATCTGAGGGCATTATTTCTTTTATTAATAATATTGTTCACTGTAGAAGATGATGAATACAATTGGGGCTTACGAGGCCCGTAGTGATTCAAGAATGCACGCTCGCGTCGAGAGTACAATGCTACTGATGCTAAAGTGGAGAGTGATTCCCATGCTACACAGCGGAAATTCGTGTTAGAGGAAAACGCTGGCGTCAGGTCAAAAGAATCAAGGTAATATTCATCAATCTTAGATCGCTTAGAGATAGCTTCGGACGTTTCAATCTCAACGGGAGCGGGTCGCTTAAGAGACACGGGTGATGGAGCCACAGTAGAGTTGGGAATAGTGTTTGATTTTCTAAAAACAGGGGATATGTTGGAATCAACCTCTGATCTAGGGAAGAGAATAGGATCCAATTGTAATAAACTGGGGGTAGGAGAGCTAACCGGGATTACCTTAGAGTAGGGTGATAGGGGTGGAGAGAGCATAGATACTAAGGAAATAGGAGTCGAAGAGCGCATGGGAGTGGATCTAGGTGTAGAATGTTGATTTGCAATGGGTACGTAGTGAGAGGAATTGTTATTAACTCCGGTTTGCTTTGTCGATAACAGCCCTTGGTTTGAGTGCAGAGTGGCATTGCCATTTGACAAGGGGCGAGACAACATAGGTACTATAGATTGATGGGCCATTTTTGACTAATGTGTTGATTATAACCTTTGTGGTATAGCTATCTAGGGAGGTGAAAATAGGATAATATTTATCTGTAGTGGGTTAAACTGGGTTCAGAATAGAGCTAAGTTTTTTGTAGCTGTAGGGTGTTATTATTGTGGGTTTTTTGTATGTCGGTTTGAGGCGGTGAGAGACGACAGACGCAGGCAAGGCAGGTGTTGGGAAGGGAAAGGTACAGATATTAGGTAGCGATAAGGAAGTGATAGATAGGATGTGGCCAAGATAAAAGAAAGATTGGGCGGGATGCACAGGCAATTAATGGTGAGAAATACAAGAAAGAATGGGCCAAGAAATAAAATTTACCGGAAAAGACGAGAAAAAGAGCAATTCGGGATGGGTTAGCATATATATATATAGATGGATACACAGCGTTGTAGCCACATATAAGCTTGTCCCCAGTGCCAAGTCACTTGACCATCGCGGATTTCCCTGATTAGCGAATTTTCAGTCATTTTTTACGGGCTTCGTTTCTTTTTGTGTCACCAAAGGAGATATGAGACAAGAGTAAAAATAAAAATTTTCTGAGAGATGCAACGTTCCGCCGGTGATTCTGCACCCGAAGGCGGAAAAAGCAAGCAATTCAGCGCCGGGGAACAAGATCTCGCGCCAGGCCCCGCCGGCCACCCAGCTTCCTAGCGTCTAAAGCTTCCCGATAGTGGCGGGCCCGAATTCCCCCACGCCCGCCAGTCCTAGCTTATCTTTAGCCAGATTTGGCATCTGGACGTTGGAAATCGTAATTGTTGGATAATTGACTCCCACAAATATAGTTCACATCTTCTCTTGCCCTCCAATGCATTTCAATTGACTTTACCACCGAGTGGAGACCACCATCCCATTGCAAAATTTGACATCCCGATTAAGGGACTATCATGTGCGTTAGCCGCATCCCTTTCCCTGTTTTGTAACGGTCATGCGTCGAAATCTGTGCCCTTCCGCCAAACCTATCACGTGAACTCCGGATATCATCTGATTCAGTCAGCACATGGTGAAAAACCGAATTGTCATATTCTTCCTCGCTTACGGTCCTCAGATCTTTCGGACATTTTCTGAAACTGTCTTGGCCTCTCGAGCTCCCGAGCTGGCCTAGATTAAATGAATTCTAGGCGGTTATAACTTGCGCTGAATGGCCCTAGTAGTAAACCTTACATAACTATCTGGAAGGCATTTTTTAAGAATGTTCACAACTTAAAATACTAGATAATCAATTAGCTATTTCCAGTCTCCCAGAAGTTGCCTATTGGGTGCGAATTCTAATGGAATATATATCCTCATAAGCCTCTAACAAAGACCTTTAGCCAAATCCGCTATTTGCTAAGAAATTATTCTGCATTGCAGCGAAGAATTCGGTTTCTGCAGGTCCACCCAATTGAGTTGTATCGCAGTATGTTACTTGCAATTCATTTCCCCGGCGCCAATTGGGCTTATCTACCCATGATTATATATCTCAATTCAACCAGTCAGTATTACTCCAATAAAGACAGGCTACTTGCTAAGTGATTACAATTAATCCTTTTGTAATTATCATATATATAACCTCAGAACTATCAAGATAATAGACTAAGTTCAAAAAAAGAAAACACAATTCAAGTACACTCGCCCAATGTAGATAAGGCACAGTAGTTAGAATCCGACATTTTGATGCGAAGTGAACTTGCCAAATCTCAATGCTTCATATGTGCCAAATTTTCACCAGAATTAGTCCCTACGAATCGATTTTAACTCCGATAGAGTAGTATATTATTATCTCATGCACATTGATCAACACCAACAACGCAAGGCACTGGAATATGCATGGCATTCTGGGTTGGTCATCTATTACCTAATCTTTGTCTTTTCCATTACTCAATTTTCCGTTGATTCGGTAAGCAAGCATGTTAAAGTTTCTCATTGGTGGGTTTACCGGTTGTTTAAGTGCTGACATTGGTTCACAACTAGTATCCCTTATCTTTTTGTACTTGTGGAAAATACCAGCCCCAGCACATCGGTTTAGTACCCCATAAACGAAAACGATCCAAGTCTGAAGTGGAAAGTGGCCTTTATCGGGGTGCATACGTACTAACTTATTTTAAAAAACCCAAATGATCGCCGAGCCCCTGCTATATTTAAAATAAATGCGTACGTAGTATTATATCACTTGTTAGCTGAGTGCTTACCATTATTTGACAAATAGAAAGCTAATATCAAAAATGGGAAGTTCAACTCACCTTAATTCAGATAAGAATATGAACATAGTTCAAAGCTTATTTACGTATACAATATTTACAAAGTTAAATGATTGAATGAATGAGCCAAAAAGAATGTAAAGTAATAAAAGAAAAATATTAATAAATAGAAACAAAGATACAAAAATTTAAATATATATATACCTCAGAAATATCCTGGAATATCAGGCTTAAAGAGATAAAAAATAAAAGCTAACGATATGAAGATTAGCGCGTACAATACTATATAGAAGCTTTCGCCGCCCATAAGCAGGGATAATTGGTCTCCCAATCAATTATACCATAGTTCGGTACCATCCACAAAATCGAAAACATAACAATCAACTAACAAAATAAGTGGGATATGATGAAATAATAAAATAGAACCATGAAAATCATAAGAAAAAATGAATAATAAAAGACAAAGTAACAACCCAAATTAATCAAGGTGATAATTGTCACCCAAAATAATTAAAACTTTTTTATCAAAGAGTTTATAATGATTTTAAAAGAGCTTCCTTTTCAGAGACACTAAGACTCTTGAAAGCTTCCTTGATACCTTCCAAAGCACCTTCCTTATTAGTTCTAACAATGGAAATAATGTTTTGGATAGCAGCATCCTTTCTCAAGTTAGCAACATTAGCAGAAAGTACAGCTTGTTGTTCTTCGAACCAAAGGGCAACTTGTTGGTCATTTTCTTGATCTAATTCATTGCTGAACCAAGACTTAAGACGAGCGATTCTTTCAAGTCTAGTAGAATTGGGTAAAGCTTCACCCATATTCTTGAGAACGTATTCTTCATTAAGACGTCTACGAGTACGCCAGAAGAAGAAACGTCTAGATTCAGACCACTTAAGAATCTTCTTAACACAGCCCTTTTCAAGCATTCTACCAGCACGATCATGAAGATCGGCGAATTGGACACTGATTTGAGAGTAGATAGGTAATAATAACTTTTCACGTTCAGCTAACTTGACTCTGATATCAGATGATTCATCGGATGATAAGTCAGGCTTTTCTAAAGATTGCTTAAGACTACTGTAAGTAGGATCAAGTCTGCTCATGGTTTCAAGTAACTTTTCACGTCTAAACTTAATACCAACCATACCTTCAGGTTCAAGAACACCACCACGAGATTCTTCATCAGCGTACATTTCCATCATATCGGCATTGATGGTGGGATCAACAACGACCCAAGAACCACCACGCAATTCACCAGTAGGAGGAATGTAAGTCATAATAGGTTGCTTGTAATCAACAAGGGCATCAACAATGAATGAACCAAACTTAAGAACTTCATTGTACATATCACGTTGACCACCAGAGAAACCTCTCCAATTAGCAAGGATCATCAAGGGCAAGTTTTCACCATGGTTGAAATCATTAATGGCTTGAGCGGTCTTGAAAGCCGAGTTAGGGTACCAAACTTGACCAGCTTCTTGGACCATAGTTTCAGTAGAAACAGGGTTAGCAGGATCGGCGGGGATAACGTTTTCAACGGCTCTAGTTTCAACACCGATGACACCGTAGGGGATACCGCCTAATCTAGCACGACCGACGACAACACCCTTAGCCCAACCGCCAAGAGTTTCACGGAAAGAACCCTTATCGAAAAGACCAGATTCGAAACCGTCTTCAGATTCTCTACCGGAAATCATCCATCTGACATCATAGACATCACCTCTGGTAGGGCAGTATTCAACTTCACGATCCCACTTATCAGCGGATTCAAGAATAGGAACAGGCATACCTCTGGCAGCAGGAACATAAGCTAACCAATCAATAATTTGTTGGACACCAGCCATATCGTCACTGGCAATAAGATGAGAAACACCATTGTTGTACATAATTTGAGTACCACCTAATTGAAGATTAGAAGAGTAAACTTCACTACCCAAAAGCTTATTAATGGCAGGGGCACCAGTAAGAATAATGGGTTGGCCTTCGATCTGAATAGCTCTTTGACCTAATCTAACAAGGTAAGCACCAATACCGACAGATCTACAGGTTACCAAGGTAATGGTGAAGATATCCTTGTAGGCACGGGAAGTAGCACCGGCAATGAGACCTGAACCTCTAAGACACTCAACACCAAGACCATCTTCAGCACCGATAACAGTTTCAATCTTGTATCTTTCTTCACCACCTTCGACAATCTTTTCGGTAATAACAGTTCTCTTTTCAGATTCGGATAATTGTTGATTGATTTCAGGGGTAAGGTAAAGGTACTTGAAACCCTTTTCGGGCTTAGTAGGATCATTCCAGGCTACGGAGAATAACTTAATAAGCTCATCAGCAACACCGATACGAGCACCAGAGTTGGCAGAAAGGTAAATTCTAGGAATTCCTAATTCTCTAGCCAGTTCAGTGACCTTGTTGAAGAAGAAATCTTCTTGGGGACCGAACGAACCGATCTTGAAAGTGATATCGTTAGCAACGATAATAAACTTTCTACCACGGGGGTATTCGGGGGTCTTGGCAGTAATAACCCAAGCAACCATACCAATATCATTGGCACCGGGTTCACGGGAAAGTTCATGAAGGGTGTCGGTGTTATCAAGGATCAATTCCTTAGCAGAGAAGAAATCTTCAGGAATCTTAGATGAGACAGTAGACTTACTCCAACTAGCTTGAACGGATTGTTTGAAAAGTTCAGGGAAATCGTAACAGTAAGTGGTACCGATCAAATGAGCCTTATAACGCTTAGGTTGAAGCCATTCCTTAGTGGGGTAAGGAGTGTTGACAGGACGAAGATGCATGTTACCAGGCTTATCAAGAGACTTGAAGACCCATTCATTACGTTCATTACGAACCTCAGCGTACATTTCGCAACGGACAACGTAACCAGAGACGTTATCAATCATAGCACGAAGGGGATAAGCAACACCGGTAACGGGGTTGTTGATCATGATACGGATTTCGGCACCAGTGACACGAAGTCTCCATAATCTTCTACCAAATCTTTCCAAGAAGTCACCAAGAGCGGTTTCAACTTGTTCAGGAGTGACGTTGAAAACGGCACTGAAGTTAATGAAAATATGGTTAAGATCAGAATTAGCAGTGCCGATAACCTCAAGGGCATCAAGAATATCAGACATCAATCTATCAGTTTCTGAGATTAAATATTCCGAAGTAGGAATATCATCACGGAGAAGACCAGGGCGGACAATACCTCTGGTGAAGAATCTCTTATCACTAGGAGCGTTCTTACCAATAGCTTCGTAGACATGAACATTACGGTTATCAGTGAAAACGGGCTTGTAGTCGAAGTTAGAAAGTCTTCCAAGTTCAAGTTGGTAAGCAAGGGCAGGCTCAATGTGTCTAATGGTCTGATCTTCCAAGAAACCGGGACCTCTGAAGGTGTAGTATTGAGGGTAAGAACCATCACGGGAAGCAAAGGCAAAAGTAAGTCTTCTAATTTGACAAGCTAAGAATTCCTCCTTATATTCGTCAATAATTTCTTGGATCTTAGCCAACTTCATAGCATCATCGGCATACTCTTCCGAAGGGCCAATCATAAGACTCAAAACATTCTTGAGGACCTTACCATCAGTCTTAACAGCAGAAGCAGGAACTCTTTGAGCAGCAACAGGGTTGCGAAGATTATTGATAGATAAACCATTGGAGTTTCTGGGGAAGTACTCCAAGGCTCTGTTGATAACCTCATCAGCATCATCCATGTGAGCTAAGGGAACAATGACACCGGAACGAATAGGTTCAGGGTCATTCTTACCAGCAATAAAAGAAAGATCTGAGACGGAAAGGGCTCTAGATAAAGGAGATTCATTAGCGTCGGATCCTTGGTTAGCAGCATTCAATGAAGACTTGCTAGATGAAGGAAGCTTGAAGTTCCAGCTGATGGCGGGTAAGGCACCAGCTTCATTATGGTAACATAAGTTGTCAACAGAGTAAGCACGACAGGAACGACGAATGTAAACTTCAAGGGCAGCAAGGACAATCCAGGGATCAGGGTGAGAGAAGAATTGAGATAAGACATCAAATACAAGGAACTTGGAGTCAATAACTTCCTTTAAGATTTCAGTGTCGGGGGTACGGTGTTCAAGGCCCATTTCACCGTAACGGCCATCAATAACCGACGAACGGAGAATGTGTTCAAGTTGATCAGTACGTTCCTTAAGGGAAGGTAAAGCACATTGAATTAAAATGGCACGAGCTCTAAGGGTAACCTTGGAACAAGAACGAGAATCTAATTCAGCAATCTGCTTAAGAATGGGTCTGAGGTACTTGGCGACATCGACGCTGTTTTCCTCATTGGGGGCGTATTCGTTCAAAATAGCAAGAATAAGATTATTCTTAGCACCGACTCTAGTGTGAGATAAAACGGCACCAAGAACCTTGGATAGGTCATCCTTGTTTTCGTCACGAAGTCTAAGAATAACATCTTCTTCACGGACGTTGTGGCCAGCGAAAAGGTTTTCAATATCGTAGTATTCCTTTAATAATTCAACAATAACATTGTATTCGTGAGCGAGAAGACCATCAGCGAAACGAGTGGCAATAGTAACAAGAGGTTCAACCGTTTGGTTAAAGATAGTAGCATCGGTAGCAGAGGTAGGACAGAACTTTTGAATAGCGGTAAGGATTTGTCTCGAAGGGAATTCAGCATTTCTAGCCTTGGCTTTTTCAACAATACTCGAAAGTTGAGAATCAAGCTGTTGAGACAATCTACTGTGAAGGGCAGAAGATTGTTGCTTCCAGTCACCGTAAGGTAATTCGGGATTCTTCAAAACTTGGATGAGTTCCTTTAAGCTAGCAGTCATGGTAATTTGATTATCGAAACCAGCGTTAATGTTCTTCAAGGTCTTGAGTAAAACGGTGAATTTTTGAGCAGACTTGGAACCGGCAATAATGGGTTGACCAAATTCAGGTAATTGACCATCAAAGGGGGTAGCATGCTTAACCTTGGAGGGATCATCAAGGGCTAAGATACCAATGATATCACCAGCCTTAAGAGTGGCACCGGGTTGCAAGATAGGTTGGACGACACCATCTTCTTGAGCAAGAAGAGGCATATACATCTTCATGACTTCAACTTCGGCGTAAGGTTGGCCAGCCTTGATGTGTTCACCATCTTCGATAAGGTACTTAACAAGCTTACCGGGAGAGGGAGTACGGAGTTGGGTGGGATCGTTTTCGGCTTCAAGAAGACAGGTCTTAGAGTCAACGGATAAACGAGTAGCACCAACCTCTTCCTTCCAGTAAACACTGTGCGACTTACCATCAATGGCACAGAGAAGACCACCATCATTAAGAGCACGGACACCAACTTCAACCTTAGAACCGTTGATGAACAAGGTGTAAGATTCAAGAGAGGAACGAGTGGCAGTGAATTTGTATCTTTGATTTTCGTAAATGAAATCAACAGGGTAAAGAGTTCTAAGAAGATCCTTAGAAGCAACTTGACCCTTTTCTAAAGAGGCTCTGTATTCATTGAATTGCTTTTCACTGGCAATATGAGCCTTGGTAACGGCACCACAGATAACAGCCAAGAATTGATCAGGGCGTTCAGCAGTCAACTTCTTAGAGATCAATTCATCTAACCAACCAGTGGTAATAGTGTTGTCTTCGAAATCGGGGGTTTCCAATAACTTAATCAAATATTCAACGGTAGTTCTGAAATCACCACGAATCGAAAGTTCCTTAAGGGCAACAACCATATGCTTTCTGGAAGCTGATCTGTTTTCACCAAAAGCGAAAATATGGCCGAATTGAGAATCAGAGAAAGAATGAATACCACCTTGGTTACCAACCGAGAAGTAACCCCAAACATTAGAACTTGATCTAAAGTTAAGTTCGTGCATCATACCCGAGGAAGGCTTGAAACCCTCACCAGGATCTTCAGAGGTAATTCTACAAGCAGTAGTGTGACCTCTGGGGACAGGCTTTCTTTGAGTCTTAAGAGAAGCTTCGGTGGAGAAATCAAAATCAATGGGGGTGGAAGTGTGGGGATCAACACCGTAGAAGAGACGAATATCCTTAATACGGTGAAGAGGAATACCCATAGCAATTTGTAATTGAGCAGCGGGCAAGTTAACACCAGTGGCCATTTCAGTGGTAGGATGTTCAACTTGAAGACGGGGATTTAATTCCAAGAAGTAGAACTTATCTTCGAGATGGGAGTAAAGGTATTCAACTGTACCAGCAGAGACGTAACCGACAAGTTTACCAAGTCTGACAGCGGCCTTTTCCATAGCGGCAAAAGTATCGGGCTTGGCAATAGTAACGGGAGCTTCTTCAATAATCTTTTGGTGACGTCTTTGAACGGAACAATCACGACCGAAAAGAGAAATATTGTTACCGTATTGATCGGCAAGAAGTTGGACTTCTAAATGACGGGCATTACCAGCCAATTGCATGATGAAAATGGGGGAACCGGGAATTTCACCCATAACTTGATGGTATAAAGCGACGAAGGTTTCTTCGTTTTCAACCTTTCTAATACCCTTACCACCACCACCTTCAGAGGCCTTGATCATAACGGGGAAACCAATCTTCTTAGCCTTTTCAAGACCATCTTCGGGGGAAGAACAACAACCTTCGGCGTAGACATCATCAGCGACGGAGACTAAGCCAGTTTCTTCATCAAGAACAACTTGATCGACGCCGGTACCGGACCAAGGGATACAGGGAACCTTGGCGTGTTGAGCAACAATAGTGGAAGAAATTTTATCACCAAGCGATCTCATGGCAGAACCAGGAGGACCGATGAAAACAATCTTCTTGGGCGAGGCGGCAAGACTTTCGGGTAAAATAGGGTTTTCAGAAGCGTGGCCCCAACCAGCCCAGACAGCGTCGACGTTGGTTCTTTCGGCGATATCAACAATAAGTTCAACGTTAGCGTAATTATTATTATTGGTTCCACCGGGGACTTCGACGTATTGATCAGCCATACGAATGTATTCCGCATTGGCCTCGAGATCTTCAGGTGTGGCCATAACAGTGAAAGAAATAGCTCTTTCGTCACCAAAGGTTTCGTAAGCCCATTTTCTCACTGAACGAATTTCCTTAACGGCAGCAATACCGTTATTAGCGATAAGAACCTATAAAAAATGTAAAAAGTTAGTTTCAATTATTTTTGGCAGCATTTTGAATTTCTTAATAATAATTAATATTATTATTGTGTTCCCTTTGACCCCCTTATTTGATATATTATTTATTGTCTGGAATTCTGATCTTATTGCAGGATCAAAGATAATCCTGCGAATAATGATCTTAGTTTGATCCCAACCGAATTCTCCATAATAAATGCATAAAGGGGTATTGGGAAAAATCGTGAAAATTGTACTTACTGAAGAAATAACGGTGTGACCATTGTGGGATTGAACAAAGTCCTTAACAGCGGAGGGCTCAGCAGTCTTAATCGAATTAAGACCTAAGAAATGCTCAGGTAATTTTTCGTGCAATTGCTTGCTCGATGAATCGGCTTCAAAGATTTGTGGTGTGGAAGCTCCGGAAGCCATTGTAGAATATAATTTTCTAGTTGAATAAATAGACGATTTTTTATTTGAGTGATATTTAGAAATCAGGAAAGTCGACGAATAATTAGAAAAATTGAATTTTTGGGAGATTAATTCAATTCTATTCACTAAACGAGGTTGTGATCTTTAGAAGAGAAGAGCGAATAAAAGTTAGAAAGATGAACAAGTAGTCATGGGTTGTGAAAGTTTTGAGACGTGCAGCGGGTATAAAACCCAACATTTGGGGTAGAACACCAAGATGCAGATAGAGATCACACAGCACGAGACTGATCCAATCCGGTCCGTAAATCACGCGCAGCGCACTCAGGGCATTGAGTTAAGAGGTACCAAAAGCATCATTCCATACAGCACAAATCGTATAATAACTGAAATGGCAAAAATCGCAGGTATCTCATAAACTCATAATTATATGAACTTAAAATAAAATAAGATAAATAAATAAATAAAAAACAAGTTAAACTTACGTAGATGTTACTAAACTATCGGGACAAGTGTTGGGATAGGTTGAGTTATTACAATAGATATTATTCAAAGGGTTAGTTAACGGCTTTGAATTATAAGGAGAGTTGAAGAAAAGAGAGGATCTATGGGAGGTAGACGGTTGACTTTTCTGAACGCAAGAATGTAATAAGAACGAGGTTGTTTCCGAGATAGCACGAGGACGACAACGATGAATAGTCGAGAGAAGGTAGATTAGGGATGTAGATTGTTGAATAAATCGGCGATAAAAGCTAGTGCAAGGTAAAGCAGAGTTCAACAAGCGTAAGGATGAAGAGGAGGGAGGCGAAGGATAAGAAAGTGAGGAATGATTAAAGAACAGGATGTTGACGAGCGAGGGTGGGAAGGTCGAGGAATATAAGGAACGGGGGCACCACCGAGCCAGGCAGGAGAGAACGCGGTACGGTATTGGGGAAGATAAAACAGTGGTAGTGATTTTGATAGTAGCGGTCGTGCCAAATGGTATAGTGTGGGCTGGCGTTGGA
Organism: Nadsonia starkeyi-henricii; assembly: GCA_030560865.1. Lineage (NCBI taxonomy): Eukaryota > Fungi > Ascomycota > Dipodascomycetes > Dipodascales > Nadsonia > Nadsonia starkeyi-henricii. Next base: position 50,443 of record JAKTWC010000016.1, on the reverse strand, counting down.
TGTATCAGTTGGCGAATCGGACGGGGTTGTGTAGGGTCGGAGCGCGTAATCTAGTAGTGAAAACCAGCCAAATAGCGAGATCAGGAAGCGCCGAAGCTAGGGATGCCGCACGATAATAGGCCGATTCGCGTCTTGCACGCTAAATAGAGTTGGTGTTGTGGTGGGAAGCGTTGCCTGGCGATGTTGAGGTTGGGTTTGGCTGCCCCGGGTAACGGGGCGGAATAATCCAACAAATGGTGATGCACCCAACAAATTCCTTAGGTGCCGACAATCGGCGCCTTTTGTCCCAGGCCTGCCCTTCGCTGCCGCCACCGCTGCGTTGGCCCTACGCTGGCCCTGGGCGTAGCGTAGGCCCGTAGCCTCGTGGGCGTGCAGCCTCTGCCGAACCTAACGGCTTTCTAGGGCACACCCGAGACGCCGCGTTCAGTCTGCGGTGGCCCGCAGGCAGTCAGCTACTTCCTCCCCCGGTTGCCTTGGGCCGAATCAGCGCTTGGGGCACCAGGAAGCACCTGGAAGCCCTCGGAAGCCTAGTTGAACCCGGAGGTGCCTGATTTGGGGATACTCTTTCACGCCTGTTTAGGGCTTCCACAATGCCCGAACACCGCATATGTTGGCTGCTTTTTCCCACCAAGCCTGGGACATCCATTCACTCTACCTCTAATATTACTGGCTCTCGGTGCACCGCACATCCCCATCGCTTATCCCCAATCCTTATCCCTCTTTCCCCAAGTGTATGGTTGCACCCAGCGCTGCTTGCCTGAGGTAGAGAATCCAATCCCTACACAAGCCGTAAGAGCCCCAACATGGCCTGTGTTTCCGCTTGGCCATTTCTTTTTTCTGTTTAGTAATTTCTCCCCCCACTTCCACGCTTCCCAATTATCCTCGTTTAAACGTGATACCTATGCATACGCTCTTGCATCCATTTTCAGCATTATCGCAATTATACTCTTTATCGTAGATTTGCTCTTCTTATTTCCACGCTGATCCAGATCATCTAACTCTCTTGTGTTTTTCCTTAGGGGTGTTTACGGTTATCTCCTCCTTAGTCTACTCTACAATTCAGTTATCGTGAATGATGTCTAGATAGATACCCTAGCCATACTGATAGTGTATTTTACAAAAAGTAATTTTTAAAAAAATGCATTGGAAAACGAAAAAGAAATAATAGCATATATTGGTATATATATATATATATATATATATTAATATATAGTAGAAAAACACCCAAACCCAGAAAGATAAACAAAAGAAAACAAAAGAAAATAAATAAATAGCAAAGTACAAGTGGCATCAACAATTAAGATAAGATGAATTTAACCACCGAAACCGTAAAGGGTACGGCCTTGTCTCTTAAGAGCGTAGACGACATCGAGAGAAGTAACGGTCTTTCTCTTGGCGTGTTCAGTGTAAGTAACGGCATCACGAATGACAGATTCAAGGAAGGACTTAAGAACCCCACGGGTTTCTTCGTAGATTAAAGCAGAAATACGCTTGACACCACCTCTTCTAGCGAGACGTCTAATAGCAGGCTTGGTGATACCTTGAATGTTATCACGCAAAATCTTTCTGTGACGCTTGGCACCACCCTTGCCTAAACCTTTACCACCTTTACCACGACTTTGTAAATAAAACAATAGTTAGTATGATGTAATCATGAAATGATAGGTTTGTGCGAACACTTTTGCCTATGGTCCCAATAGACTCTACCGGCTTTCGGGTATTTGGTTATACTGGTCTGTGATGTACACTGACGGTATATCACAGGACGATAAACGCGCGCATCAATTATCACCACCGGCAGCACACCTCCCAGCAGAGAGATAGCAAGTTCAGGCGGTGATGATGGGGCATTATATCATCGAATAGTATAACCTCATAACGAATACGCCTAGATAGGCCATGATAAAGACAGAAAAAAATTTAAATAATAGTTACTTACCCAGACATTGTATATTAATTTAATTGGTTTTTGATTGATTAATTGATTGATTAAAATAATAGATTTGCTAGAAGATATTCTTATAACAAGTCAAGTATTTAATAATTTATTAGTTGTATAATAAGAGAAAGAAGAAAAGAGAGGAGAATAAGGGGGATTAAAGTGGCGAACGGGGCCTATTTTATAATGGTAATATTATCGAACGAGTCAGTGGTTGATGGAGATGCTAAAGCGCTGTTTTATTGGGTCTCTAATATACACCAATGTACTGGGTTATCCGCCGGTAATAAACCGCCCCTCCTCCCCCATCACCATCACCGTAGGTGATTCGTTCCATCAATTTGGTCTTTTGGGCGTTAACCGGCTTAACTATGGTGGGTCCATTCTGAAGTTTACGGGGTGGTTAATAATGCAGCACGGGGGATTGACCAAAAATTGCGGTCGGTTTTAAACCAAGTTAGAGGCTGCGTGCTTAACTATGTGGGATTGGTCCCAATGCTCGAGCTAATATGTTTTCGATGGTCTCTGCCAGATGGCCCCAAATGGCCACACACCCAATTTAACTGCGGTTGGGACTTTGCTGGCATTCTAGGTGGGTGGCCGTATCGCTGCCCTGCGGTTGTCCCGGTAACTGAACTATTGGCCTTTTCTGCTATCGTGCCGACGGAGCGTCCTCGCCTCCGTTGTAGCTTGTAAATTACACATCATTACTAAGCGCGACATTATTACTAAGAGCGACATTATTACTAAGAGCGCCACCCCCAGGCAAAGCCTTTTTGGCCTATCTAGATAAAGCTTGAGATCGTGACCCTATTGATAAGCCGGCTGAAATTTCATTAAATCTCATAAAATTAAACTCTTTTTCGATTTGAATATTCTGTTCTATTATATTTTTTTCTGTATTTTTTTTCTTTCTTAGAAACATTTGTTCTTTTTCTTTAGAAATTCTTATTTAACGCCTATCTCGTTACGCCTCTATTTGTAATCTAACAATGTTAGGTAAACAATCCGCAGATCCTGATTTCGATTCTGAGAAGATCCCCTTAGTGGAACCTGACAACCATCGTGATGAGAAAAATCCTTCGTCAAAGCCTCGTTCATTCTTTACAAAAAGACTTTTGAGAGTGATTGCATCGATTTTTCTTGGTGGTATTATCTTGATTAATTTCACCTCACAAACTCATAATTCCATCTTTGACAATGATTACCTAAAGGCGGTGCAACAGGTATCGAGAAATCGTGTCACCTCTCTTTTTTCGTCATCACAAAATGATAATGAATCTTACTTCCATGCCCTTGGTGGTAACGCTGATATGAATCCTGATCCCTTGAAACAGGTTATCGTGGAAAAGGCAGCCGTGGCCTGTGATGTGCCATATTGCTCCGAGCTTGCTGTATCGATCCTCAAACGGGGTGGTTCAGCAGTCGATGCCGCTATTACCACCGCTCTTTGTATTGGAACTGTTAACAGTTTCTCTTCCGGTATTGGTGGTGGTGGATTTATGCTAGTGCGTGATTCCGATGGCACCTCACAAGGGTTCAACTTTAGAGAATCGGCACCCGGGTTGGCTCACAAGCATATGTTTGACGGTATTCCGTTTGGATCACAAGTTGGTGGTCTTGCTGTGGGCGTACCTGGTGAACTGGCTGGACTTTATGCCGCTTATCAAAAATATTCTAGCGGTAAACTTTCATGGGAAGATCTGATTCGTCCCGTTGTAGAATTGAATAAGGACGGTTTTATAGTAGATACCCCTTTAGCATACGCCATTGAAATGGTGGCTCCTCTTTTCACTCTAGTCCCCGAAGGATGGGATTGGCTTTTCGTACAAGACGGCGATACCAGACGTTTGGCTAGGGAGGGTGATCGCATTACTCGTCCTAAGTATGCTGAAACTTTAGATATGATTGCCCGAAATGGTTCATCAGAATTATTTTATGACCCCCATGGTCCTATTGTTAAACCGCTTGTTGATTTAATTCAGAAAACTGGAGGTGTTATGACTGCTCAAGATTTCGCCGACTACTCGGTTATTGCCGAAACGCCTCTAAAGGGGACCTTCCAAGGACGTGAAGTATTAACTATGGATAATCCCACATCTGGTCCGGCGTTACTTCTAGGTTTGAATATTATGGATGGGTTTGATAACGATAGCGAAGCGGAAGAATTTGAGGATGTCTGGACTCAACGTCTAGTAGAAGCCATGAAATGGCTTTCGGCAGGTCGTACGGAATTAGGTGACTCGACCGAATTCCTCAACAATACGGATCGTATCGCTGAAATAATGTCTAGGGAATGGGCTGATAAAACTCGTAAGAACATATCAGATAAACACACATTACCATGGAAGGACTACCGTCCTGTTTATGACCTTGCGGAACCTCATGGTACGGCACATTTTTCCATCATTGATGAGAATGGTATGGCAGTGTCTATGACTACTACCGTGAATCTTTATTTTGGTTCATTTATTTGTGATCCAGTCACTGGAATTGTACTTAATTCTGAAATGGATGACTTCTCCCTTCCTGAAACAAACAACGCTTACGAGTTAAGACCGTCAGTATACAATTTCGTTGGGCCAAATAAGCGGCCAGTGAGTTCCTGTGTTCCTACTATTATTTCAAACCCTAATGGTGAGGTTGAAATGGTTATTGGTGCTGCCGGTGGTTCGAGAATTGTTACATCGGTGTTCCAGGCTATTATCAGAAAGTACCTAAACAAATTATCTCTTTTAGAGGTTATTGCCTACCCTAGAATTCATCACCAACTTTTACCAGAAACGGCGTTTATTGAATACGGGGCACCTAAACATGTGACCAAGGATCTAGAATCTAAAGGTCATGGTACCGAATTGATGAGCCCAGTAACTGCTATGAATGGTATCTTCAGAGACACCGACACTGGTTTGATATATGCGGTCAGTGATTGGTGGAGGAAAAAGGGATTAGCAGCGGGCTATTAGAGTATACATCTACATATATTACATCTACATATATTAACATTAAACAATTTTGTCAAAAACTCCTATTAAATTATATACTTTTATACATGTTTCTATCAACTAATGCATTTTTAAATAAATATGGTTCAACTCACTCAACTATGGCTTCCATATATTAAATCTTTACACCTCAAGCATGCAGGCCGCTTGTAGAAATCACATAATCAGTTAAACTTAGCGGAGGGATATCGGTAAATTCCAATATGTTCGTTACCCGGCCTCCTCACAAGAATTTTTCAGGTTAATATTGGCCACACACCGGCTCAAGATCACCCACCCTGACTCTACATCGACAGTTCAAGGATAGATTTGCCCGTATTATATATCTATTTTCCAAGATATTCATCAACTTCAAGTTCTTTTACTTATCATAATATTAAACTTTTATTAGTTACTTATTAAGTTATTTATTCCTATCGCCTGCACTTTTCACGTTCTCGATCTTCTGTATATAGTATCGTTCTTAAATTTTGCCTACGATATTCCCCTCATAAAATCATTCCTCAACTTTCGTTCTTCCAAACCTAAACAGGAACATTCTATTTTTTTTCTTTTCAAAAAAAAATACTCAATAACCTCTCACATCTCATATATAATATAACCTTTTTTCACAATGTCATGGCTCTTTGGTGGTAATTCAAATAAGGAACAACAACCTGAAAAGAAGCCTGAAGTCAAGGAACAAACCTTTTCTTTTGATCCTACATCAGCTCAAGATGTCTCATCTTTCCTTTCTACCCCTATGGATACAAGTAAATTACACCCCCTTGCCGGTCTTAACGATACCCTTGAATACCTTAATATTGACGATGAAGCTCTTACCGATCTTCAAGGTGCCCAAGGTTTGATCCCCTCCAGAGGCTGGACCGATGATTTATGTTACGGTACCGGTGGTGCTTATCTTACCGGTTTAGGTCTTGGTGGTGCTTACGGTCTTGGTGAAGGTATTAAGGCTATCCCTGCTGGTGCTCCCACTAGAATCAGAATCAACACTGTTCTTAATAATATTACCAAGCGTGGTCCCTTCCTCGGTAACTCGGCCGGTGTCTTGGCTCTCGGTTACAATCTTGTTAACAGTCTTATCGGTTACCAAAGAGGTAAGCACGATGCTGCTAACTCTGTTGCTGCCGGTGCTATTACCGGTGCCTTATTCAAAGCCACCAGGGGTACTAAGCCTATGCTTATTGCTTCTGGTTTGATGGCTTCAGCTGCCGGTGTTTGGAGTTTGATCAAGGAACTTCTTTAAATAGCCAAAAAAAATAAATTAAAAAAAAATAAAAAAACATGAAGCTACTAAATTTTGATGAGAGAATGGTATATGGTTTTCGTTCCTATTACGGTTGGCCCATATGATAGGATGGTATCTAGTTTTTTGACACTCTTTCAAAAACTGTATACATCAAATTCATAATTATTTGGGTTACTTTATGTTAGATATTGGAGCTCTCTCTCTCTCTCTCTCTCTCTAGTATGCTTTTTACTGTTTTCAATTTGGCGCTTATCTACACGCGTTGTACGGATAGTATTTTTTGTTCTTTTGCCATGTTTAGAGCACTTATGTTCCTGTTCTTTTTATGTCCTTTTTTCTGTCCTTTTTTTCTGTCCTATTGTTTTTTTATTTAATTGTCTATTCCTGTATCCTTCTATGTAAATATCCTCTTTTTTGTCTTTCTAACGATAATATATATGCCCTTATAAAATATGATTCATGGCTATTCTTCTGGTTCATAATATTTTGGGTATCTGGCGATCTCCTTTAGTATGGCTTTCTCGGTTTGATGCCGGGTAAATGATAACATATTCCATTTACTTCCGGGTACATTGAACACATCTTCTCATTTAGCTACAAAACAACAAATATATTACTTATATCTCGTATTTCAAGGACATATATTATATTTCTATAACATATTAGCTTAATACAGATTTTTGGATTCCTTTGTCCTTCTTTTTTTCCTTTTTTCTGTTTTTATTCCCAAATATATATCTATTAATTATCTCCGTCAGTGTTATTTTTTAGATTTTACTATTATTATTAATTCAAAAGAAAGAACTTGTAATAAATTATCTAAAAAATGAGTTATTTAAAAAAACTTCTTTCAATTAGTTATATAAAGAAAAATCCTTTTATTTTTCAAAGAATACACATTTATTTTCCTATAATCTCCTGTGGAATATGGAGAAAGGAGATCATAATTATAAGCTTTCTTTTACGAATGGTTTAATAAATCTGAAATGATGCTAGCATACAAAGAAGACCGAATTATTAAAAGTATTTAATGATTTATAATTAAAAATCCTGAATCATTTGCATGCCAATTATACTCAAATAAAAAAAATGGTTGATTGGTGAGTTTACAATATTTTTACTTTTAGGAGGAAAACGCATCTACTGTCCGGCTGGTTTCACCGGGTATCGCCTTTGAGCAGGTACGCTGGAGATTAGGTTATCTCCTTACCGCTGAGTTATGTGGCCTATTTGGGCTTGACAAATAATCGGGTCAAGCTAAATGAGACTAGCTTGATTGGTATTAATCTAATTACAAGAGCTTGTAGATATTGGAAGGCGCCTCTCTAAATCCAAGAACAGGCCAAACCCCAACCCCGCCCAAACCCCAACCCGCAAAGTTGGCGGGAAAAAATTATGCAAAAACCAAACGAGACGCAAGCCCTCCCTCAGAAGGAGGCCTTCTTAGGTGGCCTTCGTAGCATTAACACAAGCTCTCCCCGTTACACCAACTATAATCGTCAGTACAAATCATTAAAATGGAATTCCAAGAGCAACCCACCTTCCCCGAACAATCCGAACAACCCCAACAACAACAACGTTTCGGTAGACCCTGTTACAATTGTAAGTATAATACGTTTGGTTAATAATGCAATATGCGCTTGCCCTCGACAGCCAGCTGCTCTTCACGCGTGTTGAATGAGCGATTTAGAGACACCTCTCTATACTGGATTCAATTACCCACTGGACATTGGAATGGAGATAACTAGGACTTGATGAAATTGCTAGTCGTTAAATAATATAATGGCATACCAATTATATTGATAGTCATGAGTGTATTTGGGGTAATGGTGACGGTACGCTTATCTTCTGCACCGGCCGTTTCTTATAGGCCGCCTGAACCCACTCTGCTTATCAGCTATGAGCTATTTTCCCCCTTTTGGGCTCTATATTACGGACGCTAGCGACTATTATATCATTCTAGTTTTACTCTTTTCCAATTAAACCAATTATTACCTCTCAAATTTATATTTACTAACTTTATCTTGTTGTTTCTTTTTAGGTGGCGAACCTGGTCATCAAGCCCGTGTCTGCCCCAAGGCCGGCAGCCCCGTTTGTTACAACTGTGGTAACGATGGTCACGTTTCCCGTGATTGTCAAGAACCCCCTAAGGAAAAGTCTTGTTACAAGTGTTCTGAAACTGGTCACATCTCCCGTGATTGTCCCCAAAACCCCGCCCCTACTTCTTCCGGTCCCCGTGCTGGTGCCGAATGTTACAAGTGTGGTAAGACCGGCCATATTGCCCGTGGCTGTACCGCTAACGGTGCCAACCCTTCCCGTTCTTTCGGTAGACCCCAAACTTGTTACTCTTGTGGTGGCACTGGTCACTTAAGCAGAGACTGTAACCAAGGTCAAAAGTGTTACAACTGTGGTAACGTTGGCCATCTTTCCAGAGACTGCTCTCAAGCTCAAGACCGCGTTTGTTACAACTGTAAGCAATCTGGTCACGTTGCTAACGCTTGTCCCGAAGCCAAGGCTTAAATCAGGCCTTAGTTATTGAGAAAAATTGGAAAAGTAAAGAAATCAAAGCCTTGATTATTTGATGGCATTTGTCCTTCTTCTTTTATTTGTTATTATCTATTGTTTATTATTTATTAATGTTTATATCCGTGTTTGTGAATTTATTACCAAGGTGTGTATTTTTCTTTGGACTGAAAAAGAGAAAAAAGGACTTTTTTAGGCTGTTATTTATATAAGTATGTAACGAGTGATCGTGTTTTTGAGTATGAGAATGAGAGTGAGTGAGTGAGTATGATGTTTTTAATGCCCCTTATCCCCCCCTTATGACCCTTTATATTTTTAAGTTTATTTTGTTTTTGTTTCTCTAATTGAAGATGATGTTTATCCTTATTTTAAATATTTAATTTGCAGCTTACTGTTTCTATCTATATTTTTCCATCAAGTAAAAAAAGGATGTTTATATGTCCTCGATGCTGCCATTGATATAAAAGTGGTTGACTGGTTAGGCATATTTTTCAAGTAAGCTTCATTAACTTACCATTTTTTTTTGGTGAAATGGAAGCAATAACTATTTTATACCACTGGCTGCAAAATGTATTAAATAATATCAAAATAATAATAATAATGCGTGTTTATTGAGATTTTATTATAAATGGAGCTTAAAATTACTGGTTCTACTTACTTTCGTCCATCTTTTCATCCTTCGGTTCAGCATTGTCAGCAGATGATTCTTCAGCAGCCGAGACAACCGACTTCTTAGCCTCTAAAGCAGATTCTTTCTTGTTTTCTATCTTATTTTCAATCAAGTTATGGAAAGCAATAATAGCACGAACCAAACTACTAAGATATACTACCATAAGCTCATCATTGGTCTTAACGGTAAATGATTTTGAAAGAGCATTTTCATGATGATTTTGACCAAAACCGTCATCATTTAATGAAGCACCACTTGCAGGAGGAGTCGACAGAGTAGGTAACAAATTGAACACATCTTGCAATTTACCTAAAATAACGTGGTTTAATGGTAATTTACCATCGAGAACGTTTTGTAGGTATCTAGCAATCTCTCTTAATCGGGAATGTAAACCCTGTAGTGATTGCAATTGTTCAGTGATTCTTATAGAAAGGTTACCAGCGGCGGCATCACGGACGTCTCTCAATAAATGCTCAACACCAATTTCTTCCGCTTCAGCAGCTTCGATTAACGAAGGAACGTGAATAAAAGTCTTATCAGTAGTAGTACCATCATCCTTAATTTCCTCGACAGCAAAATAAGCATCAGTAGGAACACCGATCTTGGGTTGAACATCAACAATTAAGAGTAAAGGATTAGGAGTATATTTCTTGAAGAGTTCGTTGATTTGTAAATCTGAAGCCCTCAATTTAGGTCCACTATGGTACCAGCCGATAAGCTTTTCTTTGGCACTAATCTTCTTGAACATATCACCCATAGCTTCAATGTAGTTGTGATCTAAGAACCAAACATTTGGGTTCTTTTCATCTTCTTCGAAAGGGATAGCAAAACTGTTTGTAACTTTAACTAATTTACCAACACGTTCGCCTAAAAGAACACCGACGACTCGCTTCTTAGTATCCTGGGCAATTCTATTATAATGATCGACGACAGATAAGAGCACCAATGGTGCAACAGCAACCGACTGTTCTGTTAACGATTGGGATTCAGTGGTAAACGCAGGCATTGCTTAGGAGATAAATATGTGTAAATATGGAGACAGGCAGGTGGTAATGACGGCGAATCAGACAAATCTACTTGTATTATTAAACTTTACTTCGGAGTATATTTCGGCCTTGAACACGTTTCAGCAATTACCCAGACGGCTTATAGAGATAACGTCAGGTGTGGTGATAAATTCGTTATTGACTAGAACTTGTAGGGCCTCTATTATTGTAGTTGTGGTTTCGACTAACGATTAAGGTCGAGCGTACATTTCGCCTCCCCGGCTCAGGCTCACACTTACCCAGACCGTAGATGCCAGTATGGTCCCAAGGCCACCGTTATGGCATGTAGCTCTGTATCTTTCGTGATACAGGCGATTATTGTACAGGGCCAGTAATTATTAATTACAAATAATAACAACAGCAGCTGGAGGAAGTTTTGTTTCGCTAGAATACCCGACAAAATGCCGTTCGCTCAGCTTATTATTGGGCCACCTGGCTCCGGAAAGTCCACTTATTGTAGTGGCATGCAGCAGTTTCTTTCTGCAATCGGCCGCAAGACATCGGTTGTTAATCTTGATCCGGCCAATGATGATTTGAACTACACTTGTAGTCTGGATATTAGAGACTTTATTACTCTGGAGGAAGTCATGGAGGAGCATAACCTTGGACCTAACGGTGGCGTCATATTTGCGCTGGAGGAAGTTGGGAACTCGATTGATCAGTTTATACAAAAGGTGATAGATTTGGGAAAGCACGAGTACATTCTTTTCGACTGCCCGGGCCAAGTAGAACTATTCACTCATCATTCAACACTACATAAGATTTTCAAGAGGTTAGAGAAGTTGGACTACAGACTTGTGGTAGTACACCTGATTGATTCTTATTATATCAAATCCCCATCACAATATATCTCGATTTTATTATTAGCATTACGAAGTATGCTTTTACTTGATCTCCCTCACATCAATGTTTTAAGTAAAATTGACTTACTTTCTAACTACGGTGAGTTAGACTTCAACCTTGACTTCTATACTGAGGTCCATGACCTTTCGCATTTATTTCCCTTATTACAAAAAGAATCGCCCTCGTTGTTAGGTAAAAAGTATACCAAGTTGAGTGAAGCGATTGCTGATGTGGTTATGGACTTTTCCTTGGTAGGATTCGAAGTTTTAGCGGTTGAAGATAAGAAGTCCATGATTAATTTACTTTCAGTTATCGATAAAGCAAATGGTTATCTTTTTGGATCTACTGAGATTGGTGGTGATTCGGTTTGGACTGACGCTACCCGACAAGGCGGTTACATGGGCGGTATTTACGATATACAAGAAAGATGGATCGATAATAAAGAAGAATATGATAAGCAGGAACAAGAAGAACTTGAGGCTAGAATTAAGGAGCATAACGAAGCTCAAGGAATCTCTGAGGAAAAGGCTACACCTGAGGATGAATGGGAAGAAGCCCTTAAACAATGGGAAGAGACACAAGGTGGATCTTATGTGCGATAAACTATAGTTCATAATAAATAAGTATATTTATATTATCACTATCGAGTGTATAATAATAACTCGATATATAATAAATGCAATAATATGTTATACCAATACTCTACTGACTTAGTTAGCCAACAATAATTCGGCTTTGGCAATATTTTCTTTGGCAATTTCCAAAACTTCGGTGTCATCAGAGGTAGCTTCCTCCTATTTATAGTAGAAGATCAAAACAGAGAATATCAATAAAGTTTGGTTAGTAATGGTGGAAATAGATAGAACCGCCCCAGTAATAGGAAACTTACAAGTAAAGGCTTCACCGCTTCAAGAGCACTATTAATTTTTTTCTGTAATTCAGGAATCATCTTTTTAGTATCCTCAAGTACTTCGGTCTATTTTTTTAAAAAAAAAGTTAAAATTTGCTATTCAAAACGCCAAATTGGAAAGCTTACCTACATATTTCTTGATTTCATACTTGTCAGCATTCTCAGCTCTCATTTTCTCCAGCACTTGAGTATGTTCAGAAACCTCTTGCTTGTAGAGAGTTTCTTCTTTGAGAAGCCTACCAAGGGCCATAGCTCTGATCTTTAATTGTGAAGGTGCCATACTGTTTGTTATACTTTGCTGTGGACGATAGCAAAATTAGGCCTAAACAGGGGTGGTATAATAGGATTGATATGGCGATAACAAGATAAACAACCGCTGGGCGGTTGGGACACTCAAACTCCCAACTGCATGTCAATAATAGCTGTCGCTAAACTTCGAGATATTTTTCTTAATTTTCTCTCTTTGGTATATTCTGATTATTATTCTCTATCGGTATCTTAGTTGATCTTCAGCAACTGGAGTTTTTTTTTCATATTTCGAAAATGAGTATGGAACAAGCGGCGTCAATGAGAAACGCTATTGTTAAAACAATTAAGGATCGATCTGATAAACTGGAAGTATGGAGAAAAAGTAAGATCGACTACCTTAAATTAAGGGAAACTTTAGACACTTTTTCAGATGAACTCATTAGAGATGTTGAAGTAAGTTTAATAGCGAAAATACATAAACATTTGTAAATTTTTCAATATTGTGGGTTACGAAGATTATTAGTGGAATAGAACCGCGGTTTCTATCTCTAAATGATTTGTTTTCGGACTTTTTACTAACGAGCTGTTCGATTTATGCGATATAGGTTAGAATTGGTTCCAAGGCCATAGTAAGTGGTGAGGCTTATCATACCAATGAAATATTAGTTCTTCTCGGTGATAATTGGTTCACAAAAAAGACAGCAAAACAAACACAAGAAGTTATAGATAGAAGAGTGGAAGTTATAGATAAGAATATCGTGGCTATTGAAGCGCAGATCAGTAAGGTGAAGGAAGGGTTGGATAAAATTGATAGTTTAGAATCAACAGTTTTTTCACCGTTGAATGTCGCTGCTGCTGGAGTAGCCGATTCTAAAGATGGAGACATGATGACAGAGGATAACGAGGGGCTACCGCTTATGGATATCAGAGAAGAACTGGACGAGGACGACAATATCGTCAGGTCTATTGTCCAACCCCAAAAATCATCTGAACTACAAGAATTTGCGCAATCACATCTCAGTAAAATTATAGAAGAGCGTGAACATCGCCTAGATCGTACAAGTATTAATGATAATATTTCATTATCAGTGACAGGAGCCGAAATGAAGGAAAATTCCCGGCATTTGAATAACAGAGTTGAAGAAATAGAAGAAGATGAAGTAATTAAGGAACATGAAGAAGATGATGAGATTGAAGATATTATTGCCATTCCCGAAGGCACATTAAATGGTAATGACAATGTAGAAGCATTTGATCCTTTCGGTGGCGATGGCTTAATGGAAATTAGAGAAGAAATTGACGAAGATGGAAATATTATTACCTCTAGTGTTCAACCTCACGGTCAATCAGAGGCGGATATATATATGAAGCTTGAGCAGATTGCTAAAAATAAAGAGGCTAAACGACTCGACGAGAATGCCACTGTAGCTGGACCAGAGCTGCCTCCTGATTTTGTGAAGGTTAAAGATAGAAAAATGAAGTCTAGCGAAAAGGTGGTCGAGATCAAAAATGAAGATAGCAGAGGTAATTCCGATGAAAAATTAAGAGAGAGTATCATCGAATCCTCAAGATTGGATAAAGGGAAACAAAAGGCGACGATAGCTGAGCTTAAACCCATAGAAAAACCTAGTCAAAGAGTTGTTGAAGAACATATCAGTGAAAGAGTTGTTGAAGAACATATCCGTGAAAGAGCTGTCGAGGAACATATCAGTGAAAGAGTTGCTGAAGAAAATATCCGTGAAAGAGCTGTCGAGGAACATATCAGTGAAAGGGTTGTTGAAGAGCATATCCGTGAAAGAGTTGTTGAAGAGCACATCCGTGAAAGAGTTGTTGAAGAAAGTATCAGTGAAAGAATCGTTGAAGAACAGATCCTTGTAAAACCGGTGAAAAAGTTTGATTATGAAGCTGAGTTAAAACGTGCACAAAAAGCCATTCGCCCAGAAGATATGGTTGCATTAGAGCTAATTGCCGATTCTTTTGATGATGAAGAAGATCTTGACTTTGATGATGAAGAAGAGTGGGATTTCGATGAGGAGGAGCTCGATTATGATGATTATGATGAAGAAGAACAAGAAGAAGACGAACATGGATGCACTAGAGGTTCTCTGTTACCTAATATATCCGAAAGAAGTAGCTCGTTACTTTCTCAAATTCAACAGCTTAGACAAGGAAATAAGGAAGCGACGCTTATAACTGAGAAAGCCATATCATCTGCTAAAATAGAAGAAGATGTGGAAATGAAAACTGAGAAGAAAAAGGTTAGATTCTCTTCTGAGTTAGACATCAAAAGTTTTAACAAAACAAAATCACCGAGTTCAATTAATGAAGGCAATAATTTTGTTGAAATAGAAGAGATTAATGATTTAAGTATGAAAAAGCCAGAAATTGAGGAAGAGGAAGAAGAAGAAGAGGAACCTAAAAGAATTTCTCGGTTCAAGGCCGAGAGAATGATTTATGGAGCGCCTAAAGTTCTGTCTGTGCCGATTCGTGTGGTTAACAATTCAAATATTGCAACCAGAGGCCCTGTTTCTAACATTTTTGAGAGAGAACCCACAAATATCAATGATAAAAAGATTACGGAAAATCCTATTGTTACAGAGAGTATCGTTTTTGAAAGAAAAATTGAATATGATCAAGAAAAAACGGAGCCTATAAAGAGAAAGCCCGATCAAGTTTTTGCAAAGGTCGATTTATCGGCGAGCAAGGAGAAATCGGTGCCTATATTTAAACCAGAGACCGTTCCCAGAGGAAATAGTATTGTTAATAATTTATTTGAAAGACCAGCAACTTCTTTCCACCAAGAGAAGGCTATATCTGAATCTAAATTATCTGTCAAAGCGAACTTTAATGGGGAAGCAGACATTTCAGAGAAGAAGAATACCGCAAGCTCCTCTAAATCAAGTTCCTCAGAAGAGCTATCTAACATTCCAGGTGATGAACAATTATCTAAACCTCGTGTTTCACGTTTCAAGCAAGCCAGATTAGAAAAGGCAAACACCAAACAAGCTTCCTTGCCGCCAGTTGAAGAACCAAAACGTCCTGTTGGAATAAAGGTAAAGGCTGCTGCCAAAAGTGGCCCTTCTTTTTCAATCAAAGCTCCCCAGAGAGTTTACGAAGATGAGATGAACATCCACGATATTGAATCAATTGCGGTTCATAGAGAATCTGATAAAAAAGTTAATATTTTTTCCAATGAAATGATGGAACTTGCTGGTAAGAATTATGATCAAGCCGTGCTCAGTATGAACGAAGAAGAGTATCGAGACTATATTGATAAAATAATGGAAGATCAAGAAGATGAGTATGTCAACATAACTGAAGGAGAAAACGAAGATAGACCTTTGATGAGTGATAAGATCCCTGAACATACATTTGAAGAAATGGCCGACGAATTTGATGAAGAAGGATTCGCAGGATACATTAATAACATGGGTGATAGTGATGACGATGACTTTATGCCTGACCTGTACCAACGAGAAATCTCGCTTGAATATCAGCGATTACGTGAACGAATGATCAGCCAAGCAGGTGGATTCGGTAAAACAGATGAGGAGAAGGCATTTGAAGTTATAGATGAAGATGGTAATGAAGTTAAAGTTAGTAGATTTAAGGCAGCGAGACTTTCAAACCGAAAGAAATTCTGATGTTGCTATGCCAATTAATAGTGATTCCCATAATCATATTTGTTAGTTAAGATTAGGTACTATTACCTCATGCTCTTTTATATATTTACATTTGAGAGGTGATAATTATAGATTTCACATTTTGTATTTTTTAACTTATTTAGTACAAGTAAAAGAAATAATCAAAGTAAAATCCGAAAAAAAGGACTTATGAATTAATAGTCGCAATAAGGCATGGAATTAAACCATATAATTGGAATATCAAACAATATTTTTTTAATGTGTGAATAAGTTTTGAGCCGTTTCATTCTTCTCCCCTAAAAATTTGAATAATCACATTGACCTGCCTCGATTCAATGAGGAATTATAACTGAGATCCTGAATAGGTTCACTCTCAGACTCATTGGACAAGTTTTTCGTTGAACCTTCCGACTCCTCTTCAATAATGCTACCCTTTCGTGTTGAAGACATGGAACCATTATTAGAAACCTTCAAAAGACCGTGCTTATGATGTTGATTCCGACTTCGCCGCCGGGACTTTGACGTCAATGGAAACATAGTTGATTCGTTTAGACCATGTCGGTTTGGTGCATTAAGTTTCTTCTGAAAAGGTGAATAATGTCTTGCCCCTCTAAATTCAGATATATGCGGACTTAACGGGCGCGTTGACTGGGAAGAGGAGGTTTTATTGGAATCATAAAAAGATGAGTTAGGTGACGTATTTTGCGACTTGTTAGAGTTACTCGATATACTTGATGCCTTCGAATTTGTTTTTCGATGCCTGGACTCAGAGTGGGTCGATGCTCGCGAAGATTCGGTAGAATTTCTAGTAAATAATGGTCGACGAAAGCCAACACCAGGGGATGAAACTCTATCGCGCGACACTATCTCATGCGACATAATCGAGGGGCTTGATGATAAAAAGGATACATCAGAAAATTGTGAGGAGAGTGATATCTGGGAAACAGGTCGAGACCGTCTAGAGATATCTAGTAACCCCCTACTGTTATCACGGATATCACTAGATTGCTTATTATCAGCCGCGTTCTCTAGTTTGATATCAGGCAATATTGAAACCGAGTTAGACAAAGATGGCGAATAATTTAAGGGGAAGTTCGTACCACCGTTCCTCTCTGCTAAAACAGTAACAGTGGCCTTATTTGAAGTATGATTACCGATATTAACGAACTCCCTGGTGGACTTATTTCCTAGAAACACCATTTTCATCATAGCATGTTTTATCGTGGAGCTGAATCGTTTTTTGCGAGAAAGGTCTTGCTCCAAGGGGCCATTCTCAAAATTTTTATTTTCATTGTTGAAGTTATGAGATAAATCCTCATTTGCATTTTCAGTTCGAGCATGTCGGTCATGATAGGAACCATGGATACTCACTGAGAAAGTACTAACAGTTTCAGCTAGCGACTCCATCGTCGAAATATGATTAGAATTCTCCAACTGCTCATTATAAAAACTGCCTCCATTATTTTCTGCAGCTTCAGTAGAATTTATATATGTATCTGGGACTTTGTACTTTTCATCAGGAAAGGCTTTACCAAGCTCTGCCAGATTAAGAAAATTCTCAGGCGGATCAAGCTGTTTTATCAAGGGCGAGGCGTTGGTAATATGTACATTCTCCAAAGCAGAGGTAAGGTCCAATGAAACCGGTCTACTCCTTTCTCTACTGAATACTGACCCCGTATCATCTGTCCCACGTCGTCGATGCCCGCTTTCAGAGTTACTATGATAATTGGATCTACTCCTGCCCCGTAGAGAACTACCATTCTTGGCTTCTCTTTTCTGTTCCTTTTCAAGTGCCAACTCCCACCAACCAGCCAAGGAATCACACTTATAACCAGCTACACTCGAATATAGAGCATCAGGACTAATATGAAGCGACTTCATTCTTTTCAATAATGTCTTTTCTGGTTTAGTTGAAAATAACCTCGCGGGTTTACAGATGAGTAATTCTTTCTGCAGCGAACCATATTGCCGCAAGAAGGGGTTGCTTAATATATCATTTAGTGTAGGTCTATTTTTCGGATCCTTGGATAACAGAGCCTTCAGGAAGGGTAGATCCTCCCCAGAAATTATCGAGGGATACGATGGCTCTTTAGTAATAATATTTATACCAGTCTCAGTGTCGGTTTCTTCTTCGAATGGCATTCCACCAGTCATGAGAACATAAAGAATGACCCCCAATGACCAGACATCAACAGCTTCTCCGCTATATTTTTTCCGTAATAACATTTCGGGGGCCATATAGCATGTAGTACCACACACAGTCTCTAACAAAGATCTTGGCGTATATTCACGAATGAAACCGAAATCACAAAGTTTAACATTTTGATGTTTATCGAGCAAAATATTTTCTAACTTTAAATCTCGATGGGCACAGCCCTTGAAATGTGTGTAACTGACTGCACCACATAATTGTGCAAATATTCTCCGGGCCTGATCTCTGGGTATACGTCCATTCTCTATGAGATATTTATAAAGTTCATCACCTAAACATGATTCGGATTGTATTAGTATTCAGAAAACTCAGTGTCGTAATATAAAAACCCGTAATCGTTCACAGAACTACTAACCTTGACAGTACTCAAGAACCATCCACACAACTGATTCAGTGATT
The DNA here is from genome assembly GCA_030560865.1 of Nadsonia starkeyi-henricii. Classification (NCBI taxonomy): domain Eukaryota; kingdom Fungi; phylum Ascomycota; class Dipodascomycetes; order Dipodascales; genus Nadsonia; species Nadsonia starkeyi-henricii. Next base: position 31,754 of record JAKTWC010000016.1, on the reverse strand, counting down.
ATTATTTCGTATAACCTAGCAATATGAGGGTGCTTGAATTGCCTATGATGGTGAATTTCTCTGACTAGGTTCGGGGTATCTTTCGGCAGGGATTTAAGTACAACCTGTTATCCAGTGCAAAAAAAGAAGAAGTTCAGATTAGCATGTATAAAGAGAGCGGAGCCACGATGAGAGAAGAGAGCGACCTTACCTTAGTATTTGTGAACTTGTGAGTGGCCGAATATACCTTGCCGAAACTCCCTATATTAAGCAAAAAATTGCTGTTAATAATTTAATTCAGAAGAAATTAATCTACTTAATAGGCGACCTGATGAACATGTGTTAAAAGCGATTAACATACCCTGACCGATGAGTTTTGAAACATTGTAATTTCCTATTGATTTCAGGTTTTGATATGCAAATTGTTCCTGTAGTGTCTGATATGACTCCGCCAACTAACGAAATAACGAAATTAGTACCATATTTTCAACCGAGTTATCAAAGCGAAGATCAAAAAATGTTTTTTGAATCATGTGTTCTCACATCCTGCGACAAGGGGGGGAAAGAAGGGGATTACCTTCTAAATTGCTGAAAGCCGTCGCAACCACAGAAAAATACCACGCAATAGATAAAATTAACATACCCTCACCTTAGCATTCTGAGCATTTACACGATCAATAGCCCCATACATGGTGCAACGTCTGTAATTGGCGATATTTTTGGTGTCAATTAGCAGCAAGGCACGGATCGCTCCCCACTATGAGATTGCAGCCAAGTGAAAGGCTGGGACCAACGGTTAAGCATAGTACTTTAAAAATAACCTACATCAGTGAGCCGATCTAATAAGTACCGATAACGGATCGTTAGCCCGCACGTGCAATATTTGAAAACAACAATATAAGGGCTTATGGAATTACTAAGGCAGAATTTGAGGGTTTCCGAAGACTCGTGTGAATACTTTATTTTCTTGAAGGATAATGAATCCTCGATAGAATTAAGAAAATCAAGGTTTTCAGTAATTCTTGAGGAAATCACCACACTAGTTACCAATCTTACTCAAGGGTACATATGGCAAAGGGGTGACTTTAAACTAAAACTTATAGACTATGAAGATGATCTTTATTTGGAAGGCAGAACCGATTTTGGTGACTGTATTGACGATGAATGGTTTATCGTGTATATTTTACGTGAGATTAGTATAAAGTACAAGGATGTTTTCGTCAGGTATGTTTTGGTTTTTGAGAAAATATTTAACTTCTTTTATCTCTTTATTCTTTTTCGCTTTTTTTTGGATATATACTAATTATATTTTCTTGATAGAATTGTTGACAATGATGGTGAATTTTTGTTGATCGAAGCTGCCAATGCTATTCCAAGGTGGATGAACCCAGATAATTCAGAGAATAGAGTCTGGATAATTGATGGTAAGATACATATTATACCCTTAGACAAGAAGGTTATGGGTTCATTTAAGTTAGGGGACGCTCTTAAAGTTTTGAGAGACTGCCCAGAGACGTTGTACGTAAACGATTTTGTAAATAGAGAAGCATTTGGACGAGTAGAGAAATATCCTGCGGCCGCTTCCAGGAATCAACATAGAGCGAAAGTGATAGTATCCCGAAAGACTGCTACTATTTTATATGATAATCCTGGCCTAATTTCATCTGCTGTTGAAGCCTTGTTTTACAGGGAGGCATCGTCTGAGTCTATTCTTGCCAAGATGGAGAACTTTGGCCCCACTGAGGACGACCAGGTAGAATATGTTGTGACATTTACAAAGCTTACTTATGCTCAAACTTCAGGTCAAGAGTTTCGAATTCCAGCCAAGTTTTCGGCCAAGAACCTTAGCGAATCAGATAGAGAAAAGGTTGTTCTTGGCGCCAAAGTTTCGTGTGCGATGGAGCTGCTTGCATCATCACACCAGCCTGGAGATAATAACAATCAGGGTCAAGATAAGGCCATAGAGAGTACTAGAAAATACAAAGAATTCATTCAAAGACTATCAAAGAATGGATTCTTTAAGGGAGAAATTCCACAATCAGATGCCTATTTAAAGTACGAGAAACAGGCAAAGGATTTATACATGGCTACTGAAGCGTTGATCTATGATCCATCTCAGAGCGCAAGCCTTTTGAATGAGAAAATTAAGTTAAATCGTATGATAAGTAATGAGGAGTTAGAAGCCAGTGATAAGACAGTGGATTCAGATGAGTGGCTCTACATTGATTTTGATGAAATTGAAAATGTCATGAATCAAAATGGCCAAGCTAATGAAGAAGTAGATGAAGTGGAAGACGGCGAACTAAAGAAAGAAATGGGTGATATGCAAAGCAGATTAAGAAATATGGCGAATAAGATCCACTCTTTTATGGACGATGATTCGGCTGGCATTGAAGGCATTGGCGATGAGGGAGGCGATGAAAATGACGATGATGAGGAAGAGGAAGAATCTGATTTTGAAAATAATAAAGAAGATAATGAACGATCTGAGGAAAGCGATGAGGAGTATAGCTGGAAATCGGGGGAAGAAGGGGATCCCATGATCGATGAAGACGATTTTCTGGAATTTTTCCTCAAGGAAGCATTAAAATTATCACCCGAAGAGATTGAGGGGTATAGATCCAATCCAACCCAGGCGGATCTTGAACCAGTAGAAGACTTGTACGATAGCGCATCGAAAGACTCTAAAGCTAATTTCAAGGATGACGACACCGATGAAGAAGAATGGGATATGGTAGAGGATGAGTTAAGAAAGGCAGGTATTTTGCCAAAGGAAAAGCAGAATGATCAAGAAGATCTGGAAGTTATGCAAGGCTTTTTACAGAGTTTACAAACTAGTGGTGGCATGCGGGGCCCTGCTGCTACATTGTTCAGTCAGATGGGCATTTCCATACCCAATGAACATGATATCGAAGCAGGTCTTTCTGGTGATAATAAACCCAAATCATCAAATACTGAATTCACCAAACGAACTACAGAATCATCAAGAATCACTGAAATTACGGAGGTTATTGATGATGACCCTGAGAATGACGGCAATGAAGCTGAACTATATGAAATGGGCTATGAAGACGGTAAATTAGCTCAGTTATTGGAGAAGATGAACGCTTTAAATAGGTAAGGTTGGAAACGACGACATTATCGTAACCATGAATTAACTTTATTGTGACTATAAATAAGAAATTAATTTTGATAAAACGCATTCACACTTTGATCCGAGTAAGATCAAACAAGAAAGAAACAATAGTTAATAATTTATAAACATTTATTTAATATAAAATTTACGGTAATTTTACCTTCACATATTTTACTATGAAGCTTTGTGAAAATCAGAGGTGGTTCATCCAGTCCAAGTAATATAACCTAGTGATGGTTGATAAGCGAAAATACCGGGCGTGTTATCACTAGACCGTATAACGCTATCAAATGGCCAAGATCGTGGATGGCCTTGCCTGATAACGACACAGCCGCACATCCACAACGCGAGAATGGTGGGGGAGGCTCTTTAGCCAAACCAAGCAAAACATTATGGCCCCATCAACACCTAGAATCGGACTAGTACATTACGCGAACGTAATACATAATACCTTTCGGCTCATAGCCCCGTTTTACAGAACATGTATACAATGTGGATCACCTTACTAGTAAACGGCAACGGTTATATACCGAGCGCGGGAATTGTAGAGCCTTTAACGGAGTTGGACCACAGACGGCAGCGCATGAGGCCATTCTGCCATCGAGTTAGGGTTTAGGGCTACGCCTTCGGGGTCACTGGGAGGCGGTCGCAGTCACAGTGAAACCGGCACGCTTAACTATGGTGGCCACAATATGGAGACTGACTCCCAACCGGCGTTTACTCTCACCCGGCACCCCGCAGGGCGCCGTTCCCACGACAACCGACGCCAAAGTGCCCTGGATACTGGGTATTAGCTGAATGGGTTAGGGTGATCTCGCGCGGTGGTGGGCAATTACTCTTTTCCCAAGCTTTTTTTTCCCTTCCGGATTTTTTCTCTTCCCTTTTTCAGTCCGTATAACCAATTTACATGTAAGTCTTGACTTTTTCATACTCTTGTCTCTTTTCTAGTTACTAACATCAAGTTTCTTCAGATTATAATTCAAAATGGTTCGTACCTTTTTTTAACGAGGCTCATTTGGTTGATGCGATACAGGATAAATATATATTTATTTATTCATATATGATATTGGTAGTTCGTGGCGGTGGCGAAGGTGAAATGTCCGACAAATGAGAGATTTTTATCCAACAAGACGATTTTGCGACAAGAGTCAAATGCTCGTTTACTTCAGATTTTCGATATTTTAAAATTCGTTAGTCGATGCAATATTCTTGATTTATTTTAGTTGCCATTATACCAAAATTCCGATTGTTGATTGACGACTTTCACAATGACATTCACCCTTAACAAAACCGCTACTGCTACTTGGTCGAAATATCTATTTGATATCGATATAAAATGGTTCATTATATTAACTTTGGTGATTTATATAGGGTAAAGTTCACGGTTCCCTCGCTCGTGCCGGTAAGGTTAAGTCTCAATGTCCTAAGGTCGACAAGACTGAAAAGCCCAAGACCCCCAAGGGTCGTGCTAAGAAGAGACTCTTATACACCCGTAAGTTTTAACCGAAATGAAAAAAAAGAATTCTTTCCGATTCTAGTTGAATTCACATTTACTAACTTATACTTTTTTCTTTGTTCAGGTCGTTTCGTCAACGTCACTCTTACCAACGGTAAGAGAAAGATGAACCCCGGTCCTTCTTCTCAATAAGTTATTTGATATAATCTCTCTTTGATTGTACTCTTAATTTAAAGTTTATTGTGAAAAAATTCAACGTATAATATGGTCCAAAAAGTCATGTTTTAATATATTATTATAATACAATGTTGTTTATGAAACCTTTTCACTTCCATTTTGTGTAAATATTTAAAGTTTTTAATTTGATTAAAGACGATTGTAAATTTGACTATTGTTAGGAAACCATCACATGCCAAAGGCGGAAGAAGCGGGCTCTACGATAGTCTTTGGGCCTGAGAATAAAGAATATACAAGTTCAGGCTAGATAATAAGTAGAAGAATAGAATAGGCTATGAAACCTTTTTTTTTCCAATGATTAAACCATATTTTATTGTTCCCCGTATTTGAAATGAGCGTCGTCCACTTTTAGCTGCTGATCATTGCATGAGGAGGTTTGTTTCATCAACACAACCAAATTCAGGGCAAAGAATAAAGAGATATATATATATCTATAAGCATTTTGATTAAATGGTAATATCAGAAACCAGCAACAATGCGGCGATAACTGAGGATATTGGTACTAATAAAACTCAATATGAATTCAAGGACTTTGAACGAATCTACGACATGAAGTTGAACGTACTCTTCAATAGGTACATGGGTGAGCAACTACGGGTGCCAATACCGATCTGCTTCAATGATAATGATAATGAACCCAATTCAAATCCACAGGTAATTAGAGATCTAGTTAATCGCATGACCGCCGTGGAGCGATTTGAACATAGCGTGAAACTTTATAATACATGGAACCAATATTCGAGTTCCACGGACGGAGCAAATCGGGAAATTGGCAACCCTACAACACACCCACACAGTGATATATTAACCTCACTGGTGAAAACCGTCCCATACCGTTATTTGGAAATAATAATCAAGTACTTAATTATTAGTCTTTATGAATTCAAGTTAATGAGTAATCCTTTCATGAAATGGCTGCTGGAAACTACAGAACAATCTACAGAATTATATTCCAAATCAAACACGACTGAAAAAGGTAATATTCATGGGAATAGCTGGATTACTTACTTGATATTTTATTGGGGCCGTGATAAAAGATTGCTACCGTACACGGAATCCGAGGTTAATGAAGCAGACCGAAGTAAATCTAGCTTGAAGAGTGATAGATTAAATATTGACCTTGAACTCTTGTCAATGTTACATTTTTTTGAAGTACAGCAGCCCTCGGCAACGTTAGAAGAATTGATCACATATGAAAATTTTCAACACGGAAAGGGGGAAGATAAAGAAATAGAGGAAAAATCAGATACTACAGACGAAAGGAACATCAGTTTATGCCAGATGGATCACATCTCATTATCTCAAGTCTCTGCTTTGCATCAACCTAGACAGTTCTTTTACAGCCTTAGGCTAGCACTTACACACCAGGGATTTGAATCCAGTGAGATTAGCCAAACCTTAATCCGGGCCTATATTGAGTATATTTTTACAAAAGCAGTTAGAAAACCAACAACCCAGCAAGGACAATTACAGAAAAATGAAGTTATTATGTTGTTGGTAGACTTTTGTAATCAGATTTATGGCAATACTACACAGTCCCTAATGAATAATTCGGATGATCTTCCTAACTCATACCTACTTCGATCACCACCTCCAGAACAGCATAATTTAGAGAGTAGATCGATTATCGGTGAATTTGAGGATGAGGCTAGTGTTTACAATAGCCTTCCAGCGATGATAGTAATTGAGAAATTCATAGGCATCATCAATCAGAACGCATGGAGTTTGAAGAAATTGTGGTTATTAATCTTCAGATATCAAGAACTGGGATCGCGAATCACCGAAGATCTCGTGGAAGAAACTGGAGGTGATAATGATGACAATGGACTAACTAACAAGATACTGTTAGATTCATTCAAACGTGTACTTATTGTATATTATTTAAAAAACTGCTATCACTGGGATTTTGAGGGAAAGACGACATTAATCGGACAACTGATGCGATTAGAAGTGAATCATAATTCAGTTGATTTCATCTTTCGTCTATGTCGTGAGTCGTTCTATCAAGACGGTTGTCATCAAGCAAGCAACGGTATTCGGTCGATGATTGATGATGATATACGATATTTGATCTGGGAATTTGTAACTCGAAATCTTGGCGCTATTCGATCCGATATTGATATTCACAGTCGTCAGCGAAACCAAGACGATGATGGTTCACAACAACCACAACATCAACATCAACATCATCATATTATATCAGTAGGACTGATTTGTAAATTTATTTTGGCCCTGGTACGTACTGGCATTATAAATGTCCATAAACCATCATCGTCATCATCATCATCGTCACTAGGCCACTCTCGGGCGGCGGATGAGACTGAAAGACCGGATAATGATACTGGCTGGAAATACCTTTTTGAAGAATTTGTTGAATGGATCGCCTTCGTGGAGGAAGCTCGAGTGGTATGGCAATTAGCTCGAGCGTTTGAAAGCTAACAGCTTAAAACTAGATTTTGTTGTAATAATTATTAAATTTTTGTAGAAGTTATCTCTCTTTCTTTCACTTCCTCTCTCTCCATACCTTGAAGGTGATTTACTTAAAATAAAAACAAAGGGGGGGAAGTTGTGGCATAGCTAATTTTTAATTTTTTTTTTCTATAAATAAGTGTACATAAACCAAAAAAATAACAATATGAAAACCGAGACTAGGAATAAAAAGAGAAGAAAAGAAAAAAAAATGATAACCAATAAAATGTGAATCAAGAAGCTCTATATACATTCATGAAGACAAGAGAAGAAGAAGAGAAAAAAAAAGAAGGTTGATTCGAACTTGCTATCTCGGGTAAAAATGAAAATAAGAAGTATGTGAATGAATGAATGAATGATTGGATCACCCCGAGGAGATCATGCTGGATAAGAAGAAATTTTGTGATAAAGAAAAAAAAAAGAGAAAACAGTTGAGATAATGAAATCAACCGACAAAAATCTCGACGATGAAGAGGGAATATATATGTGTGTGAGCGCGTGTGCGCGTGTGTGCAGGGAGATGAGAAAATAGTTGATGTAAAGAAACCAACTAATACATAATTAAACCCGTGATAGTAAAGAATAGACTAACTGCCAAACCGATAAAAACACCGTTATTTTTGAGCATTATGCTCTCTCTACCGCTACTGGCACCCGATGTTGCTCCGGATGTACTGACGGTGAATAATTGCACGGCCCGAGTGATACCCACGGAGCCAGTAATTGTGCCCAAACCAATAGAACCAGTGGGGACAGAAGCGACAGTAGTATAACTAGAGAATGTTTGAGTGTAAAGAGAAGGCACAGCAACCCCGTTAACCGTGGGGTACACAGTAGTAGCCGCCATGGTTGAACTTTGTGAACCAGTGGGTAAAATCCCAGGGAGCAAGGTACTGGTACTGGAAGCAGTAGTCTTAGAGAGCAAGGTACCGGTAGTTGAAGTAGACTTAGAAGTGGTCTTAGAGATCAAGGTACCGGTAGTCGAAGTAGTAACCGGTAAGCCAGCGACCAGGGGTGTTGAAGTAGTTGAGGTAGTAACCGGTAAGCCAGCGACTAGGGGTGTGGTAGTAGTTGAGGTAGTAACCGGTAAGCCAGCGACCAGGGGTGTGGTAGTAGTTGAGGTAGTAACCGCGGCTACACCAGCTAGTTGAGCCGAGACTGATGTGAATAATAAGAACAGGAATGATCCCACCAAGATAGCTTCAAAGTGTTTCATCGTTTTTTTAAATTATTATTATTATTGTTAATTTTTTTTTTTGCGTGCAACGAAAAATTTACCAGGGGAGTAAAGATCGGCCAGTATGGGATATATGGAGGAGGAGGAAAATAAGGCGGGTCGTAGTGGTGGTGAGCCCGAGTGGAGGGTAGGACGACGTGATGCGAATAGGTGATGAGTTAGGATGGAAAGAACAGGTGGTAGATGTCCAGAGAGCAAGATCGAAATCTATCCTGATAGCTCTGAGCCCCGTTGAAATGAAACGTATCGCGGCAGGCCTATATGTAGATGCGTAGCAGGTATGTACGGAGGATACGTATTGGGGAGCGTCAATATGTACGCCGCTATGTGTAGGGGAAGGGTCCGCTGAAGTTTAATGCGCGGGCGGTGGGTGCGAGTTTTGGTGCGAGTTTTATTGTGAGGGAGAGCGCGAGGATGGCTGGCGGGGAGCTGGCGGGCGGACAAAGACTGCGCAAGCAGATGAGGAAAGGCGAGCGAGGATGGCGTGTGTCGGTGTGCGGTGGAGCCAAGGGCACGAGCAGAAGAGATAAGGAAAAGATTTTATATTGACCAACCGGAAACCAAAGGGATCAGAACGTTGGGGCGAATGAAAAAATATATACACGTGTAATCTTTGTTCCACCGGGGGATCCTGAAATAATACTAGACAAAAGCGGAAGGAGTATGGGCTGGCTACAGGGAATTTGTTATTACGCTGGATATATACGTGGTGGGGGGTGGGCCCGAATAACGGTTTTAATCAGATCAATCGAGGGCTTACAGGCGCGGGAATGGCCCATTCTGGCCAGATGGCGAACTCCAAATAGTCAAATAAATAAAACAGAAAACTTAGATGATCTTATCTTGGCGAGGTGCCACCAACGGACCACCAGAGCCACGTATCAGGCCCGCGCAATTTACGCTTTCTACAGTTGTGGGCAGTTAGTTGTACAGCGGTGTACAGCAGTGGCCCGTTGGACCCTATCGGCCACAGTCATGGAGATCTCCTGTCTGAGCGCCCATTTGCTGGATTGCTGCGACTCACCGGCGCGGGCTAATATTAGACGCGTTTATATTTAGCAAAATCGATGGGCGGGTTTTCGCACTCTCTCACGCTGGCCCAAGCTTTTTTGGGCTTGCGCTGCGAGCCTCACTCTGCGCTGCGAGCCTCACTCTGCGCTGCGGGCCGCATGTTGCGCCCGCAAACAGGCAATTACCCGGCCAACTGCGCGGCGGTGTGACTCTGCGCCGCAATGCCTTCAGAACAGAAAAATGGAAATGACGTTTGGAATATTTTATTTTTTTGCACCGCCTCTTCGCGTGGCTCTGGCTGGCGCTAGTGGCTGACTCAACACTCGCACGCTATATCGTGACTATATCGGGATTATATCATATAATCAGGATTACATATACATATGAATATATAACGACAACCCATGCTCGTCTGAATTCACGCTCTAAGGAAGCGGGGGGAGTCTCAGATCGACAATTGAATACGACTTCAAAATCGTATTTGATTGCCTATAATTTTCTCATTAGATATTTGACGAGAAAACACAGCTAAACTATTACGTTTATTTTGTGCGTTCTAAAATACACCACCAGCATCTTCCGCTTTTGTGTTTACCTCGCTTCCACGAAACCGTGATGTCTCTCCCAATCTACGTACGCAAGAAAGCACACATTAGCCTCCTATCTCGTAGTAGTTTATATATATATACGTATATGTCTATACATATATACATACATTAAGGTGCGCCTAGACTAAGCATATACTTGAGATATACATAAGTACCTTCTATGAACCAAATGGCGGTCCCACGCCCCAAAAATCCTCGATCTTCATCATCCTCTTTATCATTTCGATTCGCGCTTCAAAAATATATCGATCACCCAGAAGCAGCGCCAAAGGATATCGTAATTTATTATGATGACAACTATACCGTAATCCGTGACTTATTCCCCAAGGCTATCATCCATTGGCTGATTTTGCCTCGACAGAATAGCTTCAAATTACCCCAGACAGCATTCACCTCTACGTCGTTTTATGATCAAACCTTAAACATCGTAGAAATAATGCAACTACGGGCTCGGAAGGAATTATGCACAATTATGGCCAAAGCCGTTCGTGAGCAACATAATAGTAGTAGTAATAATAATAATAATGAAATTAATAGTATTAGTGATGAGATCGATAACCTTATTCAGAATGATAACGATAATCAATTAAATGATTATATATCACCATTATATATTAAAGCAGGTTGTCATGCGGTCCCCTCATTGTCTAATTTACATATTCATATTATTTCATCTGATATGAACGGGATTAATATGAAGAATAAAAAACACTACAATTCATTCAATACCCAATTTTTCATTCCCTTCAATGAAATTAAACAACTCAAACATGATGATATACATAATGGTAATCAGATCATGCACAACTTGGTTAAAGAATCCGATATGCTGTGCCCCTGGTGTAAACGCAATTTTACAAACAAGTTCACCGCGCTTCGAGCCCATTTACAGGATGAATATAATATGTATATAAAGAAAAAGGCCGAAAAAAACAAGGATTGACAATCTGTAATAAAATATGTTTTCATTTATTTATTTATATATATATATTTAACAACAACCTTATTATTATATAAACATACATTTTATCATAAGGCTAATGAAAATTTCTTTTGTTTTACTAGGGCGCCGTTGACTGTAATTTCTCATATATCTTATTACGAATCCTTTTCTTGACCTTTTCCTTTAGGCGTGTTCTTAAACCAGTGTTATCCTCCTTAATAGCCACTGACTCGTTATCTTTTATCAAACCTCCCCAATTTTCGTCACGGACGGCCACATTACCGGTTGATTTCAAGATTTTGTGTCGGGTCATTTCCCGATTGACAAGCTCTGCTTCAATTCTCTCACGATCTAGATTGTACTGATCCCAAATAACGCTACTAACGAAAGAGCACAGGCCAGTAATTAAAAGAACTGCAATAATTTTGAATACCTGCGTTTTGAATGCCAAAAGTCCGCCACTGAGTAAAAACACACTGAGACCCGCAAACAAGACAATGAAATCCCATTCACCGCTTACGACCGGTGGGGGGGATTTTTTCACGGAATCTGAACTACCAGCGTTTAGATCTCCTCTAATTGGTTCAGGACTATCATTGGTTAAAATTTTATCTGATGACACTTCCGATAACATTGGACAAATCTCACTGATACCAGTCTCGTCAACGGTTACTTCACTCTCTCTTACTTCAAATTGCTGCAACAGTGAGATACCATGAGATTGAGGTCTTAAAGGTAACTCGGGGGGATGGGACGCAATATTAAGATCAGGACTTTCCGGGCTGGGAATTGCGCTAAAGGCCCCAGAGGTTTCTTGAGATACCCTATCAGACGGCGCAATTGGAGACAACGATTCGATCAACAAATCATGAGAATTTTCTTCTTCTTCTTCTTCTTCTTCTTCTTCTGGTGAAACATCGTTACTCTCTTTAGATTCAGAAAACTCATCTCCGAATACTACTACCTCTTCTTTTTCTGCTACGATATCCACGACTTGTTGTGATAAAACGTCAACGATAGTATCCTCTGGTAAAACCTCAGATACTCCTCCTGACAATGTATCAAATCCATCTTGGTCACTCCCAGGAGGGCCCTCGTTGTCGTGTAAGGAGATCAGAAAGGATTCGCCATTATCATCATTATTATCGATATTATCATCATCATCATCATCGTCATCGTCATAACGCACTTCCGATCCACCTGGATAAAGATTATCATTTATATCCAAAAGCGATAACGTGGGCGATAGCGATGGCAATCTCAAGCACAGCGCCGCACCATGCCCATATTCTGGACTACTCGATACCGTCTCCATAGGGGTCATAATTCCGGTCATGCTTCGATGGACATGTTGCCAATATTCATTGGCCGAAAGTAGGCTTTCCTCTTCCACATCCAATAAGGGAGGAAAGCTCGAACCGGGAACTGATGATGATGAAGAAGACGGAACTGATGATGATGATGGTGATAATGTGGGACCCACTACGGGGTTTAATCCCGGCGATGCTGACATACTATTAACGGGCCTAGGTGGCAGAGCCGGCCCGCTAAGACCCATAGATGATGGTCTGGGCGGTAAAGCGGGAGAAACAACTAATGTCGGCCCCATAGACGCTGGCCTGACGGGCAAGACAGGGGGGCCTAAATTCGTTTCTTCCAACAATGGTTGGTCGGGTTGTAATACTGACCTATTCGGTGAAATTGAACTAGACATTACTTTCAATGATGGCGATAACATTGGCGATAGCTGAATTGATGATGCTGATGATGGCCGCCTCGCTGGCAGAGGTGGCGGTAAGCGAGAAAACGAGCTTTGTCTTTGCTTACTATCCTCGAGCCCAGTCAAACCAGGGGCAGGCGCCGGGGGCGATAATGACGGAGGTGGTTGAAAATCATCAATTGGCGCGCCGTTTTTATTCTTGTTAATATCGCATATAGACGAGTCCATGATATAGCGGGGGGCTCAAGTAGTTTTTCGGTCCGTAGGTTTATAAATAACCTCCTATTTACCTTGTTTTTTCGACACACACACACACACAGAACACACACAAGTCAAGTCAAGTCCCAGTCCAGTCCCAGTACGCAGTCTTAAACTCAGCTAAATACCGCCTTTCCTAACTACTCCGATGCTCCTTGGCTACTAGAATCCGCAAAAGATGTACTATGCCAATGACGCCAATGGAGGTGACAAGGCAGTGCAGGATGCGTGAGTGGACCGAACGCACATGTATTAATACGCTCTGTGGTTTGTTTAGAAGCTCAGCTATCGGCGCCGTTTTCTGGCGATGAGCTCGCAGCGTTTTTGGATCCGGCCCAGCAAGCGCGGCTGAGCGATTATCTCGTACAACCCACTCTGGAAGGGATTGCCAGGCACCAAAACTTACACGTATTGACATATATGTATATGTATATATATATATATAAAAAAAGATAAATTACACATAAATATATAGAATCCACTAGTTATATCTAATATCTCATTAAAATCAGAGCTTTTCATAGTCGAGCTTGCCCTCCAACTTCTTGGATTCGGCAACCTTTCGGACGGCCTTCATCAAATCGTTTTGCAGAATATAATCTCTGTTATCTCTAATGGCAAAGAACCCACCTTCGGTGATCACGTTTCTAATATCCGCACCGTTGAAACCGTCACTTAATTTGACTAAAGCCTCATAATCAAATTCACCATGCTTGGACACATTGGCCGAATGAATCTTGAAAACTTCGAGTCTACCGGCTTCGTTGGGCAAAGGAATCTCAAGTTTACGATCAAGACGACCGGCACGAAGTAGAGCGGGATCCAAAGTATCAGGACGATTGGTAGCCATGATAACCTTAGTCTGGCCCAAGTAATCGAAACCATCCATTTGATTCAAGAGTTCCATTAACGTACGTTGAATTTCACGATCGGCACTTGTACCTTCACTAAATCGTCTACCACCAATGGCATCGACTTCATCTATGAAAATAATACAAGGTTCATGCTCCTTAGCATAACTGAACATTTCTCTAATGACTCTGGCCGATTCACCAATATACTTGTCCACAATACCCGAGGCAGGCGAAAAGATAAAATTGGCACCAATGGTGGCGGCGACCGCCTTAGCTAAAAGAGTCTTACCAGTACCGGGAGGACCGTAAAGTAAAACCCCCTTTGGTGGCTTAATACCAACCCGTTGAAATAATTCGGGATTCTTTAATGGGAGTTCAATGACTTCTCTTAATTCTCGAATTTGTTCATTAAGACCACCAATACCGGCAAAGGTTAACTCACCGGGTTCAAAGGTGGTCATATTGTAAACTAAGGGATCGACTTCACGGGGTAGAATACGCATAATAGTTAATGTTGTCATATCGAGAGCCACACGAACCCCTTGCTTGAGTTCTTGTCGTCTGATATTATTTCTACAACCAACAATGTATCTAGGACCATTAGAAGCCTTGACAATAAATCTCTCCTCATCGAGTTGTTTCAAAATTTCACCAATGACTTGACCAACACTCTGTAGGGCCTTGATATCATCCTCAGTCTTTTCGTAGCCCTTTTCTAAATCTTTGATATTCAGTCGGAGGTCCTTCAATTTAGCGTCCCATTCGCGATGATCTTTCAATTTTCTCTTATAGGCTTCCAGGGCCTCCTCCCTCTCGGAGTCAATTGGTGTGCTAGTTTCGGCCGATTCGGTGGTGGCCACATGGCTGTTGTTGTTATCGTTGCTGTTGTTACCTTCTTCGGCATTCAAAGCCTCAAGCAGAGGGTCCTGTTCCGACGACATTGCGGACGACTATCTGTGCTGGTTTTTTTTTAATTTGTCCCCTAAAAGACTCGTCTAGGTTCGAATTGAGCTGGTTGTCCACGTTCAAATGGGCAGCAGATGGGGGGTGGGGGGGTGTGTGTTCTCTCCTGGCGTGTGGTGTATTAAGACTGGTTGGCTCCAGCGCTATCTTGCCACCGCTGAGCGCCAAAGTAACGATTTTTGAAATCGCTGGGTCGCGCGTCACGTGACGCCCGGCCGTGCCTGGGCAGAAAAAAAAATATACAATGGACCCAAACACAGCAGACCCACAGCGCATGGGATCACCATCACCAGGCCTGTTATCGTGAGGAAACCCCCCGTATTTTGCCGCTTTTGCCTCCTCCTCTTCATTCTTCGACGTCATTATGGAGTTCCACGCAATTATCCTCTGTGGCCAGGGCAAGAAGCTCTCGCCCCTCTCCTCCGTCCGCCAGAGCGGTATTGCCAAGGCTCTGCTCCCGGTAGCCAACAAGCCACTTATCGCCTACTCTCTTGAATGGTGTGAAAAGGTCGGATTCCCCGGTATGTCATCATCTTTAATCAGCCGATTTATTTATTTTATTTCGTTTTATTTCATTTTATTTATTTATTTATTTCATT
The DNA here is from genome assembly GCA_030560865.1 of Nadsonia starkeyi-henricii. Classification (NCBI taxonomy): domain Eukaryota; kingdom Fungi; phylum Ascomycota; class Dipodascomycetes; order Dipodascales; genus Nadsonia; species Nadsonia starkeyi-henricii. The sequence goes on along the minus strand of JAKTWC010000016.1, from coordinate 16,284 downwards.
TTATTTATATTTATTTTATTTAAAATTATTTCTTAGCTAACCATATATCGTGATGTGTATCCAATATTCTAGCTGTGACCATTGTTACCTCTTCATCCTCGGCCGCTAGTGTGTCGCAATTTGTGGATTCCTACAAAAAGACCACTTCATTAAAATCCGTCAATGTATTGGGTACAGATGCCAAGTTTTCCGGTGATATTATTTTGAGTCTCGCGCCAGAAATTAAGTCGGATTTCGTGGTCTTACCATGCGATTTCATCACTGACATCTCACCACAATTAATGGTGGAAGTTCACCGAAATAGAGACCCCAATTCCTTAATAACAGGTATCTACTATAAGAACAATTTAGAAAACATTGAAAAAAAGTCTTTTTTAACCGACTATCTTGTTCACACCCCCTTGAATAACAGTAACCCTAGACTTTTGGACGCTTATTCTCGTGATGCCGTTTTATCGGCCCGAACTTTCCAACTTCGTACTTCGATGCTCTGGAAACATTCTAATTCGGTTATTTCATCCAAAGTTTTAGAAAGTTCCATATATTTCTGTTCGGGCGATGTGTTGAAGCTTTTGACCACCAAGAGTAGATACGAAGAGGAACAAGAATCCAGACAACTCGAACAAGATAATTTCGATATGGATGATGATGAAGTTAAAAACTCGGAATTAATTTCCCAACCTAAGATACACGCCGTAGACAGACCATGGAAGAAGATCGTTAGGGATATGGCCAGAAGATCTTGGAAGCATAGTACACCTTACCAATCCGTTGGATTCTACTTGATCAAGGACGAAAACCAAACTTTTGTTCGGGCCAATTCGTTATCGGCTTACATGGAAGCCAATAGATGGGTAATGAAGCAACAAGCTCGCTTAGGCGCCGTAGCCCCTAAACCCGCCGCTACTACAAAGACCGCTGCCACTATTGGTAATGATTCCTCGGTGTCTGACGATGCTGAAATCGGTGAAAGAACGAGTATCAAGAAGTCGATCGTGGGCAAGGGGTGTAAATTGGGCAAGAAATGCCGAATTACGGGTTGTGTTATCTTAGATGGGGTTATCATTGGGGATGAAGTACACCTTGAAAACTGTATTATCGGCACCAAGGCCGTTCTTGAGACCCGAGCTAAGTTAATCGGTTGTAACGTGGAAGGTACTTATACTGTGCCTAAGGGTACGCAAGCTAAAAACGAAACATTGGAGGTTCTTTCATTGGAGGGCCTGGATGAAGACGGCGAACCTATTTACGATGGAGAATACGAAAGTGAGAGTGAAGATGGTGAGTCCAGTGAGTACTCTGATGAAGAATCGGATGAAGACTACATGGATGACGGTGACGATTTATTTGATAGAAATTAGATCGTCCCCCCCCCACCCGCGCCTGTGACTGACCTACCGAATATTATTTGTAAAATAGAATAGCTTCAACTATCGACCGATGTTTTGTGCCAATATAACAATCTAAACGAGTATGTGTTTCTCTCCTTGTGTTTTACCCGTAGAGAGGCGGCTAAATGTCATACCTCCAGTGTGATCCCGTAAAACACCGTTTACGTAAGCGGCAGTGATCCCCCACATCGTAAATATGCGACCCCAGAGTTATACCGGCATAAAAACGGAGGGCCCTCTCACCACATCTTGCAATTGCCGCCGTAATCTGACACCCGCATTTTTCTATTTAACCCCGTACTTGTGCCCCCCTCCACGGCCTGAATTTTGTACAATTAACGCTATATTCGTTATTAATTACTAGCCCCCCCTGTCCGCTTTCTTTTTAATCCTTCATGTTTAGATTAACCGCCAAGTCGATCCCCCGATCATTGAGATCGTTCTCTACCACCAGCCCGAGAGCGGCCACTTTACCCTTCAACTGGGAAGACCCCATGAACCTGAACTCTCTTTTGACCGAGGATGAAATTGCTATTTCAGAAAGCGCCAAAGTCTTTTGTAACGAAAGACTTCGTCCTCGGGTTATCGAGGGTTACCGAACTGAAAACTTTGATAGAAAGATCATGAGTGAGATGGGTGAAATGGGTCTCTTGGGCCCCCAAATTGAAGGATACGGCTGTGTCGGCACTTCCTCGATCGGTTATGGTTTAGTGGCTCGTGAAGTGGAGAGAGTGGATTCGGGTTACCGATCAGCCATGAGTGTACAAAGTAGTTTAGTCATGCTCCCCATTAATGAATTCGGTACCCAAGAACAAAAGGATCGTTTCTTACCTCGTTTGGCCACCGGTGAACTCGTTGGTGCTTTCGGTTTAACCGAACCTAATCACGGTTCTGATCCCGGTTCTATGGAAACCACTGCCAAGCTTCATCCTACTAAAAAGGGCGTCTACGTTCTCAATGGTTCCAAGACCTGGATTACCAACTCACCCATTGCCGATGTCCTTGTCGTCTGGGCTAAGCTCGATGGTGTCATCCGCGGCTTCTTAATTGAACGTTCCCAAGTCAAGTCCGGTCTCTCCACTCCTGCCCTTAAGAATAAAACGGCCCTGAGAGCTTCCACCACTGGTATGATTTTAATGGACGACGTTGAAATCCCCGCTGAAAATATGTTCCCCGATGTTACCGGCCTTAGAGGTCCATTCACTTGTCTTAATAGTGCTAGATACGGTATCGCTTGGGGTGTTACTGGTGCTCTCGAAGAAGCTATTGACGTTACTAGACAATACGCTTTAGAAAGAACTCAATTCAAGGGAAGACCTTTAGCCAGCTACCAATTAATTCAAAAGAAGCTCGCTGAAGCCGTCACTGATGCAACATATAACAAATTGGCTTGTGTTCAAGTCGGTAGACTTAAGGACTCTGAAGGTGTGGCCCCCGAAGTTATCAGTATGATCAAGAGAAAGAGTTGTGATACTGCCTTAAATCACTCTAGAACTTTGATGGAAGTCTTTGGTGGTAATGCCGCCAGTGACGAATACCCAATTGGTCGTATCTCTCATAATCTTTTCGTTACCCAAACCTACGAAGGTCAAAGTGATATTCACGCCTTGATTTTAGGACGTGCTATCACTGGCATCCAAGCTTTCGTTTAAGAAAGGTTAAAAAGCAGGAAAACAACCAATAAAAGTGACAACAAAAAAAATGAAAATATATAGAAATATTATCAAGTAAAAATTTCGTCATGTCGTAAAACGGTCGTTTTTTTACATAGTTTTAGTGCTAATCGAATAATGAACTCTTCTAACCTATAGTATACGGTATACCCAACCCAAAGAAGGTCTTTGTGACTCTTTACAAACAAAGAAAACAAAACCAAAGAAAACAAAAAAAAGAAAACAAAACCAAAGAAAACAAAAAAAAGAAAACAAAACAAAAGAAAACAAAACAAAAGAAAACAAATTGAATTTATAATAGAATACAAATACAATAATAGTAATGACACGCTTGACAGATTAACCTGCACCCAACAGGAACCACTCAAACGCAAGCGATACGAGGCTCACTCCCAATAAGCTCAATTTTTACCCCGACCGGTTTTCGACGCCAGGACTCTGGAATCTCAGTATTTATTTCTGCTCGATTTCGTCCGACCCAAAGTCCTGAATCTGGCAGACCGTTGTCTTTCTTTCTACTTTGGCTTTGAGAACAAACTCAAGATTTATAGATTACACACTACTCATATTTTTAGTCTTGCAAATTTATGAACCTTCCGCCCAGGAATCCGATATAGTAACAATTTCCGATCGCTGGCTCAACCTTCAGCACTGGGCTAACTCGAAAGTAACATTTATAGCACCAACCGATCTTCTGATCTAATACTTTTTTTTGGAGATCATCATGCTTTTGAAATCTAATCTTAATATACATAACAAGCTTTCGAATAACTTGGGATTCTTCCTGAGCTCGACTCACCTTGCCAATGCCCATGCATCAGCCTCGTTGACGAAACAAACGATCAATAATCAACAGAAACGATTCATCTTCGACAAGAGGACCCACAAGCTTCATAACAAATCACCCGCTTTATCCTGTGCCAAGAATAAATTTAACTTTAACCAGAACACTGTTATAAAATTCAGTTCCACGCTGTCATCATCATCATCATCATCATCGTCATCATCATCATCAATATCACCAAAGCCCAAATCTGATACATTATCCGAGCGCCAAGCGTCTACGACGACAATCTCTAATGAAAATGGTGATCTTCTTCCTAATAAGGGATCAGTTATCGAAACAGTTGCGGCCAAGGCCTTCACTTGCCAGTCTTCAAGCGAAAAGTCCGCCAACCCTATATCGCCTGCGTTCCCGGATGTTAAGGCTAAAGAACCTCGTACGAAGCAACTCTTATCCACAAAATCTATGCTTGAACCATACCTAGCATTAACTAAACCCCGATTAACCTTTTTGGTGGTTTTATCTGCCATGTCAGCCTATGCACTCACGCCTCAAGCCTGTACGGTCACTGAACTATTCTGTCTTACCATCGGGACTGCTTTAGCATCCGGTGCGGCAAATGCGATTAATATGGGCCGAGAACCGGAATTTGATGCCCAGATGACTAGAACAAAGACAAGACCGGTGGTTCGTGGTGTACTTAGTCCTCAAAAGGCGTTTATATTTGCCGGGATTACTGGTTCAATTGGGGTGGCAGCGTTATATTTTGGGGTTAATGCCACGGTTGCCGCCTTGGGGGCGGCTAATATCGTTCTTTATAGTGGCATTTACACATCCATGAAGCGGATTTCTATCGCTAATACCTGGGTTGGTGCCGTGGTTGGTGCTATCCCACCCTTAATGGGTTGGGCGGCATCTAGTTCACTTTGGCATCCCGGTGCTTGGTGCTTAGCTGGTCTTCTTTACGCTTGGCAATTCCCTCATTTTAATGCGCTGAGTTATACAATTAGAGAAGAGTACAAAAAGGCCGGTTACGTTATGGCGGCTTGGACTAATCCTAGATTAAACGCTCGGGTTGCCTTAAGATATTCACTTCTTATGGTACCCTTATGTATCGGCTTAAGTGTTTATAACGTTACTGATTGGGTCTTCCCTATTGATAGTGGTGTAGTTAATGGTATCTTAATATACCAGGCCTACAAATTCTGGAATCAACAAAGATTGAACGATAAGGCGGCCGCTTTAATAAATGTGGCCAAGGGCGCCGCTGATGCCCTACCGGCGGCGGCTGCCAAGGCCGCCAGTGGCGGTAATGGCTCCAGTGCACACAACCAATACGCTAGAAGCCTGTTCTGGGGTAGTATTTTACATTTGCCTGGTGTGTTGGTATTAGCCATGCTTCATAAAAAGGGACAATGGGATTGGTTATTTGGACCAGCTGAAGACGAGGCCTTTGATGACACTTTCGATGAGGTTTTAGATGAAGCGTAAAGAAAAGAAAGAAAAGAAATATTGAAAAAAATGAAAAAAAAGAAAAGAAAAAAAATGAAAGAAAAAAAATTAAAAGACAAAATGGCTTTTCCTCTCTCCCCTCCCCTTAGACCGCTAGATCCGAAAGGATTACTTTATCCATAATGTAGATAGTTTAAGCTTTCAAACATGTACATATAAATAATTAAATAATTGACATTTTTATACTCTATGGTGTAGCGGGCCAAGGCAAATTAGCCGCCTGGTTAAGGGGCACATGCGGTTCGGTGGCCGTTGGAGAGGGCGATGGCCAAACACCTGCACTTGCATAAATGAATTAATATCTCGGGGCGGCACACGCCCCGATTGGGGACGATCCTGCGATTGCAGTCAATGGCCCGGGGACGACCTCCGTCCTGGACTATACAAAAGACGAATCCCGGAAGAAGTAAACGGCACGAGCGAGCGCAAAGAGGGGAATTCGGGAATTCTTAAGAACCCAAAAACAGAAGAAAAGGCCCCAGCGTGCGCGTTAAGCGAAAGAAAGGCGCCGGATCTGGACCCCTTCCAGAAGAACGCCCAGCTAGCGTGCACCCTGTGAGACGGATTTCTACCGGGCAATTGCGTTGCAGGGAACCCACCGCGCTAGCAGGCAGTGATGCTAGTCCGGTAGAGGACAAGCGCCGAATGGAAAGACCACAGGCAAATGGCTAAAAACGACCGAAAATGACCAAAGCGACCGAAAATGCCTAAAGCGACTAAAGCGACAAAGGCCGGTGACTGGGACTGGAAGATCCAAAGTTGTGGCCGTTGGGACTGAAAGCGCAAGGAAGCGCCGTAGCACCTCATTGCATGGTTGCGGTGCCACGCGGCGCGACGCTCCAACCCAGGAAATAAAACCTGCCAGCCTTGAAGCTCACCTCTTCGCCCTTGATTCACCTGGACCTGGCCTGACTTGACTCCACTCCACTCTCACCTCGACCCCAATTGACCTACGCCGGAAATGTGTGGTAACGCTGCTGCTGCGCAAGATCAAATCGAGATCCTCCCCAAGGGCCTCACCCCGAACCACTACAACCTTCACGTTTATGAAATCACCCGGGAAACCTTCAAGGGTACGGTGGCCATTGACTTCTCCGTAGACAAGGCCACCGATGCTATCTACCTTAACGTCAAGGACCTGGAAATCCTCGATGCCACCGTCCAGGCCGATGTCTCCAAGACTGAGGTTGCCTACAATGTCAAGTCCATTGATGTAAACCCTGAGACTCAAGTTGCTGTTATCCGACTTGATAATGTTATCCCGGCCTCGGCCTCCAAGGTCTCGGCCCGTATCAACTACAAGGGTATCATCCAAACTAACATGGCTGGTTTCTACAAGTCTGACTATAAGACGCCCCATGGTCAAGATTCCTACATGCTTTCCACTCAATTCGAAGCCACTGATGCCAGACGTGCCTTCCCCTGTATGGATGAGCCTAATCTTAAGGCTAGATTCGATGTTACCATCACCGTTCAGGAAGAATGGACCGCTCTTGGTAATATGCCCGTGGTTTCTACCACGGCTAAGGGTGGCGTAAAGACCGTGGTCTTTGATACCACCCCTGTCATGAGCACCTACCTTATTGCTTGGGCCTGTGGTGACTTTGAATACATTGAAGCCTTTACAGATCGTACTTACAATGGTAAGCATATCCCCGTAAGAGTCTACACTACCAAGGGTATGGTTCAAGAGGGTCAATTCGCTTTAGATAACGCTACCAAGATCGTTGATTACTTTAGTGAAGTCTTTGAAATTGACTACGTCTTACCCAAGGTTGATCTTTTAGCCGTTCATGAATTCTCTCATGGTGCCATGGAAAACTGGGGCTTGATCACCTACAGAACCACTGCTTTGTTATTCAACGAAGAAAAGTCTTCGTCTGAATACAAGAAGAGAGTCGCCTACGTTGTTGCCCATGAATTAGCTCATCAATGGTTTGGTAACCTTGTTACCATGGATTGGTGGAATGAATTATGGTTAAATGAAGGCTTTGCCACCTGGGTCGGTTGGTTAGCTATTGACCATCTTTTCCCCGAATGGGATGTCTTTAGCGTTTTCGTTAATGAAGATCTTCAAATGGCCTTAAATTTGGATTCCCTCCGTCAATCCCACCCCATTGAAGTCTTTGTTAAGAGCGCGCTTGATATTGATCAAATTTTCGATGCCATCTCTTATAGAAAGGGTGCTTCTGCCATTCGTATGATTTCTTCCCACATTGGAGTTAAGCCCTTCCTCCAAGGTGTGGCCAAGTACCTTAAGGAACATGCCTTTGGTAATGCCCACACTTCTGATCTTTGGGATGCCGTCAGTGAAGTTAGTGGTCAAAATATCTCGGCTATGATGAACAGCTGGATCACCAAGATTGGTTTCCCCATTTTAACCGTTTCTGAAACCAAGGCTGGTGCCGTCGAAATTACTCAAGATCGTTTCCTTGCTACCGGTGATGTTCAACAAGAAGAAAATATGACCAAGTGGTGGGTCCCTCTTAGTATTTCTACTAGTGGTGAAACTAAGAATATCTCGCTTGAAGATAAGACTACTTCTATTGAAGGTCTTGCCAAGGGTTTCTACAAGATCAACAAGGATCAAGTTGGTGTTTACCGTGTCAACTACCCTGCTTCTCGATTGGTCAAGTACGCTGAAGATCTTTCATTATTGACCGTTAACGATAAGGTTGGTATTATTGCCGATGCTGCCGCTGCCGCTATGGCCGGGGTTGGTTCTACCACTGGTATCTTGACCTTTGTCTCCAAGTTGAAAAATGAAGATTCCTACGTTGTTTGGGCTCAACTTCTTGATTTCCTTGCCTCTCTTCGTTCCGTTTGGTTTGAACAACCCAAAGAGGTTACCAAGGGTTTAGCCAAATTTACCGCTGATTTAGTTACCCCGGCTTTGGCCCATGTTGGCTTCGACGTAAAGGCCGGTGAAGGTTTCCTTACCACTCAATTACGTACTTCCCTCTTTGCTGCCGCCGGTACGGTTGGTGTGCCTAGCGTTGTGGAAAAGAGTAAGGAGTTATTTGCGGCCTACGTTAAGGGTGACAAGTCCGCTTTACATCCCTCGCTTAAGGGTGTTGTGTTCCGGGTTGTTATGGCCAACTACCAAGGTCAAGAATTAGCCGAGGCTTACAAATTCATTCATGGTGAAATTGTTAACCCGGTTTCTATCGACGGTAGAGAAACCGCCTGTAGTGCCTTAGGTCGTGCCAATGATGTTGATTTTGTTGAAAAGGCCATTAACTTGCTTCTTTCCGGTGATGTGCCTGTAATGGATGCTCACTATTTGGGTAATGGCTTGGCCGTTAATGCCCTTGGTAGATGGAAACTTTGGAATTATATCAAGGAAAACTGGGATACTATTTACAAGCTCTATTCTACCAATATGGTTGTTTTAGACCGATTTATTCGTATCACCACCATCAAGTTCTCTTCCATCGAGGCCTTTGATGATATCAATGAATTCTTCAAGGACAAGAATACCCTTGGTTTCGAAAGATCCCTGGGTCAATCTTTGGATGCTATTAGAGGTAACTCTCAATGGGTTTCTAGAGATAAGGAAAACGTCCAAGCTTGGTTGAAGGAACAAAACTATATTTAAAAATAGTGTGAATTTCTTTCTGGTTATTTTTCTTTTTTCTTTTTTTTTCTTTTCAATTCCTAAGCATGCCAGGGAAAAAAACCCCCCAAAATGGAAAAAAAAACAAAAAAAATATGAAAGAAATAAAAAATATTTTGTGTTAGGTAATTTATTTAATTAATATAGTCTCCATGTTGTTTTAATTCTTGCTCAATTCAATACCTTGTCATCACTAAAATAGACTTTTGAGAAAACACAAGGTCATACGATTTTTTATTAAGTATCTATGAATAGTATACAAAATTATAGGTTTATATATTTAAGAGGCACAAACATTTTAAAAGTCCATTTTACATGCCTCTGTTGAATTCAACCTTGGTAACTTCGTTACCGTTCTTATTCTTGAGACCAAGGAAGGTATCTTCTAATTTAGATACTTCAATGGTTCTTCTTTGAGGGAAGGCAGCTAAAGCGAATGGCAAGGCAACAAAGGAAGTGAAGGTGATTAAGCCCAGGTTTACTAATGAGAGACGGAAATTACCCTTATTTTTCAAGAATTTCATTTGTTGAAGCTTGACGAGAATTAAGGGAGGTAGGGCCATAATAGGGGTAGCGTTCATCACACGGGAAAGCGCAGTTTCACCAACGGCGTATTTGGCCGCAGTCTTGGAGGTACCCACTTCTTCACCAGTTTCAGAATCAAACACACTAATACCTTGTTTAATTTCTTCGGATCTCATTAAGCCAACGTTGACCACACCGGCGGAAACCACGGCAGCAAAGGGCACAAGACGGCCAAGAATGACACGCGTAGTTGGGGTGATGGACTTAAGACGGGGCACTAAAGCGTTAAGACCAAGGGCCACACTACACGAAGCAGAAACCGCCATAGTATAATTTATAACGAGTTGTTGCGTAGTCAGGGGGGTAGACTTATTGGCATTGGCGGTATTCACCGCCACATTAAGGGACTGATTAGCGATTTGCCAGAAAAGAGTACCAGCGGTACCCAAGTTAGGGGTCAACATACCCAGGGTAACCACAAGATTGGATAAAACATATGATGACATTCTGAGCGGAAGGAGCACAGGGGTACCGGTATCGGGGTGAAGAGTAGAATCGAGTACCTTCTTGGCACGCCATAATTCCGGGCTCATGTCATTGGAACCATTCTTGTATTCAGAGATAAGACCCTTGGATTTTTCAACCTCAGCATCAGAATTAAGAAGCATTCTAGAAACGGGAAATTTATGTTAATCTACCATGATGTTAACGAGGGTGGTTATTATAGAGATGGTACATACCTAGGGTCGCTGACTTCAGCGCAGTGCTTCACACGGCCCCAGTAAGTGGACAGGTCATGACGAGACGCGGGGAGGGTACGGGCACCGGGGATAGAATCGGCCATGTTTAAAAAATATAGAAAAGGTCGGGGGATATGGTAAGTTAATGGTGACTTGGTATAGGCCAAATAAGACCAGATCGGTGAAAAAGTACAGACACATGACGGGCTTAATATGACTAACCACCCCACAGGCCCCGCGGGCGCTGAGTCAGCCAGATTGCTGGACCTCACACGCCTAACTACTGCACGCTTAACTACTGGACTCTCAGACAACACAGCGAGATAAGCGGTAATGGCCACCATTGGACATGGAGTGGATATACTCAAGCATGCCAGGATCAGGAAGATTCTAGCCTCCAAGTACTGCGACCGCTTTGTGCGGAGAATTCTGCATCCTCAGTATGAACTGCCGCGCTACCAGCGGATGGTGGACCAGACTAGTAATAGTAGTGGTGCGGGTTCTACTCAACATTCGTCAGACCCGGATCCGAGTGTGGCCCACTCGTCCACTGGTACGGCCAGTCGCCTACTGGATAAGAAATGCCGGCTGTTGTCTTCTACATTTTCGGCGAAGGAGGCTCTGTTCAAATCTTTGGACGCTGAAGATCAACGAGTCTTCACTTTCAAGGACTGGTACAGGGTCTCCACGCCCGGCCTGGCCTCTTCTAGGGTCCTGGTAAATTCAAAGTACAGTAAGGCCGATCAGGAAAGGTTTATATGGAGTATAAGTCATGATGGAGAGTACACCATTGCATCTGTGATTCGGACGCAAAAATTATGGCTGAAATGAAACAAAGAATAGTAACGAATTCAATGGTCAGTGGGGGGTTTAACACCTAGGCCTTAGCCATAGTTTAGTGGTATTATACGGTATCCAAGATTGCAAAATGCAAGTAACTCGAGAGAGAAAAATAGAATCTTATATCTAAGCGGTTTCATCGAGAGCTGGATAAGTTTGCGGGGGACTCACTCCAGCGTTCAGTGTTTTTATGACCAAACTAATACCCCCCCCCCCCCCGATTAGCTCGCGGCTAGCGAGTTCAGGGCTGGTTTTAAATAGACATTTAGAATAAAACACTGCTAAAATAAATGCGGATCTAGCAAAGCCTTGGCTCCTAAATATATATAAATCGCTATTTGTCCAAATGAGGCCGTCCAACACAATCTAACAAGGGTTAGGGTGGCAGGGGCGTCTCTTTTGTGTGGGAACAATGGAGCTTCTGATCCATTAGGAAATAACCCATCTTGAGGAGAGATAGCGGATTATAACGGGAATAAATACCGGTTTTCTGGGCAATATAATTCCTCGCACTATACTCCTTATATCCATCTGTCTGTCTGCAAAAGATAACCCTGTATCTCAAACTACTACACACTATGGATAAACACGACTATTCTGATCTTACCATTGTACCTCACAGCGACGGTCCCACGCCATTGGCCCCGATCTTGTATTCCGAAGACTATGCGAAGGCTATGGGCATTTTAAGAGCTTTGATGGCTAATCGAGAGTTGTCGGAAAGGGCGCTTGATTTGACTACGGAGATCATTAATCAAAACCCGGCCCATTATACTGTTTGGGCTTACCGAATCAATATCATCCAGGAACTTGGTGTTGATTTCCTCGTTCGTGAATTAGAGTGGGTTGATTCTATTGCCTTGGAAGCCACTAAGAACTATCAAATTTGGCCTCATAGACAAAATGTCTTAAACATGATGTCCTCTATTCCTGAACTCAAAGATATGGTTGACCTGGGTGCTGAATTGGCTCTGGTGGATACGCTACTTGATGATGATAATAAGAATTATCACGTATGGTCTTATCGTCAATGGTTATTCACCCGATTTGATTTACCATTTGCCAGAGAAGATGCTTTCACCAAGTATATGATTGATTTGGACGTAAGAAACAACAGTGCGTGGAACTATCGATTCTTCTTGCTCTCGGCCACTATCCTCAAGCCCTCTCCCGTTTTTGACCTCGACATTCTGGCTGAGGAATTAGATTACATTTTTACCAACATTGAGATAGCACCCCAAAATCAAAGCCCGTGGTCTTACTTGGAGGGTATTCTCAAACATACTGGTCAAAAGCTGTCAGATTTGGAAGACAAGTGTACACATTTTGCCAACATCGGTACTATGGAAGAAGATGACATCGAACCTCTTGTAAGATCAACCCATGCGTTGAACATTCTTGCTAAAATATACGCTTCTAATGGTCAAAAGGAAAGAGCTTTCAAGGCTTTAGACTTGTTGGCGACTACCTATGACCCCATAAGAGAAGGCTACTGGGCTTACAGAAAGTCGCAACTGGCTTAAATGGTAAGAGTTTGGTTCTAATCTAGGGTTTATATAATTAATAACTAAGAACAATAAGAATAAGGAAAAACTTTGAACTGGAATATCGCTGCATCATTAAAATGTCTTAATCAAAAAAAAAAAACCAACCGTTATCTGTAAGTCCAAAATTCTGGAAAGAGTTCTATATTTTATACCACATTGATAAATACATGTACCGATTCTTGGTGGTCTCCAATCCATCAAAAACGGCTCATACTCTGCTGGGACATACTGGGAGTTTGAATGAAAGGAAACTTCAAAAAATCTCGAGTGTTGTTTGTTGTACGATAATCGTTGAATCGACTAATACAAAGCGAAATATAAAACCAATATTCAAAATGGCTCTAACTCGAGTTTCGGCAGATTATCCGATTTATGTGGGGTCTTATTTGTCATTTACTGACACTTCTACGTTACTTGGCGAGAATATTAAGTCGGTTCTTTCAGTGGTTGGCGGTGTTTTGCCTAATAAATTCTCGGGCCCCTTCAATCATAAGCAAATCGAAATTGACGATGATGAGACTACTGATATTATGAAGTATTTCAAGGAAACAAATGAATTTATTGATAAAGCCATTGAAGCCACCAAAGACAGCGACTACCCTGAAGGTGTTCTCATTCACTGTATGGCCGGCGTTTCCCGTTCGGCTAGTTTTGTTATCGCTTACCTCATGTGGAAGAAAAAGATGACCTTGAGTGAAGCCTTTGTGGATGTACAAAAATATAGAGTATCAATTTGCCCAAATCCCTCGTTTATGGAACAACTCGCTATTTACCAACAATGCGATTATGAAATCAACGATAGCAAGCAGGAATATACACAGTGGTTGTTAAGGAAACAAGTCGAAGGTACAAGAACAAATGGCTTAGTGCCCAGTGTTCAAACTTTCAGATCCCCCGGTATCTCGCCTGTTTCTAATAACAATGGCGATGAACCCGCTAAGTTAAGATCTCAGCTAAGGTGTAAGAAATGCAGGTATGTTAATCTACTGCTATTATCAAGACACTCGGACTTTTTTCCAGAGATGTTTTTGATTTCTATTTATTTATTTATTTATTTTCCTCTACTAACATTTTTGTTTTTTTATACAGACAACCTCTTGCTTCGTCTCAATCATTTATTATTCACACTCCTAAGCAGAACGATACTTACAAATGGTCCAAGTCTAAGGGATCCAACTTCGGCCCCCGTAATGGCCTCTTGCTAAATTCCTCGATCGCTCCCGAATGTATGCAATTCTACACTGAGCCCGTTCAATGGATGAAGGACGAGCTTGATCTGGGTGAATATGAAGGTAGATTCAATTGTCCTAAGTGTAAGTCCAAGGTTGGCAGTTATAAGTGGCACGGCAGTACCTGCAGTTGTGGTGAATGGGTTACGCCTGCGATTGAAATCTCCAGATCCAAGGTGGACGAGGTAAGTTTTTAAGTCTGACACATGTTTGTTTGTTTGTTTATTTATTTATCCAGCGGAACCCCGTCGCTCTATGTAATTGTGTATATGTAGTCTCAATTTTCAACTTCAACTTCAAGTTCAAATACAATTAATCGTATACAAATACCTCTGAGGAGCGTGCAGATCTCATTGCTCCCAACTGAACGCAGAAAAAAAAAGTTTTTTTTGATTTTTTTCTTTTCTTCCCAACGTCCCAGAAATTCTCTACGGCTTGTTGTACTGATCTTTATCACCCTTTCCCCCTCATTGATTGATCAGATATAACGAGAATCCTCCACGCGATTACTATTATTAATACCGTTCAAGATGTCGTACGAAGAAGCCAAGTCCGAATCTGTTGCCCAGATCAAGGTGACGTTCACCACCCGTGATGCCACCCTTCAACCTGCCGTGCCACTTCCTCCTATTTTAGTACCCGTCAGTCTTAAACGTTACGGTCTTTCGGAAGTTGTTAACCATATTCTTGAGCTCGAAAAGGCTATTCCGTTTGATTTCCTTATCACAAATCCCATCTCGGTCTCGGATGCTACTGGTGAGACTACGTTGTTGCGTCCCGGTGCTTCGCTTGATACCTACCTCACAGAAAATGGTCTGTCCAGTGAATTAACCCTTAAATTAGAATATACTCGTTCGGTTCTCCCCCCGCAATTCTTAGCCTCGTTCAATCACCCCGATTGGATTTCTTCGGTGGATATTAATGGTTACACCAAGTCCTTAGGCGGTGCCGATACTTTTACTCCTGCCATTGCCTCAGGTTCTTACGATGGTGTTGTCAGACTTTGGTCCGCTTCCGGTACCCTTCAATCTCAACTCGTTGGTCACAGTGCCGCCGTTAAGGACGTCAAGTGGACCTCTAAGAGTACCCTTGTCTCTGGTTCGTCTGATCGTTCCCTTTTACTTTGGAGACTTAGACAAAAGAATATTACCACGAAGGAAGCTGATGAGGAAGTTGAAGACGAAGAAGAAGAATTATCAGCTAGTGTTACTCCCTACGCTTTACTTTCTGGTCACACTGCCCCTATTAACAGTGTTTCAGTTAACAAGGCCTCATCTAAGATCCTTTCTGCCTCTGATGATAATACGGTTCAAGTTTGGTCTACAAACTATAAGGATCTCCCGCTTGCCACTGGTGCCGCTGGTGCCGCCGGTTACTCGACTGCTACACAAAAGCGTCGTCGGGTTGCTGCTTCTAACTTGAACGCATCTATCGCTCCCTCTCACAAGCGTACATCATTGCTCACTCTTTCATCACATGCATCCCCCGTTACCGCGGTTGATTTCCACCATCAAGATTCTTCGGTGGCTTACTCGGTATCTCAGGATCATACTATTAAGACGTGGGATCTTACAACCGGTATTAACGTTGATACACGTACGACTTCATTTGCTCTCTTATCTCTGTGTACATTACCTAAATTAGGTCTTTTAGCCTGTGGTTCCAGTGCTAGACATGTAACCCTTCACGATCCCCGTGTTGATACTCAAACCACTACACAAGCTCAATTAATCGGTCACACTAACTTTGTGGTCAGTCTTGCTGCTTCCCCTATCAGTGACTACCTTTTCATTTCGGGTTCCCATGACGGTACTTCCCGAATTTGGGATGTCCGTGCTACTAAGGCCCTTCATGTTATTACTCGTGAAGCTACCCAAGATAATGATGTTTTCGGTGTTGACTGGAAGAACGTTGCCGGTATCGTGTCAGCTGGTAAGGATAAGAAGCTTCATATTAATGCTTCTCCTGTCTTCTAAAAAAAAAAGACAGTTGATTCTTAATTTAGTACTAGTTTGTTTGTGGTTGTTGTCCTTGATGTTATCGTTTTCTTTTTTTTCTTTCCTTTGGTATCACTGTTTCTCTTTGAATGTCAAATCTAAAAAAAAAAGAAATTCAATAACATTCCATCCTTGATTGGGTTACGTTTATTGGTATGTGTTTAGTAATTTGATCATTATTATTTCACTCTTCTAAATGGCCGAATCCTTTCTTCATTTGTAATATATATATATATACTTTTAGATCTCTATATTTTGTATTTATAATCGTTAATACAGTTCGTTTTCATTTTCACTACAGACCGACTTAAAAATTGATAATTAAATAAATAATAACTTGCGTAGGCTTTTTTTCCTCTTTTTTTATGATCTGGATAAAATGAAAAATGTAAAATGATAAGATACATAAATATAAGTATAACTGTGTTTT
>JAKTWC010000015.1:0-194863 GCA_030560865.1 Nadsonia starkeyi-henricii | reverse complement strand
GGGGAAGCCAGAGCAATGAGGGGAATAAATAAAGATACAAGAAAGGACACAAAGGATAGTAGGATAGTAAGTACTAAACAAATGTGAGAAATGTGAGAGATGTGAGAGATGTGAGAATAGTGTCAGGGAGGTCCAGGGAATGGGGGGGCAGGAGCCTGATATATATATTTATATGTATATATGTATATATGTATGTTATATAGTAACTCAGTTGTGAATTGAGGAAGGGCAAGACTACACGATGTTTCTGACTCACACGGGCTCCGCGTGGCCTGGCGAACGAGCCCTGCATGGCCCTGGCTTCTTATCCCCAGCGGCCAGCGGTCCAGGGTCCAGCTGTTGCATGGCCTCCGGAGTTCGCTGGCACCGTCGATGACTCTATGCGCTGGCGACCGCATCCCCAGCTGGCGTTCAGGGTCTGCGCAGCGTGCGCGCGCCTGTGGCCCCGGCCGCCGGCCACAGGCTCTGGGACCACACCACAGGCTCTGGGACCGTGGGGCAGGCTGTCCTTGCGCTGGCGTTACTATAGAGCCCAGCGCCATCATACTGACACGAGAGGGCCAGGGAGAGGGGCAAGGTGCGTGTGGCTGTCTGGTCGCCTAGGGCCAACCTAATCCTTGCTATGGTTACTGTCTCATATAATATTTGGCTTCTTACGGTGGACACACACCGCTCCACTACCTGCCCATCGCATCGCCTCGTACAGCTTCGCTTGGGCGGGTCATGTATGTTTTTGGTGGGTCTTTTGCTATGACTCTCTCATAATGCCATGTAATATCATGTCTCTCGCGGGTCTTCGCCCACACGTCTAACCCCTAGCCCACAACCCGCGGTAAATGCACCCTTTAATGTATCAGGTTGTGACCCATTTCATTCTAAATCTTGTACCTTAAACTTCATTCTTTTTTTTTAAAATTTTATTTTAATTCTTTTTTTCATGCGTAAAAATGCCTAACTGATACCATTTACTCGTATTCCAAGCTATCATCTTTTTTTCTCTTTCTGCCTTTTCTTCAACCATGATCAATCAAAACTGAGCTGCGTTAATGGCCTTTCCATACCACCTTTGAGCCCAGTGCAAGCATGTCTTTTGACCGGCAAATTGACTTCTGAATCTCTGAATCTCTTGGGATATCTCTTTTACGGTAATTAATAGCTCCAACTAGAATTTAGTTATTTTATTAAATCTGTTCAGCATTTAGTTTATGATGAGTAGGGTGCGGGTGAGGGGGAGGAAGATCAGGAAAGGAAATGACAAAAAATAATAAAAAGATTACCGCGTTTTCCGTAGAAGATCAAGAGCATGGAATTGTCAGGATGGACAAAGTAGAAGAAAACTTACCTTTTCCTTAGCTCAAGTAGATTATTTACACTCTAGGGAGAACGTATTGTGGATTAGGAAAACAGTCTATATTCTGATATGGAAAGCCTTTAATTAGTAAAAGAAAATATTCCAAAAAAATTGAACGGTGGGGGAATCGAACACCCGTCCCCTGCTTGGAAGGCAAGGATGATAACCACTACACTAACCGTCCGATAATTTGTTAGTTTTTGCCTATTTAACTTTCATATGCCGTGAATTGTGCTTCAATAAAAAAAATGTGTATATTCCTATTCATTCTCTTTAATTTTCCTGTTAATTAGTTTAAATACGTTTTTACTTCGTAATAAAATTTTATTTAAAAAAAATTGGAAAGGAAGGGATTAATATTACTAATAAATTTTCGATTTAAAAAAATATACATGTAAAAAAAATCAAATAAGTTCACTGATGCAGAAAAGGATAAATATACTAAGAAATGAATTTAAACTAAAAAATGTATCCCCACTGACTTTATATTCCTTATTTGTACAAATCCTTCCTATAATGGCCAGTTTTATAAGTATGGCGTACTTTCTCCCTAAGAGTAACCTCTTCTTATCTTGACCCATGCTCTATTTTAGTTGGTAGGCGAAATCATTGTTGAGATTTAAATAACTATAAGTTATAAAACTGCGTGATACAAACTGTATAAGCTAAAATTCAAGATTTGTATTACTACTTTAAATCCCACAATTACGTTTTTACAGAATTGATAAAGGTATTGATTAACTACGAATTTCTGGAAGAAAAGGATAACCGAACAGAAAAGATTTTGATAAATCTGTCGATAGAATATTTTGATAATAATAATATATTAAGAGTAAAGGGAGTCAAAGCCAGGTTTCGTTTTAACCAGATAAATTATACAGCAATAGCTTAGCTTCCTACAGGATATTTACCAAATATGTTGGTAGTTTTTGAGGACTTTGATATTATCAGGCTGTTGATACAGTGTCCCTATCCAGGATTGTGCCCAGCGTAAAAGCGTGGAGATCAATCAGATACCCACAGAAGAATTGGATAAGCAATTTCCTACCAGGAAACTAACTACAGAAATATAGGTTCAAATCTAATTACACCAAAAAGAATGGGATCAGAAGAAGGGAAATCCAGCCAATTTCAGGATTATGAGGAAAAGGATAACCAATTAAGAGATGGTCG
This sequence comes from Nadsonia starkeyi-henricii, assembly GCA_030560865.1. Taxonomy (NCBI): domain Eukaryota; kingdom Fungi; phylum Ascomycota; class Dipodascomycetes; order Dipodascales; genus Nadsonia; species Nadsonia starkeyi-henricii. Next base: position 192,339 of record JAKTWC010000015.1, on the reverse strand, counting down.
AGACGCTCGGTAACCGGCGCAGAACTTAAGAAAAAGCATACCTCCCTACCTGTTCCCTGTGTTCTGCACATAACCAATTTCAAATATTTGAAATACATCAAGCAAAATAAGATAAGTATGGATTTCTTTGGCGTTTCATGTCCAGCGAGGCTGCTAAGCAGTAAATCCTAGAGGGAGTTTTCTTGGTTAAAAAGTGGGTTTACTAAAGATAAACAAAAAATGAACGGTGGGGGAATCGAACACCCGTCCCCTGCTTGGAAGGCAAGGATGATAACCACTACACTAACCGTCCAATATCTTGATAAAAAATGCTGAGAAGGGAAGATAACACATTAAATTCTATTTTAAAAAGATATTCAGCCCAAAATGAACTAATTAAAGAATTAAACAATCAACAATAGCTCATCTCCACCATCTTCTTTACATATATTATTAAAGAAATCCAACAATATCTTTTTTAAAAATAAATAGATAATACCACTACACATAATATACACTTTACTAAGACAGGATTCATAAAATAGATTCATTCGGGAGTCCACACTGCTCGTTGTACCAAAATTTCAGTGGATGATTCTCGAGATAGCAAAATTGGCCATCTAGAAAACGTACGAACTTGTATATGCCGCTTTGGCTATGAATCAATCTTTTTATTTTGATTCGATTGCTTGCTACATATATATAAGTGGGAGGGCTACAACAAACGTCTTATGGTGTGACTTGGTTTCCCCTTAACGGCTACTGTTGTGCATAGTCACTGAAAATCCTAAAGTCCCACTTTACAGAGAGAAGTCCCTTTAATAATACCTGAGCCCACACTCCCAATCCTTATTTATTTACTTTTTTTTATTTATTTATATCACCTAATCAAGCCTTACTTCAATTCCCCGAAACGCAAAAATCCATAATAGATATATCGAAGAGAATCTTAAAGAAGGAGTAATTTATTTGACCTAATAGTTGATATAGTGCAAAATCTTTGTTGATTTTTGATTGTAATTTTCCGACTTTATTCTTGGTTTTTTACGATCGACTATACCAAAATTGATGGCTAGGGGGCTTTTTGGAATCACAGTAGGACATATATCGTGATTATTATTTGCCTTAGTTTTTGATTACATTAATGAATCCAAATTTGGAGATGCACTTACCTTACCATTCTGAAAGTGGTGGCTTTTTCTCGGGTGGCGAGAATGATACCACTTCACTGAGCGAAAATGATAATACCATAAACGGTCCATACGCCAACACGTCGAAACGAAGAAACGAAGGTACGTATTTAATAATTTTAAATGCCACCAATTAATCAAAAAAAAATAATTGATATTTTAACTAACATTTATATGTAATTTTGTTTTCGTTCTGGTTTTTTTAGAACTCAGCGATGAGGATGATAATTCATCGGTTGACACATTTATGCCAGGGTCTATCAGAAGGGTTGATCTCAATAACTTCTTAACTTATAAAAAGGCTACGTTTCATGTTGGTCCCTATCTAAATATGATTATTGGCCCTAATGGTACCGGTAAGAGTAGTTTTGTGTGTGCTGTATGCCTCGGTTTAGGAGGAAAGAATGAGCTTCTCGGAAGAGCTAAGGAAACAAAGAGTTTTGTGAAAAGTGGCTGTGAGGAGGGTAGTATTGAAATCGAACTCCAAGGTCATCCGAATCAAGATAATGTGATTATAAAAAGAGTTATTTTCGCTAAAGATAAAACATCACTCTGGCATGTGAATGGAAAACCATCGAGTGCCAAAGCGGTGTGCGCTCTGGTAGCTGGATTTAATATTCAAATCGACAATCTATGCCAATTTTTACCTCAAGATAAGGTATCAGAGTTTGCCAAGCTAGATCCCATAAAACTTCTAGATGAAACTGAAAGAGCAGTTGGCACTCCCGAATTGGTCGCTCAACATACTGAACTGAAAATACTGGACGACAAAGTCGGTGGGATTAAAATCGACCTGGAGAGTATACGTGCTGAATTGGAGCGTTTAACGAAAAGTCATGAGAAAAATTTGGAAATAATGCGACAGTTTGAAGAGCGAGTAACGCTAGAAAAACAATTAGCCCACCTGAAAACGGCAAAATTGGAGATATCCTATGAAATTTACTTGAAAAAGAGACAAGCGGCTGCGAAAGAGTACAAAGATTTAAAAATAACTCTAAAAAAGCTTCAAGATGAAAACGAACCGCTTTTGGATCAGTCAAGACATATTGGAAATATTTTAGGTTCTCTATTAAGTGAACAAGATCAACTGAAGAAAAGGTTAAAATATTCTAGACAAAACTCCGTTACAAAGAAAGAGGGATTACAAGACTTGCTAAAAAAGCAGGACTTGCTCAACGACCAGCTAAGAGAAATCCGTGATAGTGAGGAGAAATATAAAGAGTTATTAGTAAACCTTGGAAACGAAGTAAACGAACTACAGAGAAGATGGGAAAGTACATCGAGGCCAGATACTACAGTTTACGAGGAGCTTATAAAGCAACGTGAAAGATCTACTCAAGATATTAGAGAGATTGAAGAAAAGATTAATGATATGGAGGACGGTGACACTGCAATTTCTAATAGAAATAAACTGGTTTTTGCCGATAGGCAGGTTAACTTGAGAAAAGATGAACTCAACAAATTGTCGACCATTAACCCCAGAATATCTAGATTACAACAAGACAGAACTATTAAAGATCTATTTGAGGATGTAATGAAGGCCGTCGATTATATTAAGAAAAATCGTGATCAATATACCGGGACAATCTGGGAACCGCCATGTCTCAGTGTAGGCATTAAAGATCCCAAATATAGGAAATATGTGGACTCGACAATAAACTCTCATAGATTCGTGTTCACGTGTGAAAACCGGTCAGACTACGAAAAGTTCACAAAGTATGCTTTCGATGTCGGGAGATGGAACATTACAGTGGCTGAATATGGTAGAACCGCAGCACCCACTCTTGATCGGCACAGAAGACCAATGTCCGATGATAAGCTTCGTTCACTAGGCTTTGATGGGTACCTAGTGGATATACTCACAGGGCCGGCGCCAGTACTAAATATGTTATGTCATAAAGCATTCCTACACACAACACCATTTGCACTTCGTGAATTCACATACAACCAACGTCAGAATCTGGAATCTGATTTAAAAAACGGGACAATCCCGTTTATTAATAGTTATTTTGTTGGAGATAATCATATTAAGAATGTTCGTTCTAAGTACGGTAATAAGAACATTTCGAATAGCAGTAGGAAGATATGGAGTAGTAACAACTCAATTTTTGCTATCGATAAAGTTGATGATAGTAGAATTGCATTGGTTCAACGTGAGCTTGCCGAAGCAACAGCAAAAGTAGAGGAGTGCAAAAAAGCAGTAGAGGAGACACGAAAAATAGTTGGTGAATACAGACGTGAGATACAGGGAGTAAAGCAAATCAAAGATAAAATCAACGATAATATTCGAGCGTATAAGGAGTCAGAGCAGAACTACGACAAGCTGAAAACTAGATTCGAGAATAGAAAACAGAAATGGAAAGATATGAAATCCAGACCGCCAAAGATTGATACTGAAATTTTCAGAAATAGGGAGCAATATGCCAGGATCACTGAAAAGGCAGTTAATGAAGCAATAGCCTTGGCTAGTCTATTGGCCGATGAGGGGAAATCTCACCAACAGGCAAGTGAGCTGGCACTTGCAATTAAGGTTGCCAACAATAATGTAAGCTATGCCCAGAAAGTTTACGAGATTTCAAATGAACGTTCAAGGCGTATAAAAGAGGTTGAACTTCCTGAGCTTCGAGAATTAGCACAAGAAGCTAGAGAATTGAGTGATACGAAGGAACGCGAGTTTAAAAACGCTTTACAAAATTTTGATGAAGAGTCGAAAAACGAAATTAGAAGATATACCGAAGAACTTCTTCAAAAGCCTGACCCTATCGGCTCCATTGAAGGTTTACTTGGTGCCAAACAATCTGAGCTTTCGATGCAGGGCCATGATGGGGACAATAGTATTGTGAAGAGAGTGCAAGAGGAAAAAGCACGAATTGATACCCTTGGAAAAAGAATAGAGAATATTACGGAAAATCACAGCTTGGATATAGATCGTTTGAACAAACTTGGTGCGAGTTGGTCTACGGAGCTCCGACGACTTGTGGAACAAGTATCAATGTATTTTTCAGAAGCATTTGAGTCTATAAATTGTGGCGGTAAGGTACAAGTCACCCCTGCTGACAGATACGCTAACTGGAAAATCGAAATCATGGTAAAGTTTCGCAAAACTGAAGACCTACAGTTATTGGATTCCCATCGTCAATCTGGCGGGGAACGATCGTTGACTACTATTTTCTATCTCATGGCCCTCCAAGGCTTAACGAGATCACCATTCCGGGTGGTGGATGAGATTAACCAAGGTATGGATCCACGAAATGAAAGAATTGTTCATAGTAGAATGGTAGCCATTGGATGCAAAGAAAATGCTTCACAGTATTTCCTTATTACGCCTAAGCTTTTACTTGATCTTGATTACCACAGAAGGATGAAAGTACACTGTATTTTCTCTGGTCTGTTCATGCCTGAGGTAGATGATGCAGGTTTATTGCTGGGTGCGGACGCAATCCGCAATATTATAAAAGAACATAAACGACTAAGGCTGTCCCAATAATGTATACATCAAATATTATTTCTATTAATACAATTTATTTATTTACAAGATAGTGTATTCCAATTTAGCCTCTGTTAGCAGCGGCTGTCTGCAACCTTTGAACAACCTCGTCTTTACCAAGAAATTGGATAAGGGCTGGAATCTTCACGCCTGAAACACCGCCCGCTAAAGCATATCTCAAAGAACCGAAAATATCCCTTTTCTTGGCTACACCATCATCAGCAAGAGATTTAACAGCAGTATCAATGACTTTCTTGGTATCTTCATTAGACGGGGTTTCCAAGAGAGTAGCAAGAACACGTTTAATACAATTCACATATATAATCTTAGTCGTTTCGTCAAGGTCATTTGGTAATTTGGGTCTCACATACAAAAATCCGTACTTTGAGGTGAACTCATGGACGTTCTCAAGGCCACTTGTTTGAGCTAATTGTAAGACCTTTCTGGTGTAGTCGATATGGCTTCGGAATTTTTGTCCTGAAGGGATGTTAACAAACAGTGCCTTGGTAGCAAGCTCATAACATTCAGCTAATATCTCTTCAAACCTAACTGGATCATTCAACCGCTTACCGAAATAGAGCTTATTGAAATAATGAAGCTTTTTATCATCAACCTTGGCATTACCCTTAGTGAGACCATCTAAAGTGAAAATTCTGGAAAGTTCTTCTAAGGAGAAAACTTCAGATCTTGAAGTAGTATCCTCGGTGTTTGCAGTGCTATTAGCGGCGGCGGCGGCGATGGGATCATCTCTTTGGGGTGACCAGCCGAATAAAGCCGAAAAGTTGATCAGGGCTTCGGGTAAGATACCACGCTGTCTCATAGCAGAAACACCAGTATCACCCTTTCGCTTAGATAATTTCTTATCAGTAGTGGAAGTCAATAAGGGGATATGTACAAACTCAGGTGCCTTCCAGCCGAAAGCATTATACATAGCAATATGCTTAGGGGTTGATGGCAGCCATTCTTCACCCCGAATAACATGTGTAATTTTCATCAAATGATCATCTATGACGTTGGCAAAATGATAAGTCGGTAAACCATCTGATTTCATTAATACGGGATCCTCGTATCGGATATCAGTGGGATTAGTCTGGACTTGAAGATTCAGAGTTCCGTGAAGCAAATCAGTGAAAGCCGGATAAGTATTGGGTGATTTAAATCTCACTACATAAGGTAAGGCCTTATCAACCACAAGATCACTACCCGAGGCTTCAGATTGATGGTTATGAGCACATTTTCGGTCATAAGAGGCCAAAGAGGGGGGATGTAACTTTGATGCCGATTCTCTTAAGGTGTCGAGTCGATCTTTAGAACAGTAACATTTGTAGGCATGCCCACTAGATATAAGTTGTTCGATATACTTTTGATAAATCCCGGACCGCGTGGACTGCTTATAAGGTCCATAGGGACCCCCCACGGGGGGGCCCTCATCTATTTTCAAACCCAACCACTCAAGCGACTGGTAGATATCTTCCTCGGCGCCAGGCACCAATCGTTTCTGATCGGTATCTTCCAACCGAAGTAAAAACTGACCCCCAGTACTTTTGGCCAGCAAATAATTATACAGAGCCGTCCGCAACGAACCCAAGTGCAGTAAACCTGTAGGCGAAGGCGCGAAGCGCGTCCTCACTGGGGTCGTTGGCTGGACCGATGGCCGTTTACTCTTCAAGCCCGACAGGGATTTCTTGGGCGCCAGCGAAAACTTGGGCTTTTTGGCCAGCGTTGAGCTGAACCGAACGCCCTTACAGGGCCTTGCAAGTGCAACCATGTCAACTCGATGCAATAAAACGGTTCTGACGACTGTCCTGTTGACACTTTACTCAGCTACAGTAGCGCTCGCGAGCTCCAAGCCATATTGGCGATGAGGTTGGACAGATCGGCCGCTGACGTAAGCCAACTGTCAGCACCGACCACCGAAAACTTGGGACCGCCCGAAGTCTCGAGAGTTTAATACGGAATTTTCAATCTGGAAAGGCCATTCGAAGTGGAAATCCGTCTCCACTGCCATCTTTTTTGACTTAGCGCCGACGAGACTGCGATCACGATTAACGTTACACCCCATCCTGTAGTTTACCTGGCTCCACAATGAGTTTCTACAATCAGCTATACACCGGGAACCAGGCCGTCATTTCGCCTGCCCAGGAGAACGCCAACATGGCTTATCAGTATAGTAAGTTGTAAATTCCACACGTTGATGGCGACGAATATTCAGATGAAGCGGTGCCGATGGGGGAGAGTGATGCCAGCGGCAGGAAAACCGCGATTATAGCAAGGGCGCTAGATCTTTTGTTGAGTTTTAGTTTTATTGCCTTTTATCGCCGTTCATCTGCGTTATCATATCATTAATCTCTGTGGTGCTAACCCGTTTTTTTTTTAATATTTATTTTAGTGAACTCGAGTAAAAATAAGTTTAATGCCGGTAGGGCCTTTGATATATCCGATGATATTGAGTTTTGCCCGGTCTTGAGTGATCACGAGGTAAGTTTTATGCTGTTCAATGTGCTGTTATTAGCTTGGTTGGAGCTTTCATTTGAGTCCGAACTGCCGTTTGGAGGTTCACGAGGGCCCCAAAAACATACTATCATACATTCAAACTCTCATGATCCACTGAAACTAAACTAACCATGCCATCCTTTTCTCTTTTTTTAGCGAAATACATCAATGTATTTTGCCGGTGCTAATGGTACCATCATGTCACCGTACATGTCCCCCTCGGCATTACAGATGCCTCAGGACGGAGGCTTACATTCTTATAACCTGGCCAGTAACGTTACCTCACCATCACCAAGAAATAGTAGCAGTTCACGCGTTAAGCGCGATAAGGCCTTAGAGATCGTCAACCCATCGACCGGAAAAATATCATCACCTTCAGTATCTCATACACCTATTAAGTTTGGTCTCGCTTCGCAGCAGCAGATTCCTAACCAACAACAATTACAGTTACAACAGCAACAACAACAATTGCAACAGCAGCATCATCAACAACAACAAGCTCAACAACAACGCAAGTTTTGAGGCTTTTTTTAAAGGCAGTGTGGTCATTGTATCTGGCTGGTTTAAGGGGGCCAAGACCATTTTGCAATTAAAAGACCCTTTCCAAACACGTATATTTTTACTCACACACATGTAGCGTTTATGTACCCACGCTCATATTTATTTATCTTCCATTTCTTGTTTCGACTCTTACTCTCCTTCTGGTCGACTTTAACGTTTCTCTGTTTTGTGGTTTTTTTTTTCTCGGTCTGTTTTTCTCTGGCTTATTCGATTCTGGCGTATTGTTTACTTATACGTACCTATACATACACACATACACACATACACATACACACACATATATATATATATATATATATACAAAGTTGTGTGTAGATATTTTAATTTTTTGTCGCCTCCTTTATTACGCTATTTCCGTTTGTATCTTATTTTTGGTTTTGTACTTTTAACGCATGCTCGGGAACCAATATAGACCAGTCTATAATTGGTTCAACGATGTATTATTATTATTATTATTGTTATTTTATGTTATCTTATCATTTCAACTACATTTTATTCCTAGGGCGCTATTTCGGTTTTTCGGTTTTGGTTAATTTTACACTCTCCTAATCTTTTATGCCTATATATACACACATATATGATGATTTACTATTATCATTAATAAAAATTTGTTCTATCTTCTTTTTTTGAGTTTATTAAGGGCCCTTGTGGTAACTGGGTTAGATGGTTCACTATTTATAAATATTATCTTAGTATGTGGGCTTAATGCCAAGGGAAATACTATAAAGCGTGCGGGGGGTGGCTTAGCTTATGCCACGACATAAGGGAGATAGATAAGATGAATTAAAATCGGGGGTTCACGCCAGAACCACCAAAAGAAGAATAAGTATAACCAATAATGCCAGAATGGTTAGCCACGAACCGTTCTCTTTGGCCTTTCTGGCCACAACCGTTAATCGTCGCTTGGCGTTTTGTAAACGGGCCGCAGTACTATCTACCATTTCATCAACATGATCTAATAATTCCATTTGAGACTCTAGTTCACCATTAATATCCAGGCCCAGTTGATGCTGCCGCAGAACGCTAGTAGAGAGTCGGTCTAAATGCTCATCCTGATAATTTAACTGTTGTTGTTGATGTCGATACGCGGATTCGGCCGATCGTGAATCACCACCCTGGTCCTCGTCATCATCCATGAACGCAGCAGCATCTGGATCATCTCTATAGGGTTCAAACTGTTGTGAACCACGCACGTTTGCGGTATCAAAATCTGAATAGGGCGTTGTTTCCTCCAATTTATGACTAAAGCGAACCGATTTGGACACACCTACATTGGCGGACTCGCCCCCTGATATCGTATAAGTATCGGATGCTATTGGTATCTTTGATATGCTATTTCCATTTCCATTTCCATTTTCATTTTCGATATCAACCTCTTTCTGGGCCTTGAACTGGGCGGCTCGCAAGCCGGGCGTATACGCCAACGAGGACATATCCGACTGAGTTACAGCCTTGAGCGAATCATAAAGCTTCCCATAGGTGGCCTGTAAGCGCTCCAAACCATCACCCTTGGATCTATGGCCCGGGGCGGTCGTCTTGGCCGCCGTCTTCACCGCTGCCTCCTCTTCCAGCTGCTCGATCCCCGATTTCAGCGTCGCCATATAGCCAAAGACCGTATCCTGGGCCTCGGCACCAGCGGGCGCCCCGCGCAGCCGGGCCAGACGAGACATTTCCTCCACGGCGACCGTGGCCTGGTCAGCCACCAGCAGCAGCCGCGATATCCTTGAGGGGGCCATTGCACAGTCGATATATACGTACAAATATATATCTATATATCTATAGATAGTGCCAAGATCGCGGTGGCTCGGTGGCGGCACAGCCAGATGGCGGTTGGCGGTTGGGCCTTCGCATCGCTTTATGCGGGGCGCCTCGTAATCAACCCCACATTCACATTCAGCCTCCATAAAGGCCAGGAAACCGCTGGTTACTGGCCCTCTGGACACCTCCACCACCTGTCTTGACCATGAAACCACACCACAGCGCCGACCCTGCGACGAACATGGACGACCGCCTGCCCGTCGACGACGTGAACCGCGTGATCGACTACAGCGGCCTGGACTACGTGGACGTGCCCGAGCATCTGCTGTGCCCGATATGCCAGTGCCCGTTTGTGAATCCCTATACGACCAAGTGCGGGTATGTCAATATCATATATGATATATCATATATATATATATATATGTATATATATATATTCAGCCTACATCTAAACTAACTAATATTCTCTCTTCTATATAGACACACCTTTTGCAAAGAGTGTTTGATGCAGGCCCTGGAGCCGGATCCTAACCTATCGGTCGAATGCCGATGCCCGATAGACCGCCAGCCGCTGAACCGAGATTACGTAGAAGACATATTTCCGGCGCCCAAGATTATATCCAATATGGTGAACGACCTGGTGGCGGTTTGCCCTAATAAATCTCGCGGTTGCCCGTTCCAAGACCAGCGTTGGCTTCTTCAGCGGCACATCAAGGATACATGCGACTACGCATTGGTGTCATGCGGGGGGATCAAGGAAGATGGTACCATATGTCGTGAACCGACCTACCGGCGATTTATTATGGACGAGCGTAGGATACAGCGGGATCACTTGCTATATGGCTACTCGATGCTACCGCCCACTGATAACGGTCGGTTACCACCGCTCACGCCAGACAATACGACTAATGATAGCTTATCAGTAGTACCCCACGTTGATGATATTGACACAGGGCGGGCCCCACAGAGGGATGCTACACAGGCTATTGAACCACCAAATGACCCGAATACAACAACCCGAGTGAGCGAGAATAATAATGTTTACTTAAATGCCGTTAAAAATACCCGGATTTACCAAAAGTTATCGTCGCAAGACGATATTCCGTTATCGGAATTAAACGATGAAATTCAGATACCATGCGTGCATCAGGAAATTGACTGTGCGAATGGATGTGGTGTGAAAATAACCAAGACGACCAAGGAAATTCATAATAACACAGGGTGCACTAAAGTCATGGTAAGTTGTGAATATTGCCAATTGGTGGTTGCCAAGCCTCAGTTAAATTCACACCACGATATATGCCCTCAAATGACCATATCCTGTTTAGCGAGTATTTACGGTTGTTCATGGGTTGGCAAACGACAAGATCTGAAGATTGATCATTACCACAAGTGCCATTTTATTGCCATGGAACCCTTTCTCAGCAGGCAAGAGAAAAAAATTGAAATGTTAGAGAAGGAAAATAAATCTCTAAGATATCATTTGAATGACGTTAGCCAATCTTTAGCCAATCTACCAAACACCCATCGAAACGATTCCGTTAGCTCCAGCAGCTCCACTGCTTATTCAGAAGAATCTATTGAATCTGTCCTTTCGGTATCTTCGTCGTCGGTTCAAACGGCGGATTTATCAGTTACGAATTCCACGGTATTGCATATTCTTATGGAGAATGAACGCTTAAGAGCTGACATTGAACATTTGACCACCTCACTTGGTGAATTGGAAATGAAACAAAGTACACTTCTTATGCAAGAGAATTTCCGCAATCAAGAAGTTATTCATAACATGAAGGGAATGATAAACACACTGAGGCAGCAACTGCATTATCTCTTGCTTGAGCACCGAGCCCTCACGGCCAACTCTTCTAATCCAGCGCATATCACAAATCAGTCTAGTAAACTGGCTTCCACGAGACCGGATCTTTTGGGCCCAAGACTAAGTGATATTACACGGCAAGATGTTAAACTGTGAAATTGTAGATGTTTAACCGTGAATTGTTTTTATTTTTTCTAGAGTCTATGGTTATTTGTCCAACCACCCTCATGGGCTACTTTCTTTTTTGGTTACAGTTACAAAAAGTAGTATATATATATATATATATATATATATATATATTTCTTTTATAAATAATAATAGCCATGTAGAGTAAAATAAAAAAAAATTCAAAAAGGTAAAATAGATAATATCTAACGAAACAAACCAGAAAGAAAAAAAGAAAGGAAGTTAAAACCAGATTATATTTGTATAGCAATTTTTTTTGTTTTTTTTTTACTCCTGACGACAGCATTATTTACGAGGAATATTTACAAGTTGAACAGTATATGCAGAAAGGAAAAGGGTAAGGAGAAAAGGGTAAATACAAAAAAAGAAAGGAACAACTCAATTCAAGTGAGAGAGAGAGAGAGAGAGAGAGGGGAAGATGTATATCATGACCGTTAAAGAGTTGACCACTTTTATATTATGAGGTTTGGCTTATTATTGAGTAGGACAACCTTCAGTGTTGAAGGGACCTGATCTCTCATCGTCATATTGGTCGCCAGAGGATGCAGAAGAATACTTAGGAAGGTTATTGGCGTTACGAATAGAAAAGTCGACATCGTCAATTTGCACATCTGGTAAAACAGGTATGTCCTTAAGGGTACCAGGAAGCAGATCTTGAATCTTACGTAGTTCACTCTTTTCAATGGACCAACCACTAGGAGGGAACTCAATATCTAACGACAGGAATAAAGAACCACGAGAACTAGTTCGGGGGATGGGCATACCCTCATTTTTGACTTCTAAAATGTCATGGGGTTTGAAGACATGCCCGGGGGCCGATGAAATCTTAATACCACGGTCGTCTAAATGGGTAATCACTACACGTGAAAGACCACAGATAGCTTCGGCTAAAGTGATCTTAATGGTGGCATATAAATCGTGCTGCTTACGTTCAAATGAGGTACTATTTTCCGCTTGAACCGTAAAAATAACATCACCCGTGGTCTTACCGGGAGCTTGATCCGATTCTCCATGTAATACTATCTTATCACCTTGCTTTAAACCAGGAGACACATAAACTTCTAAAATTTTGGATTCCTTAATAATGCAAGAACCCAAACACTGTTTGCATCGATCCTTTTCGCGGAACGACGAACCTTGGCCATTACAATGCGAACACTCCACATAGTAATTACTCACAATACCCGGTGCCACACGCCTTATCTTCTTCATCATGCCTGAACCTTCACAGGGTTTACACTTCTTGGGCACTGCCTTCTTACGACCACCGGTACCAGTACAGGTAGGACATATAATATTACGGGTCGACCCCATTTTAATAACTTTGCCCTTATATAACTCCGCAAGAGTCACTTTAATCGGAATATGAACATCGTCAGTCTTTTTCGATTTATTATTATTATCATTGTAAGCATATGAACCATTAGCATAGCCATGGTTGTGACTCTGACCGTGCCCGCCGTTGAAGAAACTGTAAAAGTCATCGGGACCAAATGAGGTATCGTAGTATTCATCATGTCCATCGTAAGCGTTATGGTGATGATTATTTGAAGCACCTTCCATACCATATCTATCGTAATTCTGTCGCTTTTCGTCATCGGACAAGATCTCGTAAGCCTGACTGATCTCTTTAAATCGGACCTCCGATTCCTCACGTTTGTCTTCGGATACTTTATCGGGGTGATAGGACAGCGCCAGCTTACGGTACGCCTTTTTAATCTCCACCCCCGTGGCAGTCCTGCTGACGCCAAGGACTTCGTATAAATCTATGTTGATATGCCCGTTCACTATGAGAAAATCGCCAGCGACAACGCACAACAAGTGGCAAACCTTCAGGAACGAAGATCGCCACCCCGCGCGGAAAGGTTAGTACTAGCCAAGACAGAACACCGTATGTATGCCGGTGCTCGCGATGCGAACACCCGACGAGAATATAATACTCACTGGTTGGCTATAGGCAGATGGTGGTCGCGAATAGGTTCAGTGGCTGTGGAGACTCTACTCGGGTTGGCGATCACCAACTCTGCGTGCGAAGGAGGCATTCTGGGAAAAAAAATTGGGAGATCTGAAGGCTCATCGGAGGACGTGAGAAGTGCGTGTTGGCGGATGGAAAACGAACAAAGTGACAACAACGGACGTATATCTCTCTCTCTCCGTGGGTCTATATCTCTGCCAGGCTAATGAGAACCTATATGGACTACGTGCTACGCTGCTTCTACGAAAGCACCGGCTGGAATGAAGACAACATCTACCCCAATATAACCCTGACCTCGCAGTGTACGTATGTCGCCAGCACCCGGTTTTTGCAGCCGATTTTTTGATCTTTTCTCGGACCGTTCTTGCTAACTCCATCCATGAATTTGTAGCTCTGTTGGATTTCAAGGTGCCCGATGGCTTTTGCGTGAACTTGTCTTCGCAGTCGTCCAACAACTCCGCATCCACCTACAACCTGACCAACTTGGGGTTCGTCAGCGGGTCAGTGGCTTACCTATATAGCAGCCGACCGCTATATAACATTCAATCGACCAAGTCGATCGATCTCAAGGACGTGGTGACGGGATATAAGCTTCTTAAACCGCTGCGAGAAAGCGAGAGTCGACTATACTGGAGCCAATGGCACGGGGCCGCGCGAAACCAAAGACGCGATACGCTTTACTATGGCCGCATGTACTTACCTGGCAAGGGCCTAGAGGCCATGTTAGTTCGTCGCTTATCACCTACGACCCAGTTACTGGTTACCTGTGTAAGTGATTCAAGGCTGAAGAACGGGGGTACGCTGACCATGCACTATCAGCGTGATACGGGACAATGGTGCCACGAGTTGATTTACAGCACCAACGAGGCCTTATTAGGCCTCAGAGGTATATTCAATTTTGGTTATCATAGTAAACTGAAACAGTACTACAATGCCTCGCGACTCTCCATCGGCGGTGAACTTTACTACGGGGTGCTCAACAAAAGTCCTGGGTTGTCAATTGCCGCTAGGTACATCGCCAACTCGGCCTATACGGGAACCCCATTGACGCTCACTCTAACCTGTAATCCCTTAGTGGGCCACCTGTCCACGGCTTACTCGCTTATGGCCAGCGATTCTACTCAGCTCAGTAGTCGCTTTGATTTTAATGTTTACTCTTATGTGAGTGATTTATCCATAGGCTGTGAGATATGGAGAAAGAAATACAGCACCAGCCAGAACGGTGGCCCATCCGATACCACGCCAACGATTGTCGATATTCCGTCGCGTGAATTTACGGTGGACCGCGAATCTCGACTTTCCTTACAGAAACTGGCAGCATCTCCATCGCCAGCTTTATCATCAAATACATCCACTGCTGAAGACGGTGACAACTTTACTAATGTGTTCAAGGCAAGCACCAGCTTTGGGTCTCGTAATGTCAAACTGCTATGGGAAGGAAGATACAAAGAACTGCTATTGAGTAGCGGTGTCATGGTTAATTTGGTGGATGGCACCCCAGTGATATCTACGGTAGGCGTAGAAGTACAATATTCCTGTTAGACTGTAGCTATATATCTATATATATATATATATTGCCGATAGATAATACTATATTATTATTATCATGGAGAAAAAAAGAAAAAAATACCGGAACAAAAAAGAAACTAAATAAATAAACCAGAAACCCATACTAAACAAACGAAGAAAAACAAACAAACTAAATATACACGCTGAAAGACGATTTACCACTAAATGGACTCGACTATTAATATCAAACAAGCCCAATTTCACACATCGAAATGAAACATTCTATCATCATCAGAGGTCAACTCTACGGTGTTTCTTACAGGAAAACGAGTGGGTTCAATAGATTCGACGTCACCAGTATGGCTATCGCTTGTGTATACGGAAAAAGTAGATTTTCTCTGGTGAACGGGCTTATGAATAACATCACGGGTCAGTCTGTGACGGGGCAGGGACAGGGAATTTTGGAGCGGCGACGTAGGTGGTTTGTTGGCGACAGTGTTGTTAATTCGTGGTTTTGGGGCGCGTGTGGCTCGCTTCAATTCAGCCGATTTAGTAGCGGTCATAAAGTGAGGCAAGCTAGTCATGGCACTCGGAGGGAATTCAGCTTGAATAGAACGTAATTTCAACTCTGAGACTCGATTAAATCGGTCTTGTGCCGATAAAGGGCGATTAGAACACTTTTTTCTTTCCGGTGAACTACTCAAATAAGGCCTTTCTTCATTCACTACGATATCCTCTTCGATAAAATTCACTGGGAGTCGCTTCATCATCATTTCCGTATCAAGTCCGCCTTTATCATTATTTTTATTATCTTCGTCGTCGCCCTCATCGTCGTCCTTGTCATAAACCGAATGTAATCCACTCAAGGTCCGTTCACGAAGGTGTTTACCTACGGCCTCGTAATCAATAGTAACACAATCCAGTGGTTCGTATGGTAGTTCCTGCATCTTGGGGGGCATATACTCAATTTCATCATCATAATTTCGAACTTGAACAGGCGCATTGGGGACGTCATCTTTCATTAGAATATCATCACCGTCATCGATATGTTCATTATCGATATGCACCGGTTTAGCCGCCTTGGCTTTTGACATTAAAAAGTCAAAATCCGGCTGTGGTAAGGCACGCTGTCTAAAGTTATTAAACGAAGATTGACCTATATTGTTATTCTTCGCCTTAAACACAGACGATACATTCTTAAAGTCATTGCCAACATTGGGATCGTTCTGGCCGACATTGAATGAGAGCTTAGTATTGACCGCACTCTGATTAGAATTGTTATCCTTGCCACCCAATGGAACCCTAGCGGTTGGCGTGACCAGGTGAGCCTGGGCACTAGCGTATGTGCTATCTTTGGCACCGCCATTGAACGACTTGGCTGAAGCGTATTGGTTTTCGTCCCGCAAAGGGGTCTTATGCCCTCTTAAGGTGGAGTTATGAGACACCGACGAAGCATTTTTCAGAAGCGGCGTCTTGGGCGGCACCCTAAATTGCACGTCGTTCTCCTTATCGGTAAACACGGGGCCCAACATATCTGGAATGGGCGCCAAAGCTATGCAGATATCTTGAGGTTTGATCGGTTTGGTCTGTTTAAGTGGATGGTGACGGGGGTGTTGATAATCAACAATGCGAATTATCGACGAGGCTGGGAGAGAAGCGGCGCGCCGAAGCTCTCTGCTGTGGGATCCAAACGGTGGATTATAAGCTGGCGATACTTGCAATATATTGTATTAGGATACTACGACTAACTATTTTTTTAAAAAGGAGAAGATTTACTTGCGACTTTGCTTTTATTCAAGCCATCCGGTAAACAACTGCATTATTCAAGCCATCCGGTAGACAACTGCATTATTCAAGTCCTCCGGTAGACAACCACATCGCCCACCCGTCGGGGATCATCGTGGAAATGGCTGTTGAAGAACCTTGTCTCCTCTTGGTACCCGAGGCCCGCGATATATGACCCAACCTGGGGCACCAGAGCCTCGAATAAGATCAAATGGGACGGCCAAGACCGGTGGCCGAAGGGGTCGTCGGACTCTGGACTACGGATAAGCTCTTTAAGCTCATTGAATTGCGGGAAGTGAGCCTTTAGAAAGTCCAGAGGTGATTTATAAAACAGATCGGCCTCATCTAAATAAGCCGCCCGCTCTTCATAAGGAACCGATATCGGGGGCTCGCAGGTCAGAAACCACATGTTGGCGCCCTCCAGGTCCGGGCGATGTATATGACTTTGCCAGGGCGTGGAGTGGCATGGCATTAAAAACCCAACACTATGGATATTATCATTGGGGTTCACACGGATGTAGTCGGCGACTGAAACAACACCGGCCTGGTGATAAGTGGTGAGGTAAGTGCCGACCAGCATATTTAAACTAAACATGATAACCAAAAGACTTGTCATGAGCTTGGCTCGATTATTGTACAGTTTTATCACCACCTGAGCTGTCAACAAATGCAAAAAGGGTAGCAGGGGGTAGATAAAACGGATTTCCTTATGCGAGATGAAAGAATAAATCAATACTGTAAGCACAATAACCCAATTGAATACCCGACCCCGAGAATTCCATAGCCCAATTAGAGTCAAGGGCAAGTATCCAATCAATAATAGCGGTAAACCCTGCGACAGGTAATAATGCCAGGGTGAGCGTCCATAAAAGACCGATAGGGATTCCACGACATTGAATTGAAGAAATTTGAAAAGTGGGAACACGTATTCACCATAATACCATCGATCCAGAAACGCACACCCGGTCAAAAAGAGAGATCCAATAAGTGCCGCGAGGACTATAATAATAAGATTACCCCTAGTAACCAGTAAATGAACCCCGAGGATTATCCAAATGATACCATTGGTAGGTCTAAGTAAACAGGTAAACGCGGCAATGCTCAACGAAAGAATAAACTTCCACCAGCCGATGGGCCTCTTTCGATCAACCGGCCAGTAGAACAGAGCCACCGTAGTCAAGATCATCTCCAGGGAATTACCAAAGGTCCGTGTCATGCAATACCAGTTAAACGCCGAAAAAACACTTAAAAACACCGAAGCACGCGCCATGGCGGCGCCACCGAGGGAGTAACCTAATTTATACAGATAGAAGTCACCCAAGGCTGCCATAAGACCCTGAAACACCTTGGGGGCTATCACCACCGTATCGGGGCCGCCCATCTGAAGCCACTCGGCAGCCCGATAGACGCCAGCGAAGATCAAAGGATGGACTATACTGCGCAGACCCTGGGTCCACTCCCAGGTCAAATAACCGTATCCGTACACGAGTCGGTGCGCGGGTTCGAGCGACTGCCAGTACTCATCGGGCTGGAAGAAGGTTCTGATACTCAGTGCATTGAGGACCCGCAGTGCTACCAGCAGGCCAACCAAGCCGATATTGCCAAGGGCGTCCATTTTCCACTCTCTAGCGATTGGCGCGATCGATCCACGGGGCAGATACAAGCGATTCTCCAGCAAAACGGGAATCCTTGGAGGGCAAACCGCCCATAATGGTGCCGTTGGGTGGGCTCTGGCGATGTACGGCGGTGGCTCTGGGACTTATCGCGAGTGGCTGGACATCGCCATGCGATCTGCTCTTCGCTCTCCTCGTCTTTTCAGCCAACACGAAGTACAGAGATATCACGGCCCGGCGTCCACTAGAGCCAGCATGTTTTTATCCAAGTTAAAGGGCAAGCCCGTAGACCCCAAGAAGCCCGCCAACCGCACGGCGGTTAAGATCAAGACGGTGAAGGTGTCAGTGCCCGTGGTGAGGCCGCCCGTGGTGAAAAGATTGTCCGAGATCGACGGCGACGGCAACGGCGACGGCAAACGGGGGGTGAAAAGACAGGCCACATGCCAGGGTTTACTATCTACATCATCGTCCACACACGCGCCAAAGCCTGCATCCTCGAGAAGCGCGTCAGCCGAGTCCGGTGGCCGTGGAGCCCGTAAGGCCTCGGCATCGCGGAGGCGTAAATCGGCCGACTTGAATCAATTCAATCGAGCATCGTCGTCCTCCGAGGACGAGGGAACCGACACCTGGGAAGACGATCTCAAGCGGTTTTCATCATCTACACCCGGTCTGGAGGACTTTAAAGAGAAAGATACCACGAGGACATTCTTGAATCCGAATGTTAACTACGGCCCCGATCCAGTCAGACTAAACATTATAAATGCCGCTGATATCACTAAACATAGTAAATCGACTTATCTGAACTGTATGTTTATTCGTTTTCTTCGTTCTTAAATAAAATTCTAAAGAGGCTCTTCAACTAACATTTTTCAACTAGGCTTTAAAGGCTTGGACAAGGCCCTGACGATAACATTAGAAAGCCCAGTAATAAACTGTGGGGAAAGGTGAGTGCCAGAAAAAAAAAGAAAACCTCGGATTGGTTGTTTATTTTCCATTTATTTTTATTTTCCATTTATTTTTATTTTCCTTCTTTTTTTTTATTCACGAATACTAACGTACTTATACAGATACACTATGGTTGAACCGTCAATAGCGGCGGAATTTAAACCAGCCGCTGAAATCGACCAAGTTATGGAAATGGTCGCATCGACTTTTGTTCCCCCCAAATATACAAACCAAATAAAGCACCCCCTTCTAGAAGATTGTATTTTGAGACGAATCCGAAGATCTCTGAAAAATAACAACAGTGAAGAATTTCAAAAAGCCATTGAAGAGTACAATGAGCTTTTGAGAAAGATCAAGCTGGAAAACGATCAGACGCTGCTGATTAGAGACATGGGTTGCTTACCTCAAAATTTTGTCTATGCGATGCTAGATCAAGTCTACGCTCGTGTTGTATCACCTGAGGTGGATGAACTCCGAAACTACGAGGCATTTTCCAATAATGTATACGGTGAGCTTTTACCTTCGTTCATGACCCGAATTTTCAATTTAACCAAGATAAAATCAACATCAGTCTTTGTCGATTTAGGCTCGGGCGTTGGCAACTGTGTATTACAGGCGGCGTTGGAGACCGGGTGTGAAAGTTGGGGTTGTGAAATGATGGCCCATGCCTCTACTTTAGCCGCTAAGCAAAAGGCCGAGCTAAGACAAAGATTAAAGCTTTTCGGCATCAACCATGGTAAAATTACTTTGAATAATCAAAGTTTTGTATATAACGATGAAATCCAAAAGGCCCTACAACGAGTGGATGTATTACTGGTCAACAATTACGCCTTTGATGGCCAACTAAATAGCCACTTGATCGACATGTTTCTTGATCTCAAAGATGGCTGCAAGATTGTTTCTTTGAAATCCTTTGTTCCACCCGGGCATGTGATTTCAGAACACAATATCGAATCCCCTTTGAATATGCTAGAGGTTCAAAAGTACGAATTTTACTCGGGCAGTGTCAGTTGGACTGACGCTCCTGGCCCGTTTTACATTTCGACCGTGAATCGATCTCGCATCCAAAAGTATTTGAAACGAAGACGTTGATATTCCGACTTGTAGATTAACTTATAGAAGTAGAAAAACACGCCAACTTGTTATATATATATATATTATAAAATAAATATGAATGGTATGAATGATATATTAATGACCTTTCGTGAAGCATAAACAAGTAAATAAGCTGAAAGTCCCAGCAGATGAGATGCTGGATTTAAGGCACAGAAAAAGTTCCGAAGCACAGATCGCAGGTCCTCTCGAGATTTCTCTTATCGGAGTCGCAAAAAGAAGAGCGGAAATAACGCTTGAGGATGTTTTTAAAACAATTACTACGTACCACTAGGAACATACCGACTAGATCCAATTTGATCAGTAACTATAATGCGGTTTATGGTACAATAAGATCGTACTCTTCCGGTAAGTGATCAATCTTTCTTTAGCATTAAAATCTACAGCCAGATGGCGCTCTATTTGCTTCGGAGCTATTTTTACTAATTTAGACATAATCCTTTTTCTTTTTTTTTGTTAGAAAATTCCGAGGCTCTTCAATTTTTGCCTAACTTACTCTGCAAGAGGGCGGAAAAGATCTGCGATGAATATAATAAACTCGAAAAGGAAGCCTCCGATGCCCAGACCTACAATGCCGAAGTTTCAACCAAGCTAGTAAAGCTTGGTTCCGTAGTAAATGATTACCGAGAGTATGAAAATTCGATATCAGAAGTCGAAGATCTAAGACAAATGCTTTTGGACCCCTCTCTCAAAGCCGAGGCTGAAGAAGAAATAATATCATTAACGGAGTCCATCAGGATATTAGTTGAAAAATTACAAAGTAAGCTGTTACCACCTCATGTTTTCAGTGACAACGCTTGTATTTTAGAATTAAGACCCGGTGTTGGTGGAAGTGAAGCTATGATTTTCACTGAGGATTTATTGCATATGTATCAGGGTTACGCTACTGAGAACAAATGGCCTACTCAAGTGGTATCCATTACCCCAAATAGTGCTGGGGGTATCACGGAAGCCATTTTATCGGTTGATGAACCGGGATCTTACGAAAAGTTTCAATATGAAGCCGGGGTTCATAGAGTCCAAAGAGTACCCGCTACTGAAAGTAAAGGTCGAACCCATACTTCAACGGCCGCTGTGGTTGTTTTGCCCCAATTAGGCGGCGATTCCGAAGCAGATGCCGCTGAATCGGAAAGAAAATACGCCCCCGGTGAAATCCAAATTGATGTAATGCGAGCTCGTGGTGCCGGTGGCCAACACGTTAATACAACCGAGTCTGCCGTTAGAATTACTCACATTCCTTCAGGCATCGTAGTATCAATGCAAGATGCTAGATCGCAACATAAAAATAAGGCCAAGGCATTTCAAATCTTAGATTCTCGTTTGGCCGAAATTGAGAGACTGCAGTTAGCTGAAGCAAATAAGAGCAAACGTACCTCACAAGTCTCTTCAACTGGTAGATCAGATAAAATTAGAACCTATAACTACGTTCAGAAACGTGTTACCGATCACAGATGTGGCTTCAGTATGTACAATCTGGAC
Source organism: Nadsonia starkeyi-henricii (assembly GCA_030560865.1). Lineage (NCBI taxonomy): Eukaryota > Fungi > Ascomycota > Dipodascomycetes > Dipodascales > Nadsonia > Nadsonia starkeyi-henricii. Next base: position 170,450 of record JAKTWC010000015.1, on the reverse strand, counting down.
GACTGTATGACCGGTAAAAAATTAGAAGAAGTCATTCAAGCTATGGAAAAGCATGACCAAATCGAAAAAATGAAGCAACTCCTCGAACAAGAAACTTAGAATTTTACGCAAAATCAGCAGGAAAAAAAAAGAATCCTGAAATACGATATCGAAAACTTTGTTAAAAATGTATATATCTTTGAAAAATTATTATTGTACATATTATTCGGGCGACAGAATTACTCATATAAGAATCCTGTTTCTCAAATCATAATTCATATATAGATTAATTACGCAATGTTTATGTTTTCTTTTTCATTATCGTCCTCTGACAATGCCATTTCTTTAGAACCATTTTTAATATCCATGATCTCAGTAATAACATTGTCCGGTTCCAGAGCCCAGTCTATTATATAACGTGATCCATAAGTCATCAAAATCCATTCATTAGCCTTTCTATAGTGAGCACATTGAAAATAACCTCTTGAGGCTGATAGCGGACTTGGATGAACGGCCCTGAGGATCAAATGTCTATCCTTATTTGCCTTGATATTATCAACTCGCTGAGCGGCCGAGTTACCCCAAACCATAAGACAAACGGGACTAGCATGTCTTTTCAAAACGACCTCAATCACCTTTTGAGTGAAGGTCTCCCATCCCTTTTTGGCGTGCGAGTTGGCATTATGGGCCCGAACTGTAAGACAGGCGTTGAGCAGTAAAACACCCTGTTTGGACCATTTGGTCAGCAAGCCATTCTTTTTAGGGATTTCAAATTCGGGATAATCAATCTTAATGGTCTTATACATATTCTTCAATGACGGAGGCGGAGGCGTAGGTGGTTGAACGGAAAATGCCAACCCATGCGCTTGATTATGATTATGATAGGGGTCCTGACCCAGAATTACCACCTTGACATCCTCAAATCTGGTAAGACGTGACCATGAGTATATAGACTCTTCAGGCGGGAAAACCAATTGATTTCTTTCCTTTTCAGATTTTAGAAACCGCTTGAGATCGAGGAAATACGGCTTCACTAATTCTTTATGAAGATGCCTTAGCCATGATCCACCCAAGGAATCTATCTCCAGCTGAAGAAGCTCCTTTTGCTCGGCCGACAAAGTTGTGACCCACTCTTCACTATTAAACCCCTCTGATTCGTCAAATACCTGGGAATCGTGTTTCAGGTTCATAGGGTCAACTTTTGAATCGATTGGTTCCGTGATAGCCTCGAGGGCCGTTTCTTCAACCTTTAACCTCTTTGCAGTCTGGGGTTCAATCGCCTTTTTAAAGTACGAAGCAAGCGTGTTTGCCTGAACGCCTTTGCTGTCCCCAAACTTTCGTTTGACAGTCTCTGGTACGGCCATGAATTCAGATGGTTTATATGCAAAATATCAATACAATGATTTTTATCTATAGAGATATGCGTTTATGGAGGTTTGTTTTGGCGCGTGATTTTGGTCCCTTGCCGTGAGCGCTCCCAAGCATGTCGGTATGAAATCTGGCAAATCTTGCTAATTGATACTGACTCTGAGCATTATTAGTTGTAATATTATAGCTATTGTTTTATTATAATCTATTTTACACCCACTTGTCTGAACGCGATTTGTGGTATTTGTTTTTTGTTTTGTTTCCATTCATGAGAAATTCCATCTATCAGTTTCATTAGCTGGTAGCTGAGCCTTAAGTTTTTGGTCTATCTTGGTTTTATATTCCCTTAGAATATCCAGAGACTCTTTCCGGCTTTCCTTGAATTGCTCCACGGCTTCTGTTTCCTTACTATCACTGATCTTATCTGATATTTTTAAAGCCTTCTCTAAAAGTAACTCGTCCTTGCTTTTACCGGTTTTGTAGCCTCTGATGTAAACGTCGAATAAACCAACACAAGAATTAAAATCGCTTATTTCGTACCCCACTTTGAACCAGTCTTCAGCGAGCATGATGTTATTAAAGTAATTCAACTGTAAGAAACCTAATGGGGCAAAGGCTTCCTTCAAGCCCTGACCCGCGGCAATTTCCAAATGGTATTTTGACCTAAGCTTATCGTCTTCATATAGTTGACCCAAATAATAATAGCAATCACGAACCTGCTGCCGCGATCCCAGAGTAATGGCATTTTCAAATGCATTTTTCGCACTGTTCAAATCAAAATTCATCATGGCTATTATGCCAATGCTTCTATAGCATTCCGTGATCATGTTGTCCTCGGCTGGGCCGGCATCAATACAGGCCTGATAAGACTTGGACGCTTCATCTACATGCCCGATCTTATAAGCCAAATCACCCTTGATCTTGAAGGCTAATGGGAACCCCGCTTCACACAGCTGTTTTAATAAATCCTGCGCATGGTCCTTATCGTCCTGGGAGTACACTATGGTTTCATTCTTGTCGAGGGTGTTGGCTAATATCCGACTACATAACAACACAATAGCCGTGTTATTCCCCCTCTCCGCGGAGACCTCGACCAGGTTATTTTCCAACTGAGCCAAATGCGTGCTAAACGACCCGGTGTCCTTGCGGTGTCTTTCCAAGATCTGCTTGAGTGTCATGAGATCATCACCGGTCACGTTAGCCGGGATATCGGCCACAAATTCCATCTTCATACACGCGCGATAAGACCGCAGCACCTCCTGGTAATTAAGCGGGCTCTGTCTTTCGAATAGATATTTCTTCATCGTGTTCTTCGACGGCAGGATGTCTTCAAGCTTGGGCAATGGCGGGGCCGGATCAGCTGGTGCCGAATCACGCCCTGGCACGGCCGCTTGATCTAGCAACCGCCGGGCACTGCTGTGGAGGGGCCGAGCGCCAATAGCGGGACCGTAGGCCACATGGCAACTAGCTCGCTTAAGTAGCGATCGCGTCAGCATTATCCTTTCCTGAGTCGCAACCGCGGTGGTGGTCAAATACAATCTTCTAAGCGGTGGATCCGGCCTTTTGGCTGGGAAAGGCTGGAAAAAATGCGGAGGGCTTCCCAGACAGACCGACCGGCAGATTAGGTGCGCCGATGCACTCTACTGCGCTGAGGGGCCCAAAGAAAATCATCGTCATCAACAATCATCATAATTGTGGTTATTAGATATCCAGCGTTTTTGATACCACACGTTATAACACCTCCCAAAAATGCTGCTTTCAAGGGTATTCAGCCGTGGCTTTTCCAGCACGGGCAGACTGAATGCCGACTACTCGCACCTGGTCGTTGGCGCTGGCGTCATTGGCCTAGCCGTGGCCTCCGAGCTATCTAAACTGCCTGGAAACTCCGTGCTGGTGGTCGAGAAACACGGTGATATAGGAACTGAAACGTCGGCTCGGAACTCCGAAGTCATTCACGCGGGCATTTACCACCCGGCCGACTCCCTGAGAACACAATTGTGTTTGAGAGGTAAAGAGCTTATGTACAAAGCCGGGAAACAAGGAGTCGAGTTGCGTCAATGTGGTATGTGATGGATGACTTGCTGAATCGTATTAAAAATACTGGTTTTTTTTTTGATTTTGTTAGCCTTGTTTTGGTTGTTTCGATTGTTTGCTTTGTTTGTGGTTTTGTTTTTGAGCCATCTACTAACAAAGGCCATGCAATTGATATTATAGGCAAATGGATTGTATCGCAGAATGAAAGAGAGGATGAATATTTACAGAGAATGTACGAAAGGGTGAGGTCATTAGGGGTATGTTTATGATTAAGATTGGCCCTTTTTGTGTTCTTATTTTAACAAGATGAAAATTTAGGTACCTATTGAATGGGTCGATAAATCTAAAAACGAATTAATTGAGCCTTGCGTAAAAGCCGGTGGCCAAATTCTAAATTCATCGTCAACTGGGATAGTCAATGCTCATTCATTCATGGTTTACCTACAGTCGATATTTGAAGCCAACGACGGTGAATTGGTTTTGAACACAACGGTAAGTGGGATTTCCTACAGTCCTGAATTCAAGGAGTACACCGTTTCAACCGTTTCTGCTAATGGGGAACCGATGGATATAACGGTGGAGAATGTTGTGAATTCGGCTGGTTTATATGCGCCAGACGTCTCAAATATGTTACTCCCCGCGGATCGTCACTATACAGCGCATTATGCTAAGGGGAATTACTTTGCTTACACTGGTAATGCAGTTAAAGTAAACCGATTGATTTATCCGTGTCCCTCGGATCATGCCTCGTTGGGTACCCATCTGACCATTGATTTGGGTGGTAGAATCAAGTTCGGGCCCAATATTGAATGGGTCAACTCTCCTACTGATTTGAAGGCCAACGACACGCAGCTGGATGAAGTTTATGATACAATCTCAGTTTATATGAAGGGCATTGAAAGAAATGAACTTGTGCCCGATTATGCGGGCATCCGGCCTAAGATTGCCGGGCCAGGTTCGGATTTTGTAGATTTCACCATCAAAGAAGAGCCAGATTTCCCCGGGTTTGTTAATTTATTAGCTATGGACAGTCCTGGTTTAACTAGTTCATTGGCAATTGGTGAGTATGTTAGTAAAATTTATCATCATTAGAGAGATTTAGCCAATATTAGATGTAAGAAATTAAAAATAATTAAAAAAATTTACATTTCAAGAAAGAATGATTTATTCAAAAAGAGTGTAACCGGTATAATATATGCAAATGTACAAAACAGACAGGTCTTCAATTTAGGATTCAGGAATCACAAAACGAAGAAGAATGAAAAAAAGAGGAATAGCAAAAAATGATGCAACAGGAAGGAAATCAAATTTAAAAAAATCGTTGTCTCTATTTACTAAAAAAGATTCTTAGTTATCTCGTATCAGTCTGTCTTGATCTTTGGAATCACGCTCACTACTTGACGTTTCTTCTGATTCGTCGTACTTGTTGATGATTACGAATGAAATGCAAACCAAAAGCGCGCCAAAATAGTAAAAGGCCGACACATATCGATGCTTGAATATCATATCACCGATCATGGCTAAGGGGATAGTAGCCCCTAAGCCTACTGTGACCACTAAGGGGGATGTCATGAGCATGGCTAGAACCCAAAAGAAATCTGATATCAGCGTCGACAGGGCATTGCCCAGAATTATGAAAAGAACGCGTTGGGTGGGTGGCAGTTCAAACTTTTCAATATCAAGGTAGTTGAAAAGAATAATAACCGGGCCCAAGAGTACGATATTAAATACACCCACAAAGCCGAAGAATAGTTTGGTGTTGATTCTGGATTCATCTCCTATTTTCAGCTTGAGCAAAGTGGTGTAAACACCGTAAAGCAATGCACCCCCTAAGGCCATTAAGTTACCCAGTATAATCCAGCTAGCATCATGGACTCCGGTCGCGGGTAATTGACTTATACGGGTAGAATTATCGGCTTCAGTTATTAGGATAATACCCACTAAACTGAGACAGAGAGCCCCAAACTTAGTCATAGTGAAGGTCTCCACTTTGAAAATAGCACCCACGATAAGGGTGAAAAAGCTACTGGTGCAGGAAAGAATAGTAGCACTGCTCACACTGGTGTAAGCTAATGATGCGTTGGTAAGTAAATTGGAAATAAACCATAAGATGCAAAACTGGCTACTGAGAATGGCGGTCTCCTTCACCGTAAACTGTGAATCGGGGGCTGGCGAGCGACCAGAGAAGTGGGCATCGTTCGTCCTCGTATGGGTGATGGGATCGAGTTCAGGTAAAGAAACTGAGCTCAGCACAGGGCTATATTCGTTCAAGGGTCTAGATTCGTCGCCCACATTATAGGGAGATGGCTTGGAAAAGTATCGCTTATTAAAGTATCGATAAAGGGTGGGGATCAAATACACGCTAAATGTACCGGTGTTGATATATGTGACAAAGTAAGGCTTTTCATATTCACCGCTTTGGAATAACAGCTGTATATTACCAGGAATCAGTTAGCAAGGGCACCTTACGGACGCCAGATAAGACTGGTGGAAAAAGAAGAAGAATGAAAAAAAAAAAAGTTGAAATGAAAAATTTTGTAAATACTCACATTAACCAAAAAGCCTGAGACGGTCCACAGCATAACGACGAAGAAAAGCAAGAGCAAACCTAGCCTCCAGCGCTTCTTCCGTCGCTGCTTCTCATGTATACTGGATTCGTATTCGGCGTCCTCGACGTCTATACTGCCGTGATGGACTGGCGAGGGCGATGACGTCGAAACGCCCGAGTGAGTCGAAGATTTCACGTAGGACTCGGCCACGGCCACGGTCTCGGCCAGGGGCTCGCGTTCTAGCACGCTGCCACGGCGGCGCGACGGAGATGTGCCAGCACCGGTATCCATATCCACGATGGGGTGTCTCTATAGCTATACAACGGACGCAACGGACGGCGTGGGCTCCAATACGGTGTTTTGCGAGTGCAGAGGATGGTCTCTGATGGTGTCCCCAGCGGCCGATTAGCCCAGCGTCACGCAGCGCAGCGCTCCCAGGCTGTCGCGCCGATCACCAACTTTTGTGCGCTGCGTTCTACGCGGTGACTTCGCGCGCGATAACGTCAATTGGTGCTGGCTCTGGCGTCTGTTCTCTGTCTGATCCCTGTCTGATCCCTGTCTGATCCCTGTCTGATCCCTGTCTGATCCCTGTCTGATCTCCGTCTGATCTCTGTCTGATCTTCTTGGCCCACCCAAGCGTTGCCACTGCTGCCACTTTACGAGATCTCGCTGTGGCCCTTAAATAACCATACATCTATACACTCTTTTACGGGCAATCCATGTTCAGCCATTCGACCATCGGCTCGCGTAGCAAGGAACCCCTGCCACAGGGGCCAGAGACCCCGCTGCCCGCCAGACTATCCCATGGCGATAGTAATAATCGTAATAATAGTAATAATAATAGTAATAATCATAATAATAATAACCATCATAATGCTGGTCACCCTCGCGACGGCACCGTTTTCCCCGGAGTCAATGACAGCCTAAGGGGCGAGGAACTTCTACAGCAGGCCTGGGATACGAGTCGGGGTGATATGGACCATCTGATCTCGGCGTCAGTAGGTGATACCCCAGGTAGTTTGCCCCGCACCTTTACCCGATACAGGGCCACCCCGTTAAGGAATGCCCGTTCGCCGTCCGAGGAATTCAATCGTAACGAAACCTTGACGCCCATTCGAAGCCTTCTGGGCAATGGCGACGTAAATGGTGGTGGTGCTGGCTTTGAATCAGAATCACCGTTTATGACCCAAAACGTGCCTTTAAAACCCGCCCATGCCTATCAAGATGACCTCAGTGAATCCGATGACTTTGATGCAGGCGGTTATATCGATGAATTGGAAGAGGAGTATCTCCGGATTCGAGATGCTGATAATTCACTAAGATTATTTACACCAAGCTCACCTACGCCGAGCTCACCTCAGCTGAAATCCAAGACATCATCACTATACCCTAGCCTTTACTCGCCTCAGGGGTCTTCTCTGGCTGCTCCTACACTGGCTCCCAAGACTAATTTACGATCGGTTGTGGGATCTCCGTTAAAATCGCCCACGGGTTCAACGCGGCCTGCTAAATTACCATCAGTCGTCAGCGGGCCTTCCCGGGTTAGTAATGGCTCCTTTCACATAAATAGGTCTCCCCAGGTCGTGGATGATACCAATAATAGCGATAATCAAATTGATGAAACTGGCCAACAACAACAACAACAACAACAACAACAACAACAACAACAACAACAACAACAACAACAACAACAACAACAACAACAACAACAACAAGAATATCAATATGAAAGTGATAATGAAGACGAGTATGTTTACCCCAATGATTATCAAGATGGCCAATCGGTAAATGATGCCAGTGACATGGAGTACCAAGATGAGGATGACGAAATATATGAAGCAAATGAAGAGCAAAATTATTACTATGACTATGACGAAGACGTAGATAACGTTAATAATGATTACGATGAAGATAGAAAGAAGTACTATTACGGTGACAGGCGTCAATATGGCCAATATGACAAAGGAATTTCATTTGCTGGCCGATTCTCCACCCTTAAACGATGGACCCTATTCGCCTTAAATTCACCGGGATACCTGATTAGGTATATTTATAACGGATTATTACGACTGGGCCGTCTGTGGGGTTTAGTATTGATACTGAGTACTTTAGGTGCGTTTTACAATTTCAACCGCTCTCAGGATGGGTTTCAATTTCCAGCTATATTTAACCATCATGTGCCTGTTCATGATACTCCCGGTACATTTCTGAAGGATTTTGATGTCATTACTCACCGACTAAGTGAGGTCGAATCTCAGATCAGTAAATTGGGTTCCATAATTGGTTCGTGGGATGGGCAATGGACTGAGCGTAATGATCTCCGATATAGTGCGTTGGATGATTTGATGACTGGAATAGCCCATCAAATCAATGACTTGTCGGAAAGAACTATCAAATTTCAAGATGAGTACGGAAAGCGTCTGGATAATATCAAGGATGGATTAGGGTATAATATATCAATTACCAATGATGCTGTCCAATCGATTATTGATAATATGCACAAAATGCAATCTGAGATTAAGCATATTCGTAGCGAAGATAGAGTTGGTAATAATAGTAGTTCCGATATCACGAAATCCACGGCGTTTGGTTGGCCCGAGTTCTGGAATGAAAATTACAAAGATATTGAACAGTCTTTATTAAACCAGGTGGTACATATTTTAGACACCCGTGGGTATCGCGAAAACTCTGGTTCAGTTAATAGCAGCTGGTTTCAAAAGGCATTGGATGAGGAAATGGAACTACTTAGACAAGAAGTCACCCAGTCTCATGTCGCTTTTGAGAAAGCAGTCGATCTCAAGATTGATAAAGCATCTCAAGTCAAGGAATTCTTATATACCCTACCTGAGTTGTTAGCATCGGAAAAGTCTAATAATAATAATAATGCAACGATGGCATCAGTACTCGAGCGGTTGATTTCAGTATCCGAGACCGTACATCGAGCCAACGTGATGTCCAAGCCTAACTTTGCGTCATTGAGGACCGGTACGGTTGTTAATCATAAATTAACCTCAACGTTTAATCCCTGGCGAACCCGATCAATATTTTATCGTGGATACCGTACTCTGGCTGGACTCGCTGGGTTTGGGCGGGTTGATTACAAGCCACCCGAGATTGCATTAATAAATAACCTAGAAATCGGTGAGTGTTGGCCGTTTAATGGCAAACAGGGTGTTTTGGTACTTAAATTAGCTAACCGAATCCTTCCTACTGATATACTGGTGGGTAATGTTCGTGAGAAAGAGACTTATATGTCGACATCGGCGCCTAGACATATATCATTATGGCTTCAGATCAAAGAAGAGGCCATAAGAAATCAAATAAGGGATACCCTTGTTCAGCCTTTGCCTGGCTCCAAACGGCTACCCGATGATTTTGTCATGGTTGGTACGTTTGAGTACAATATCCATAGCTCAGAACCTCGTCAGCTGTTTTCACTGGGGGCTGGAATTCAAGATATTGGGCCTGTGACTGATCAGGTGGCTTTCGTATTTGATGATAATTGGGGTAATGAATTTTACACCTGTGTTTACCAGATACAACTATTTGGTGATAGAGTCGACCTAAGCGAATCAGCCAACCTGGGCCAATCAGGTACTTCTGAGGAAACCGATACTAAGCCCGATAAGACTGAAAACACCAGAATAAAGATCACTATGAATGTATTACCGGATGAAAATTATTTCGTGGATCAAGAAAACTTATTTTAGTGGTAACATGGATTCGATCATCTCAGATTTTGGTCAGGCATAAATATTGTAGAAATTTATTTTGTATTCATGGGTATATATATATATCTTGAATTCTATGTAATGGGTATAAATTTGATTAAATATTAAATCAATAAATGCATATTTTGTTGTTATTTTTTTTTGTCATTTTCATTTACTTCTTGATGGATTGCCTCATAAGTTTTAATCTGGCTTCTCTGCCTTCTTTCAACTCTTGGATCATTCTGGCCTTTTCTTGATCCTTATAGGTTTGTTCATGATCCATGACGTGAACTTCGGTCTTCTTGGGTAAGTAACGAGGCGCGGTTGGTGTGGGGGATTCCGAAAAGTAACTGGATAGTAAAGCTTCAGTAGAATCGACACGTTTGGATGGATTTAATTGTGTCATTTGAATCATCAGGCTAAGGGCATTTTCACTAGCGGCTAAGAATCGATTACGCAGTTCCTGACGAGATGGGAATGGGTATATTTTCATAGCATGATAATTAGGTAACTGTGACACCCCGGGCCAAACGTCTTCAGTCGGGGTACCCAGGGCTCGGAAAGTGACGTCAATCTGGTTAAGATCATCAGAACCGGGCAAATATGGGGTCCTAAGCATGAGTTCAGCGAAGATAATACCCACTGACCAAATATCAATAGCAGTTGTATAATGACGAGCCCCGAATAGTAACTCAGGCGCCCGGTACCAACGTGTGACCACCGTTGGCGTTAGCTTCTCCCTTGGCGAGGGGATGGCACGGGCTAAACCGAAATCGGCCAATTTCAGTTCACCCCCGGGGGCCAGCAGCAAATTATTAGGTTTTAAATCACGGTGTAAAATACCGTTACGGTGACAATGGTGCAGCCCTCGCAAGGTCATTAGCATCCATGACTTCACGTCCGCTGGACTGAAAATGATGGTCTTATCCTTTATCAGCATTTCCAGATCGGCCGGCAGATACTCGAGCACCAAACTCAGGTTGGCGTCCGAGGAAAACACATCGATCAAGCCAATGATATTCTCGTGCTTGAGCTCTTGCAAGAATTTGATTTCACGGATGGCCGACATATCCAGCCCGTCCTTGAACTCGCTGACCTTGATCTGCTTGATGGCAATGGCCCTGCCGGTGTCCACCTGGCGGCCGACGTACACCACGGCGTACGTACCCTCCCCGACCTTCTTCTCCTTCGAGTACCTGTTCTGGGCAATCAAATTGTGCTCGTTGGCGGTCTCCATTTGCTTCGCTTGGGCTGCCAATGGCGTATCTGGGGTATTGCCATGAGGGCCGTTTGGCCAACGTCCCAGCGCTTCGCCAGATCAGCGCGTGGCTGCAGCCCTCCGGCGGTGTCCTCCAACTCCGCCAAATCGTGCAAATCGCCATCTGAGGAAGCCATCGACCACACCACCAGGGCGCTTTCTCTCTAGCTGCGCTCCTTCCACGCCGTGCCTTTGCCTCGCCGCCACCTGTCCTGGACTCGCTGGCCCCGCCCGACGCTCGACCCCCACTAGCCTCCGTCCGCTGGCTCCTCTCCGCCATGGCTGGATCTCCGCTGCATGGCGTGCAGCAACCCCCGCGCTGGACAAGCCACAACGCCAACATGAATCCCGTAGCGGACCCCATAGTTGACACGATGGATAACCCCGTGGTTGACACGATGGATAACCCCATGGTTGACGCGATGGATAACCCCGTGGTTGACCCCGCCTCCCAGCGGCCAGGCCCTAGTGCCATTAGTCAAAGCAACCCTCCTATTGATCAAAGTGACCTTATTGATTTGCGTTCGCAATCCCCCCGTAAACCGGTTACCAAACGTGCTAGAGGTAATAGTTTACGTTCGCGTTTGTTCGTAAAGGCATTGAGCCAGAACGGCCAAACCCTTGAGACCATCAATCCGGAAGAGCCGCTTGGTGTGTCTAATAATGCCCAGAATGACGATAACAGCAATCTTAGTAAAATCTTGCCGAGAAAGTATGCTTTAGATTGTGATGGTGTGCATGCAGAATCATTAGATCGTCCACAACCCCAGTCTAGTTCAACCTATATAAACGAACTATCAATGATGGATTCAACTTGTGATTTAGTCGGTGCTTCAAACCTAGATTATGAATTGCCGAGACCTGATGAGGGGGGCTACTCTAGCTGGGCGTCTCGTAATCTGGGTCCCATTGATTTTCAAAGTCGAATAATACTTCGCCTGAAAAGGGCTAAAGACTTTATCCTTAGAGTAAAGGAGATACCTCCTACTAAAAACGGGCGTCAAATACCACTGAGGCTGGTACTGCCGCGAGGCAATAGTGGTAAAAAACCCACTTCTGATAACGACCTTATCGATGAACGCACTCAAAAACCCTACTGCAATAATCAAATCACATCATCCATTTATACCCCCTATAACTTTATGCCACGACAACTTTTCGCCCAGTTTTCAAAACTAGCTAATCTTTATTTCTTAGTTCTTTCCATTATGCAGATGATTCCTTCTTGGTCTACTACGGGTACATACACCACCATTGTTCCCTTGATGTTTTTTATTCTCATATCTATAAGTCGTGAGGGCTATGATGACTGGCGCCGGCATCGACAAGACAAAGCTGAAAATAATCGATTTGCTGAAGTTTTGCGGGTTTCCTCGAAGGATACTTCTGATCATTTATCATCGCTAGATGCTTTGGAATTATCGGAAATGACTTCAGATGGGTCAGAGCCCTCGCTAGAGAGTCGGTCGGTCATGTATGAAAAGATACAATGGAAAAACCTTAAAGTAGGTGATGTGGTAAGATTAAGAAAGAACGACTGGGTTCCAGCTGATATTTTAGTATTATCAACCACTGGGACTAACGACGTAGCCTATATTGAAACAATGGCACTTGACGGTGAAACTAATCTCAAGCCACGCGAGCCGTTATCCGAATTAAAGGAGTTATGTACACCAATTTGCGAATTAACCGAGCTAAAGGAGAATGAAGTCACAATTATAACCGAAGATCCCAACCTTGATTTATATAATTTTGAAGGTTCAGTCAATATAGACTCGGGGTCTCATCCCTTATCATCTTCTAATATTATATACCGTGGTAGTATTTTACGAAATACGCCGACTTTGCATGGTATGATTATTTTCAGTGGTGAAGAAGCTAAGATACGAATGAACGCCATCAAAAACCCTCGCACAAAGGCTCCTCGTTTACAGAAATGGGTTAATCAAATTGTTATGGTTATGGTAGCCTTTGTTGTCTTTTTAGCTGTTTTCTGTACAATTGCGGCTAAGATTTACTATAACGCCAAAGGTCGCAAGATGTGGTTTTTGGTGGGTCTGGAAGTGGGTTCTACGCCTAATTTCATGGGGTTTATTATTATGTATAATACCCTCATTCCATTATCTCTATACGTTTCGATGGAAATTGTAAAGGTCATACAAATTGTTTTGCTACAATGGGATATTGATATGTACCATGTTCCATCGGATACCCCATGTGAGGCGCGTACGTCCACGATTAATGAGGAGTTGGGTCAAATTAGTTATATCTTTTCGGATAAAACGGGCACTTTAACGGATAATCAAATGGTATTCCGTAAATTTTCGGTGGCAGGTCATGCCTGGGTGCATGATCTTGATATTCGAATGAATTCACCCGATGAAGAGACCCCAATATTGATTCACAAGACACGAAAGAGTACAGCGAGTGCAAGAGTATCAATGTCACGAAAATCACAATCATCTGCTATGACCCATCAACAACAGCAACAAGCTAGGGACTCTTATGGTGATGTAAGGGTATCGATGGCTTCTACAAGGACAAAGGGGGTTACTCCTCTCGATGCCGAATCTAGAAAACATAGTGTTGATATTCTTCATCAGATGGAATCTTTACCACGTAAAAGTAACGCTGGTTCTATGGGTGGTCGCCTTAGTATGAGTTCTATTAATCGAACTGGTACCATGCAAAGCTCGGTATGGAAGTCATCGGCCGATCCTAAGAAGGAGCAAACTCTTCGATCGACTTTAGAGCTTTTGCAATATTTACAAATGAACCCTAATAGTGTTTATGCTCGTAGGTGTCGATTCTTTTTATTATCAATCGCCATTTGTCATTCATGCATACCTGAGTTTGAAGGGGATATAGATGATGTGAAGAATTTGGAGAATTTGGAGTATAATGCGGCCTCACCTGATGAGGTTGCCTTAGTTAGCGCTGCAAGAGATCTTGGATATATTGTTATTGACCGTCAATACCAATCAGTCACTATTTGTACATATCCTCAGGGTCTTGATATGCCACCGGTTAATGAGGTTTATAAAATTCTTGAAACCATTGAATTTTCTTCGGCTCGTAAGCGTATGTCTACTTTGGTGCAATTCCCCGATGGCCGTATTTGCATCATTTGTAAGGGTGCGGATAACGTTATATTGGAAAGGCTTAGGTCGTCAGAACTAGCATATCAGAAGGCTGCTGATATAGCCAAGCAATCCGATATGCGAAAGACCATGGAAGCTGAATTTATCATGGCTCGTAATAGTTTTTCCAGTTTACCTCGAAATAGTGTAAGTTCCGCGCCCAAAACTTCCATCAATATCAATCGTGAAAATGTGGTTAACAGTCTTGAGAATTGGCTTCAAAATACCAACCAGGAGGAAGAAGTCCAAGAAATTGCGTTAAATGCGCGAAGGTCCATCCAAGTCGCCAGACAACGGAAATACGGCGAGAAAATCATTAGTCCAAGGATGTCACTTAGTTCATTGGGTTATCATGCCAGTGATGTTCCTAAGGATAACAACCATAATCCTATGGCCGAGTTAGTTGATACCGCTAATATGTTACACGATAATAATGATTTCGCTATTGATGATCATTTAGTACTTAACGAGGGGTATGTGATTGAAAGGACCTTGGAGCATATCGAGGACTTTTCTACAGAAGGCTTACGGACATTGTTATACTCATACCGATGGATGGATAAAGAAGAGTACTATAATTGGCTTGAATCGTATAAAGAAGCCAGGGTCAGTTTGGTAGATCGACAACTAAAGATTGAAGAAGCTGGTGAACTGATTGAGCATAACTTAGAACTATGTGGTGCTACCGCTATTGAGGATAAACTTCAAAAAGGGGTACCGGAGACAATTGATAAGTTAAGACGAGCTAATATTAAATTATGGATGCTGACGGGTGATAAACGTGAGACCGCTGTAAATGTCGGGTATGCATGTCGCTTGATCAAGGATTACTCTACTATTGTCGTACTTCGTTTGGAAGAGGGTGATCTTGCAGGTAAAATAACTGCAGCTTTGTCGGAACTTGAAGCCGGCCGCGTGGCTCATTGTGTGGTCGTAGTAGATGGTGCAACATTAAATCAGATTGAAGAGGATATGACTCTAATGACTTTGTTTATCGATCTTGGAGTCAAAGCAGACTCTGTGATCTGTTGTCGTGCTAGTCCTAGTCAAAAAGCGGCTATGGTGATTGCGGTTCGTAAGAAGGTAAAAGACTCAATCACATTAGCTATTGGCGACGGTGCCAATGATATTGCAATGATTCAAAGTGCTGATGTCGGAATTGGTATCACCGGTAAAGAAGGTCTTCAGGCGGCTAGAACCTCTGATTATTCAATCGCTCAGTTTAGGTACCTCTCAAAACTATTACTGGTACATGGACGTTGGAATTACGTTCGGATATGTAAATATATCTTGGGTACCTTTTATAAGGAAATCATGTTTTATTTGACGCAGTTTTTCTTTCAGTCAAATACTATGTACACTGGTTCATCGCTTTACGAAAATTGGTCCTTGTCTATGTTTAACACATTGTTTACTTCATTGCCGGTAATATGTATTGGGGCCTTTGAGAAAGATATGAACCCGGCCACCTTGATTGCGGTTCCTGAGCTATATGCCAAGGGACAACTTAACCAGGCATTCAATTTCAGGGTTTTTGCCGGTTGGATGTTGCTAGCAATGACTCAAAGTGCGCTAATTTCATTTCTATCTTATAATTTTTACGGATTATATGCGTTGCGAGATAATAGTACTTTTGCTATGGGATTCATCCCGTTTAGTGCATGTATCGTGCTCATTACGCTAAAGCTTCAATTTTTGGAAGTGAGAGCCCGTACGTACCTAAATTTGGCCGTTTTTGCGATCTCAGTTGGTGGTTGGTTCATATGGAACTTGGCCATTGGTGGGATAATGGGTAACCAGGGATCCAGAATCTTTTACGTCCAACATGCCTTTGAGCGGCGGTTTGGTCTCTACGCCGAATGGTGGGCATCGTTTTGGGTCATTATTGCGATCTGTGTCACCTTGGAAATCATTATCACCACCGTTCGCACTATGATAGCTCCCACGGATAGTGACATCTTTGCCCAGTTGGAGAGTGACGTCACTGTCCGCTTACGGCTGGAAGAAGAAGCCTGGGAAGAGCTACAAGCCGGGTGGCAGCACGATGGCTGGCGTGACGATCTGGAGGCGCAAGGTTTGGATGCTGCGGATATTGAATGCGAGAGTCAATTTACATTCGGGGGAAGCAACACTCCAAGCCAGCGTGGCCGTGGCCGTGGCCCCGGCAAGAAGGCCCGTTCCGCCGTTAAATTTTTAGAAAGGGCGGTCCCCCGCATGGGAAGACATGACCGAGAAGATACGCCTAGCAGCGAAGAGTCCACTAGCCGCAAACGGGATTCGCTGAAGCAAAAGCTGGGGCTCGGCAGAGAGGAAAGAAGCAGCGCGGAGTACGAGCGTGAGATCGAGGAGATTCTGAGACGCCGGGCCGGCGACATGGACGTTGAGCTGGAGACCCGTCGCAAGTGATAAAGAACAGGTGTAATACAAGTAAAAATACAGTTTCAATTATATAGCCAGGCTAGCCGCCAATGATTTAACTTTCCAAAAAACAGAAAAAAGGGCCCAAATAATCGTACAAAACCCCGAAAAAGGGCCCAAATGATTACAATTATACAGAAGATGTGGTCCGCACCAAACTCCCAGCGCTGAAGCTGCCGTGCCGGCTTGCCGTGGAGGATGTGCTTCGCCCGCTGCCCTCTGCCAATTGCACCTTTATACACGCTCCGCTATCCTGACCTGGCCAGACACAACCGACCCGGTACCTTCACTGTTGAATTACTGGACTGAACGCTCTTCCAGCCGCTACTACTTCGTCTGCGTCGCTGGCTCTCTTCGGTGCATACCCACTACCCGCGAAATCATCTCGCCACAACCACAGGCCCTCGTCAGGCGTATCGTATACGTTAATATATACCCGCGCCGAGTATGGCACACTCAAACAACACCTGCAGCAGAAAGCTGCTGAATATCTTTTTCCTTTTTACCGCTCTCGCCTCTGTAGCGTTTGCTAATGAGATTCAATTGAGCCAGAAGGCTAGCCAACGCCAGCAGTGTACGGGGATGTACTCCGCCGCGGACTGGGGTGGGTCCAAGGGCAAAGCCTTCATTGAATTGGTTTTCGAAAGGCAAGAGGACTTTTCCGATTCGGATTGGTTGGCCTTGGTGATCTTTGAATATAGAGATTGGGAAGCCCTTGGGGTGCTTTCCAGCGATCAGCATAACATTAAGTACGTCTGTGATCAAGGCGCCATCAACGAGAATCTATGTTCTCAGGAGGACTTGGGTACTTTTATCATTCCTGATTCAGATTCTGACGTTTACAAAAATCTTTACGCACCCGCTATCACCAAGAATATCAACTTGACTGACCCCAATTCCTTGACTTATGAAATTCCCAAATCGGGTTACTACTGTGTGGGTACTTATCCTTCTAGCGAAGATATCAAATACAAGATTGCTGGTAATATGCAAAATGCCTTTGGTGATTTACCTGCTTCGGATATTCCCAAATTAATGTTCTACGGTATTTTTGCTATTATTTATGCGGTTTTGGTGGCATTCTGGTTGTTTGCTTATTACCAAAATCGTGACGATATCTTACCGGTACAAAACTATATTACTGCTATTGCCTTGTTCTTAGTATTTGAAATGGTTCTTGTATGGGGTTCTTATGATCTCAGAAACGCTCAAGGTGATACCGTTGGGGCTAGAGTTTATGTTGTTATCACCTCAGTGGTCAATGCCTTCCGTAACGCTTTTACCTTCTTCTTATTACTTATCGTCTGTCATGGTTATGGTGTAGTTAAGCCTAGATTAGGTAAAACTATGTTGTACTGTCGTGCCTTAGCAGGAGCTCACTTCCTATTCTCCACCATTTATATTCTGGTATTTTACTTTATTAATCTTGATACCGATTCCCCCGCTATTATGCTGGTGGCTTTGCTTCCTTCGGTGACCTTGACCATTTTCTATGTTTGGATTCTTACTTCACTCACCGAAACCATTCGATTCTTGGGTTCTCGTAAGCAACATGTTAAGGCTGATATGTATAAGAATCTCTGGAGACTTTTACTCGGTTCGATGTTAATTCTTTTCGCCTCTTTCTTTGTTAGTGCCTTCATTGCTGCATCCCAATCAATTACTGAATACATCGCCACGAGCTGGAAGTACCGTTGGTTCATTCTTGACGGCTGGTTGAACGTGGTTTATTTATTGGATTTTGCTGTCATTGCTTACATTTGGCGCCCCACTGCCAATAACCGTCGTTTCGCTATGAGTGAAGAATTAGCTCAAGATGAAAATGAGGCTCATGAGTTTGAAATTGATAGCTTAAGAGGCTCGCTCGACCTCCCTGATGATGAACACTATGATGAAGATAATAGACGTAATAGTCATGATGAGGAAAGCTTCGTCGGCTTATCGGATAATCGTAATACGGAAAGTGGAGAGTCTCCTTTTGACACTCCTTTTGATGATCCTGAGGACAAGCCCCTGCGAAGCAAGGATGTATATCAAACCGGTAATAATAATGGTGCAAACTCCAGTATTAGTAAGGGTATTGATAAGGTTGATGATAATAAGACAACTAATGCTGAAAATAGTGGATATGACTCTGCTTCCACTATCACCGCCACTACTGGCAAGCAAAAGGAGGATAATCACTTACTAAGCGATAATGAGGAATCCAATCCTTTTATCGCTGACTCGGATGAAGATAATGCCTTTGATAGATGGGATGAAGATGACCACGATGGCGACTCTTTTTTCGATGATGAAGATTATGAAGGTGCGTCCCAGAAATTAACCGGGAAGGGTTCAAAGAAGAATGATTAAATTGTTTATCTCAAATGAATAAATTGTATATATAATATAATATACGTATCGTACAACTCAAAAAATGTGTCATTCCTTTGCTTTTTGGCATTCATCGCTTTTGATAGAAAAAGAAGATTAGTAATTAACACTCTGGTTTAATTATATATTATTATTGTTTAGGATAAAAAAATGGTAATCAATAACATTCTCTAATATGAAAACTTTTGAAAAACTGGGATTTATGCTTATGTTATATAAATTATGAAGTTCCCTATATCCTCTAGCGGTTCATATATATTATTATTTATTATAAAATAAGGCAAAGAGGCATGAAAACACTTAAATAGTATCTAAAGAGGACATAGTTCTTTTTTCCCTTTGAGAATTCTTGCGCGAATTAAGTTCCATATATTTGACTCGCGCAGCTAAGGTCTCATTCGGTTGGAGTTGACGTTTATTGAGATCACATTGACATACAGGGCATTTAAAAGAGCCTCTGCTTTGATCTTGTTGACAAAGTTCGTCGATAATCCCTTTAGAAAACGAGTGGCCACAAACTCTCGATGTAACCGGATTGACAAATAGTTGTCTTGAGACAGGACATATAAGCGATATTTTAGCCGCGGCCGTTTCAATATCTTCATCTTCATCCACATCTTCATCGGAAAGAACTCCATTCTCACCTTTTGCCAAGGTTCGGGCATCTTGTTTACGAGCTTCCCGCTTAACCTTACTCATGCCGCCATTAGCCTCCAGCCTTTCATCATCCACCGTTGTATTGGGATTTTGATAGTCGGATTCTTTATACCACCATTTGGTAGGTAAATCTTCTTCCGGGCGTCGAATAAGCCAAATAGCTTGTTTGAATCGTTTATAATCTTCGGCATTAGTATCAGAAAATCTCTCCAAAGCTCGTTTTCTTCGCCATCCATTCAGTCTATCCTCAACTGAGTCAGTAAATGACTTTACCGGGTTATCGATACTGACTTGATTCAAATCTGAAAATATCTCGTTATGATGGGGTCCCTCACCGTCTTGGTCGCTGGTCAGCTTCATTCTCACCATTTCCGAATCAGCTTTAGTCTTTTGTTTAACTTCGGTGAAAGTCTTATATACCACGTCTAATTCATTCAAACTATTTTGAAGCTGTTTCATGGCCTTGTCGCAACGTTTAACGAGATCCTCATCTATGGTCGCGGCATTTGTTTTCTCCGGTGAATCTTGGTCTTGTACCGCGGTTTCTTCAATCTGAAGTGACGCCTCTTCAGCCCTGATACATGCCGTTTTAGCAACGTCAAATAGTGATTTCATATCATTCTTCAGATGACTATAGATAGGAATATCCACATTCAACATAACAAAGTCGCGGTATTCGTGTTCATTGATTAAATAGGGAACTGATTCCGCCTCGCGGACGTTTCCGTTAATCTCAGTCATTTCTGAGACCATCGGTCTGGTGCTATGCATGGTATATAAACGGGTAACTCTAGGGGGTTCAAATCGATTACGATGGTAATTAGTACAGGTTTTAGAGTAAATGTTTTTAGACGCTCCAATATTCGCAAGACCCTCGAAATATAAATAAATGTTGAAGTAGGAAAGTTCAAGAATGGTGGGAGTTTAATGCATGGTGAGATAGATCAGGTTCTCTACTGGGTTAATATACGTACACAAGCGAGGTGTATGGTATGCATTTAGCTCGAGATAAAAAATTGACTTCGAATATGGCTTGTATCTCTAAAGCTTTAGGCTATTATTTAGTCAAGCACCGTTTAAATTCTCCTTAGTTAGTTACCAAGAAGACTTATCAGAGTTATGTTGTGGATCATATCATCGGTAGAGGGTGGAGGCAAATATAGTAGTAGAATCATATTAGAGAGGTTATTATATAATAAAATCAAGTTAGATTGCTGATATGAAAGTTAGTAAGGTATTAAGTAATTAGATAATTTCAAATGGTTATTAGAAAAAATGCATGTTGCCAAGAGATTAAAATAATAATGAAAATGAGCGATATGCAGTAGTATTCATTCTCATGATTATGTCGGTGTGTAATTAGGGGGGGAAGGTCCAATAGGGGTTGAGCTCTCGTTTAACTGTGGGAGTTCATTTATTCTATCAATAATTATGTTCTGCTCGAATGACGGCCGTAAAATAGTTCGGTAATCCATATTACTGGAAGACCCCGCCCTTACTGGCGAAGAGACTGCGTCTGAACAACAGAATGGTCTCGGATGGTCATTATCTTGGCTTTCTTCTAGCAGAATTGTGTTACTCTCATCTCCATATCGAGGTGGTGGCGCCAGTGATCCGTGCATAGGCCCAAACCCCCATTTCTTAACATTGGCTTCGATAAAAACGTATCCACGTTGCCCAAAATTTACATTAACGTGGCATTCACCGTTGGAGCCCACCGTTGGAAATAGATTACATTTAAGTCCATGGGTAACTTCCTCCAATCGTTTCCCATTACGTGTGAAAAACACTGTCCCCGTTCTGGGACGATATCCCACTCCAACCACATCTCCTTGGTGAAATTGAGGGCCATAGGGTACGCCATAAAATGGTTGATTCACTCGTTTTTGGCCTGTGGAATCGTAAGAAACGGAGTATTTGTGATATCCTGGTAAGCTAAAGGTGGGATAAGGCTTCGTTGTTAATCCCACCGACACTATAGATGATTCCGGTTTATCGTACATTTTTACTTCAAAGTAATACACTTCATTGTGTTTCGGGATAGGAAGGTTGGCCTGGATTAAGGATGTGCTATCTAAGAAATATATATCTGTTTTGGCCTCCACAAAACAATTGTTAAGATAAGGGAAATTATTGTTAAATTCCCAAGCCGAAACCCCTTTTTCTTGGATATTGATGTACTGTGATAGGCTTATTTCGGTGTTTTCACTGAGTGGCGGATGTGACCTTATAAACTCCTTGGCCTGATAGTACAGGTACCTTTCCATTTGAGCCATGTGGGGTAGAGCTCTAGCCTCCTGTTCTAAGAGTGCCTCCTCATCATCAAACTGGCCTGGTAAACCAGTACCATTCAAAACTATATTGCCTTGTTCGGTGAATATTAACCATAACGCGCAGCAAAGCATCCCTACTAAAAAAGCGGCTATTCCAGATAAAAGCCCAACCATCAATGGAGCACTGAAAATATTAGCAAAAATGTGATTAACATTATTAGAGCCGTCTAATAGATTTCCATAATAATTTCTGGATTTCTCATAAGAGTTTTGTATCAGTCGTAACTCCTGTGCCATGCTGGTTAAAAAATAATTTATGGTTTTTGTTTCGCTCCTCAGTTTCACTTGCTTTCAATAATGCAATACGTATAGTTCAAGTGGATAAGTGCAAGCAAATATAAACCAGTTCAATATAAGTTATAACCTGCGTGCAAGATTATCTTGCTTGGCTTGTGGCAAGAGGCACTGATAGATATTAATTAACCGCGGTTGGCTTCGATCAAGCTTGATGTCCTGGATATTGAAATTCACTCCATCATCCTGAGGCTGAAACGCCTTATTCTAGTATCTCGCGTTATCGCTGCATGATAAGGTAATCATCACCTAAACTCCGTAGTGACTTACTGTGTTTGTTACATATTTGGTATTTATTAGCTATTTTCTATCGTTTTTCTATATAATGTGATAAAAGCAATATATATAATGGACAATTTCAAAGATATGCGATTTTCATCGGTAGCCTTTCTGCATCATATAAAGCTAAAAGACCATTTTATTTTCTTGGCTTAGGGGAGATTCATTATAGAAGCCAAAATAAGGCTAAAAATTAACTTGATCAGAAATTTGGGTATATTTGAAACCACATGACAGAGTAGTAGCTCTTTCAGAAAAGTTAAATCGTAAGTTGTATCGTCATTCAAGTTAGGAGATAAAAGTAGACATTGGGTCTTCAGATATTAAGAGTTATCAAGCCTCCTACCGGAATTGAACCAGTGATCTTCGCATTACAAGTGCGACGCCTTAGCCACTTGGCCAAGGAGGCTTTTTTAAACTGTTTTTTTTTGTTGTAAATAATATTCATTATTTTCTTTTAGAAAAATAACCTTTTTGAATTTAAACTTACAGAAAAGTGATATTAATTTAAACCAAAAAAAGATAAATTAATTAAAATAACTAAGTCATTAATAGATCTCTTAGTGGCAGGAATTTCACCCGAAAAGCTTACAATTCCTATCAAAGAGGGGTTCATTGGTTATGGGTTATGGGGCCTACATTTAAAATTAAATTGTGGCCAAGTGAAACGGGCCCAGAAACTACTGGCATCGCTTAAGAAACCTTATATTCAATACTTAAAAAACACGCAGGTATTAATCAACGCAATCATCATAAAACCACGTCGAAAGGGAATCTAGCACAAACATACCCCGCTAGAAGAAATATAAAACGAATTCACAGCAAATTACAACCGTATACACTCAACTGTACAAATATAGAGATTATGAATGACCGTACTATACGAAAAAATGGATAAACAAAATAGCGATACTGGATTAACTGCCTGGAGCACTATCAAGAAAATTGAACGTATTTTAATACACTGCGAGACCGCAATATTTTCCTTTTCTTGCTTATGGCGATATCTCTCTATCAATCCATCAAACAAATAATGCTAACGCCCTTTCAGAATATACAAGATTACCGACAAAGATAATTCCTTTTATGTTTCCTAGAGAAAAGTAGAGAGAGAAGAAGATTAATGGAAAACTCACCCAAAATATCAGTATATGCAGAGTGGAAACGGCTGATAATAAGAGAAGCGAATTTGATTAATTATAAAGGTATAAGTGACTTAAACCAATATCATAATGATATTAGTTTAATTCTTTTCTTCTATTCAGATTTTTTTTTCTATCCTATTCTTCTTATCTAGGATATTTGTATATTAAATGTTTTATGAGTTTCTATTAATTTTCTTTATTTTCATGTTAATTAGTTTAAATAGGTGGATATTACAATGTTTTCTTTCAAAAAACAAAAGAAATTTAAAAAAACTAAAATCAAGATCCCATTTATTTAACAATTAATTGTCGTTGACATCATATAAATTTTTAAATCCGCAGTAATTATTATTGCTCGTATCAATTGGATTTTGCTTTTGAGTTGATAACCCTATCAACCCTTGATACAAATTCTATTTTTTAAAAAAACCCTTCGAAGCAAAGTCCAGCCTTCAGGTTCTCAAAAGATCATCATATCTTCTGAGTTTCCATACTCTCTCTACCCTTTCTGAATTTTTATGCTCCTCCTTTTTTGAATTTCTGTACTCTACTTAAAGAAAAAAGGCTTTTAGACTGCGGCATTTACACCATAAGTGTTTTTATCAAAAAGATTTGGCATACCCCTGGAAAAATAATTATGCCAAATATCTTATAGTTGAATATACTGTGGAGCAGTTAATTTGGAAAATCCTGTATCCAGATATTCCCATTTTATCTTTAATGTACTTCTTCAATTTCAATATTTTAGAGATAAGGTTATAGGTTTATATAATACTTAAAGCCTTTGTATTTATTGGTGGAGCAGTATTTTGGCGTCCATCAGTTGTGTAATTCAAAAGAAGAATTTAGAATAATTTGCTTATGTATATATAGATATATTAATATTTGTAACAAGATTCTAACATTCTTCTTAAAAAGAGCATACTCAAAGATAATTTCTATAAATGTCTAATAATTTACGGATAAACAAAACTTCCGCTTTGGTTTAAGGCAGATTTACCTTTTGGCAACTTTTCCTTTGGTTTTCTTTGATAACTTAGTCTGCTTTTTCTCACTCTTTTCGCTGACTTCCGATTCACTGAAAGACCAAATATCTTGAATCTCATTGCGGAAATAGCCAACAATCAGTGTGGTAGAAGCAATGGCAGGACAGAGGTAGAGTAAAGCAGGTTGTGCGGCCTTGAACGTATGCATAATGAAAATAGTCAAACATAAGCCAAATATATAAGCTACCATACCAGAATTGAAATAAGGCTTGGGAAATTTTCTAGCCAGAGCATAAGGAAGATCTTGGTTGTTTTTGTAAAACATAAAGCTATCGAATCGAAGGCATAATGATAAGAAAAACGCTGGTACTACAATATCACCTAAACCAAGCATGGCCATATTTCTAGCAGGATCAGTTGCATTAATTCTAGGGATTGACAATTTGATGGGGGCATCGATTTTAGTCGCTACAGTCACCATAACATCAGTACCGAAAACAAAGAAAATATCATAGAGAAATAAGCCAGCAAGCATAATGAACGCAGTTTTGAATGTATCAAGTTTAAGCATTCTAATACCAGTAACAGCAACACTAGTTCCAAGAATATTTCCCAAAACCCAGTGATCAGTTTTCCAGTACATATAAGACAAGGCAATGGCAAAGGGGAACCCAAAAACTTCACCAAGAGAAAAGTTAAAATTCATATACTGATCAGGCGTTTCAATTGCGGGCGCTAATTTAGCAGAAATCTCTTCGGGTGTTGGTTGAGTTTCTTTGGTTAATTCAATATCAAGAACTTCTTTATTACTGTCCTTGGCCTTCTTGGCCGCCTTCTTCTTCTTTCTTTCCATTAAGCTGGCTCTAACTTTTTTCTCAAGTTCAACATCAATATTAGAAACCAATCCAAAGGGGTTATTGGCATTATCCTTAGCAAGGCACCATCTCCAATGAGGCAATGAAGTGTTAAAAACAATTCTTAGTATGCCCTTGAGAAAAATTGAAAATGTGGCGGCAGCAGAAAACGTCCCTGTGACGAGAAAATAAGACTTGAAAATAAACTGAATATTGTCGACTGTGTAATATTTCATGGCATAGTACATTGAGGTTAACGCAATAGCACCCATAACTGGCATCAAATACGCTTCATTCTCACTGATCATTCTATTGTCACTAATCACCTCTTCTAAATCAGAGGGGTGAAATAGAGGCGAAGCGGGATCAGGCTTTAAAGCATTCTTTGGCTTTTGTAAGGTGGCCAAAGAAGCAAAATAGATAATTAAGATTGCTGAGATTAAAATGGTTAAGTAAGTTACCCAAATAGAATCTATGGGCAACGATTCAACAAATTCAACGAATTTGGTTTCAACTGTTGTCGTATAAGGAATAACATATTTATCGAAATAAGGCGTGAGTTTATCTAAGTAAATTTGAAGGTAGGAATCAAGTAACTCCAATGGTGTTGTTAACGTGAAAGCTTCTCTGATATCCTCTAATGTGATATTGGCCGCCTTCTCAATTAAAGGCTCATTTATGCTCGCCATTATATCAACTAGGGGATGGGCGATTCGACAATGGTGTCCTGGGGTTTGATAGGGTTCTATAGAAATTCAAATAGTATATTCAGAAAAATCAGAATGACCTGATCTAAATAAGAAGTGAAAGCGAATACTCAACTGAGTTGAAGACAACGAGGTTAACAAGAGATGTGTGACTCGTAAGGAGAGTAGCGGTGTGGCTTTTTAAACTAAAGGGAGATGGATGGATGACCTGTCGAGATCACATGTCGATCTCAGCAGTGGAGAACTCCCAGCAGATGATGATGATGGACACATAAAGCCGATTTTACTCCCGAGACTATTGGATTTTAAAGCTTTAATTGCAAAATGTGTTTTTTTATTCTCTATATACCTATATATATAGATAAATATATATATTTTTTAATTTGCTGGATATCGATTGCGCACTATAAAACCCGCTAATAGAATTAAAGGTATCAACCATATGGTACAAATAAGAATATAATTGCCAGATTATTAGGGAAAATTGCTTTTGTTAAACCAAAAAGAAACATAGAAGATAATCTAGTAAGATGTCCGAAATAAACATAAACACTATTACAAAAATGGAAAACCTGTAAACTGACCTTCCTGCCCCACCCCGAAACTAAGCCCAAAATAAAAATAAAAGTGTGTAAACTGTTCCCGGTTACAAATCTGAGTAGAATCAAAAAATATGCTCCCTGGGAGGTTCGAACTCTCGACCTTCAGATAACTTGAAGTAATAAATCTATGAGACTGACGCTCTACCAACTGAGCTAAAGGAGCAATTTTTGTGAAAATTAGAGTTTTGAATTAAAAACTGAGTAGAATAGTGGATATAAAAAAAAAACAAATTTGGTCAGTTTTTACAATCTTACTGGTTACTACGAGGATCCTGATCACATTGACATTTCTTATAGATTTGAACCCAAATCAGATAAATATCTTGAATAAAATACTGAGGATGAAGAAGTATTGATTTGAGGTTGTAGATAAAACCATATTGTTTCATAACGAAGAATTTAAAATATTGACATTATTGGAAGAAACCTATTTGATCGAAAAAGTATAGACATAATAAGGCTTTTGACCATACAATCACCAATTGTATTTACTAAATATTGAAGGGGAGATAATTTATATAGGAAATGTAGGTGGATACCCAGTAGAAATAATTTTGACTATTGAATTTATAGAAAAGTATGCAATGAAAAGAAAAAGCGATAAATATGGAAATAAACAGCACAATAAAGCCCCTTGTCTAAATACGTCAAAATTAGAAGCTAAGCTACATCATAAATCTTAGAATAAGTTAATGATACCAAAGCCGTCTAACTGATTATCGCTATTGTAGCCACTAGCTGATTCACTTCCATAAGGGTGTCCAGATCCCAGGCTATCATCCAGAACATTATTAGAGAGATTTGATAATAGTTTAGTAAGGTCTCTTTCAAGTCGGTCTTGCACGTCTTTTGGAAGGATATCATAATCACTGGTATTATCGACTAGATCATCCAGATCACTGTATGAAATAAAATAAGGCTTCAATCTAGACAGGAGAACTCTAGCGTCACGTATAGACAAACGAGACTGATCTACAAGCTGTTTCCTGCATTCATTTAAGGTGCCAATACGACCCAAAATATCATATTTGCAATCAGATACCTTGATAGCCGCTACTCTGGTGCATTCATTGCAACTGATTCTTGCATTTGAACGATCGCCTAAGGGCTTAGCTACAAGCGGATATCTTTGGCCCGTGGAAATACGATCTTTCATAAGATCATGGCTGACAGACTCATGGCATTCTTCACATGGGTAGACCTTGAATTCATAAGAACCATCGGGTATTAATGGGACTTTATCATAAAGGTTGGAGGAATTTCTCGTTTCAGATGCAGTGGGCTCTCTACGCGAGTTGGTGTCTGCAATATTATCTGATTGAGACCCTTCATCAACCTCCGGGGAAACTGTCTTCATTTTCAAATTCGCACGACCATTCTTAGACGCCGTGGACCGTCTACGAAAGACAGTGGCATCATTGTTATCTGATTGCGATTCTTCATCAATCTCCGAGCACACTGGTTTCTTTTTCGGACTCGTGCGATTACTCTTAGATACCGTGGATCGTCTACGCGAGAAGTCATCATTATCTGACTGCAATTCTTCATCAACTTCCGCGTACACTGTTTTCTTTTTTGGACTCGCACGGCTATTCTTAGACGCCGTGGATCGTCTACGCGAGACAGTGGTATCATTATCTGATTGTGATACTTCATCAATCTCCGAGGAAACTGTTTTCTTTTTCAAATTCGCACGACCATTCTTAGACGATGTGGATCGTCTACGCGAGACAGTGGCATCATTATCTGATTGTGATTCTTCATCAACCTCCGAATACACTGCTTTCTTTTTCAAATTCACACGACTATTGTTAGACACGAACTTCACTGGCTCCTGTTCCGACTCGGTGTCAGATTCTATTTTGGAACGAACCGGCTTCTTTTGCGTTTTCTTTTCGCGGGGTTTGTATGATTGAGATTTCATCGAAGATACACCATTTACCACTAACTCATTATCTATATTCAAGCCCAAGTCAGCTAGTTGTTTCTCTTTTGAGGCAGATTTTTTCTGGCGACTATGCAATAAAGGTTTTGGTTTCATACCCTGAAACTCCTCGTCGGTAGTCGTGGTTAACTGAGCCTCTATCGTCTCTTCAGGACTTGATCGATTTTTCTTAAGCGAGTCCTTCACGAGGGCAGCAATATCCTCCACAACCTCTGCAGCAGCATCATAAAAACTGGAACTTGACAAATGTCGATTATCCCTAATTTGCCGTTGGGGATCCATACTAGCCTTATTTTCATAATCATGATTCTTAATTCGATCCTCTTTGAAGGCGGTTACGGATGCCGTTAATGACACCAGTGACGCGCCACCAGAAGCCTCAAATTTCTCAATGATGTTCTTAAATTTAAATTTATTAATCTTCAATAAATCTTGCAACTTCGAGAGTATGTCATAAGGCTTATTGTGCCCGCGCCGAACACAATTAATAATTTCAGCAACCATCTGGTCTTCCAGTGCTTCCCGCTCCCTTTCAATTTCAGTAAATCTATCTTGAATTTTCATCGGGCTCATAAAGTTTAAAGTATCAGCAAGGGCCTGAAATTTCAACTCATTATCCCTATATTTATCAATCATAACTTTGAGCGAATTTGTTAAGAGACCATCTGACTCGTCCATGGGAAGGTCAGCAATTTCCGGGGATTGTTTCTTATAAGCCTCCGTCCTAGCATTTTCAGTATGATGAGAGGAAAAGGCACTATTCTTATATTTATTCACCATACTTTTGAGTGAATTCTTTAAGAGAACATCAGACTCGTCCATAGGAACATCAATAATCTCCGGGAATTGTTCCTTATAGGCCTCAATCCTAGGGTTTACACTACGATATAGAGAGGAGTAGGCATCACCTCCTACCCCTGGGGCCATGCGACCAGGTTCGAAGATATCGGGTGATGGGGCATAGCTTTTCAAAGACGGCATTTTTTTTGATTCAGCCACAGGAGAAGCTGGTAGATATGGTAATTGCTGATTTTGGCTTTGAGATAGCCTCGAATTCCTAGGAGTTTCCGTAAATGCGACCTTATTCTGGTTCATAACATAATTACTATTGTGATTACTATCCTGTGGGTACTCAGCGGTGGGCGCCCGATTTCGTAAATTTTGTAACCGTGCAGCTTTCTCTTTACGTAGAACTTCATTAGCCATTTGTGTGGATTTTTCATGAATATGATGCCCCAGTTTCTTTAATTGATTGTGATATTTTTCTTTAGGATCGATTTCTAAATCTTTGAAAAATGATTTTTCATTGCAATACACCTCAGGTACATTCCCATTCCAGTTATTATAATTAACACCGTATTGATTAGGATTGCCGAATGCCTTATTATTATAAATACTGTTACCTTTGAGAGCATTGGTGGACAGCGGTACGTCGGGATTGCGACCTAACATTGTCCTCTCTCGCGTGGGTTGGATTTTATCACGCTCCAGTCGTTGCTTATAAGAGTAAGCTAAATCAGGTTTCAGTCTGTGGGAAACTGGGGATTTTCTTGGTTCGTCTAGATTATGAAAATTATGGGTATTGTTCGGATTGATATCATTAGCGTTCAATCCGCCATTAAATCTGTTGCTGTTGGTATTGAAAACACTTGCCCGACCGGCATTATAGTTATGCCGGCTATTAGGATAGTATTCGCGAATATCAGCATCCAATTCACCTCTTTCATTACCAGTGGGTTCATATGATGTAAATAGTTTACTTTTAGCGTAACCTATGTCAGAATAGGGTGACGACACTGAATCAGACTGGTGCTGGTTCTCCATGGTGAAATCATTAAAGTGGTTGTTATTGAAAGGCAGATTATTAGTATCATCGTCGGAGTAATACGAACGGTTATTGTGGAAGAGTCTAGCCATTGCTGATCTTGACTGAGATAGGCGTTAATAAATGTTTATAGGCAAGGTTGTTTACTTTTTGAGGGTCAAGGGTGCAATAGCCAGATACACAATGGTTACAGGATAACAATATATGTGTAGCCCAAGTGTATTAAAAAGACCACTTATGTTATTTGCCTTACTGACAAAAGCTGGCTATGTGTATCTTGGCTGTCACCGGCGAATGGTACTGGCGAGTAGTACGGCGCGTAGTTCGTGGTACTTACTTAAGATCTTGTCTATGTCTGGCGAGATTAACATGATTTCATGTGCAGTAGAGAGGTCCCAACGCGCCAGCCAGGGATCTCCTGATCTAATCAAACACGAACACGCGTACTGGGCCAAAAATCCGAAGATTACTTGTAATTAGATATTGGTAATTAGATAATGAGAAAATGGTGGTCGTTATTCTTATCTACTTACATGATTGAGCACATGCCATCTGTGGTACTAATGGTGGTTCCGCCAGCCCATGTGGAAAACTAGAATATACGAATTTACATTTAGACCATTCTCTCATGTACCTAGTATTTTAGAAAACGGGAATGACCATAGTTGATTCTACAACTTTGAGATAAACTCTATAACACATCTTTTTCAAGTGCTGATTGATTTGATTAATTTTCTGGGTATTTTATCGAGCCATTTCAAATCCGTGCAAACGAAAGCTATAGATAATATATACGACGCAACCATATCCCATAGTATGGTAGACGATGTTCTAAATCTAATTTATATATAAATTGCTTCGGAAGAAAAAAAAATGAAGAAAAAGGAAAAGGAAAAGAAAAAGAAAACAGAAAAGAATAATATACATGTAGCAAGTGCATTACTCTAGGCTCCGACGACCTTAGGGGAACAGATAACGTCTCGCTATTAGTCGCAGGCAGTTTAAAAGAATAACAAAAAGAATAACAACCCTCCGGAAAGAAAAGGCCAGAAAGGTCATTGAATGACAGGCCACACAGTCAGCAAATGGCCGAGATTGAAGAAGCAAGAGATGAAATCAGAACTATGGGATGGATAAAGGAGCTACGAATATATAAGGGGCGATGAACATCTCAGCGATAAAACACAAGATAACGATCGAGATAGTAACTTAATAATAATAAAAATTAATAAAATTAATAACATTAATAACATTAACAATGAAAAATCAATAAACTAATAGTTAACAATAAAAAATTGATAAATTAATAAACTGATAGCTGATAAATCAATAAACTGCTAATTAATAATCGATAATCAAATAATAAAATAATTCCAGTGGGACCGCAAACGGCGCTGAGGGGACTGTCACATGCAAGTTGGGCCCTTTGCGCCTGAATCTGTTTCGGGCCTCATTCTCTCCCTCCGCCCAAACTGCACCGAACAAAGCCATCCCGAGTGCGCTTCCCCTGACATTTCTTTGACGGCTAGCTGGCAGTTTTACTTGATCTCTCTACTATAATCACCAGACTTTATTCAGGACCTGGTTGCCGCAGATATAGCGTATCCTTCTAACCCGTCCGCCTCTGAATATTAAACTGTGGTGTGCCGTTCGGACATCAAATAGATACCCGCCCACGGCTTGATTTTTTAAATCAAATCACTAATTTTTCATTGATAAATTTCAGCCAACCGGTAAACCGATTTAGCCCATATAGCTTTAAAACTTGAAAAATAACACCCTATTGGGACAGCCGTTCCTATTTTTCTAATTTTATCGTGGATCTTTCGTTATAAAATCTCGTTATTTCTGGCTTATAATACTTTTAACAAATCACTAAAATTTCAGTGTCCGTTATACCATTAGATTAAACCCATACTCTGCCGAGTATGACCGTCCAACAAAAACAAAATCCTATTAACTCGACTCTCGAAGAATCGTCATTTAAACAGCGACCCGAAATGACCTGCCATATGATAGATTCTTTCAAATCTGATCAGACACATACAGCCCCTGTTGATGATGCCATCTACCCCAAATATCTTGATACTGAGCTAGATCTCAAGTCATTATCAGATTCTGCTGACCCTACACCGGAATCCTCATCTTCATCTCCGTCTTCATCTACATCATCTACATCTACAAACACACTAGATTCGTTATCATCCTTAAGCGATGAAGATAATACTACTACCGTTGGAAAATTCTCTCAGGTTTATGATCTTTTACTTCAGACATTCCCTTCATGGTCTACTATTGCTCGGGAACAGATTGAAATTAAACAGTTAACTGGTGGGATCACAAACATGTTACTCAAAGCCACAAACCACGCATCCGAACCAGCTTTTTCTGTACTAGTTCGTACTTATGGTAATGGAACCTCTACTATCATTAACCGTGAAAATGAGTTGACCACTCACTTAAATCTCTTTAGTCACGGGCTGGCTCCTAGTCTTTACGCCAAATTTACCAACGGGCTGATATATCGCTACACTCCAGGCCGAACGCTTCACTATTCTGAGTTGAGTGAAAAGGGTCTATCCAAGGCTATCGCTGGCCGATTGGCCATGTGGCATAATGTCGTTGACCTTTCTAAAGTCCAATTCGAAGAGACTGATTTTAGCTTTTGGGCCGTTTTATATAAATGGATTGCCGTATTGCCGGATACCACACCTACCGAGAATGAATGGAAAACTCGCTTGAGGAATGAGGTTGATTGGGTTAAAAGAAATATCGGAGACAAGGGTGGTAAGTCGGTGTTTGCTCACTGTGATTTACTAGCCGGTAACATTCTGGATATAACTTCATCCAGTGACGACGAGGACGGAAAGCAGAATAGGGCGTTGTGTAATGGTAAAGATATGGAAACTACAAGTGAGAGTATGATTGCTTACAAGCCTACGGCAGAACACGTTTCATTTATTGATTATGAATATAGCACACCCTCACCCCGAGCCTTTGATGTTGCCAATCATTTTATGGAATGGCAGGGATTCGACTGTAAAAAGGAATTAATTCCTAATCTCACTTCACCCGACGGCGTGGATGTAGTTAAAACCTGGATAAACCATTATTTAGCAGCATCCAAGTTTTATCAACGGAAATCTTCTGAATCGAATGACAATATTATTCCATCATCCACCGAGATCGATGGAATGGTCGAGGAGTTAAAAGCGTGGTGGGGTATGCCTGGCTTTTACTGGGGTATTTGGGCCTCTATCCAAGCCGAAATTAGTGAGATTGACTTTGACTATGCGTCTTACGCCAAAGAACGGTTAGATGAGTATTGGGTGTGGAAGGCCCAGTGGATCGCTAATAATTAGGTGCAGTATAGAATTCTCAGAAATGAGGGGGGAAAAGAAAACGAAAAGAAAGAAAGAAAAACAGCGAGAAAATATAATTATGTGTAAAATAAAATAAAAAAGAGTAATAAAATAAATAAATAAAAAGGTATTAAAATATTTGCCATGTCCAAGTGACTGTGCCATATACAGCAGTAGCGAGTTTTCCTTAGACTCTCCTGATAGAATACGCCCCGTTTTCCCACGCTTGTGATTCGCGATTCTAAGACAAACCGACATCTGACGGATCCAAAAAAAAGAAATACAGACGACGAGGGAAAAAAACCGACCAGCGTGAGCTAATCCACAACCAACACCGCTGGATGGAGCCCGATTGAATCTCGCAAGCCCGTGAACCAGATCGCAGCGGCCATTGGTCCCAAGTCACCCCCGTGAGCGATGAGCAGCGACCCACACAGCGCTCCACACCAGCGACCGCGACTTCCACCCCACGGCCCTCCAGGGACTATATACGTATTTCCCAGCCCACACGAGTATTCTCGATATCGCTTGATTTCGAGCCACCGTCAGCACCGACTTTAGCCTCGCTCATCAGAAGCTTGCGTCCTTTGGTTCCTCTTTCAGACCACCCGTCAGGTGATTGCTTAGCTGAGATCGAGTATCTGCCGCGTACTCGTTGCCTGCACGCACCCTCCCCCCATACTTTATTTTAGCCCTTTTTTCTTCGGGCGTCGGAGTATCGATTCGTTTTTTTTTTTAAATATATACCCACGACACTACTATGAACTCCAGGGGTTTACCGGGGCCTAGATTGGCTGCCGTCCTGTACTATTTAATCGTACTTGGCCTCGGGCTTGGCTGGTTGGAGTCGATTTTGCAAGTCGACGCGCGTCCGCTTACCGGCAAATTTCTTCATATAACTGATATCCATCCGGATCCCCATTACGTCAAGGGTTCCAGGATTGACCATTCGTGCCATTCGGGTAAGGGTAAGAAAAATGGCGATAACACGGGTAAATTTGGTGCCCCAATAAGTCCGTGTGATTCACCGTCGGCTTTGGTGGATGAAACCTTCCAATGGATCAAGGATAACTTGATTGGTAAGATCGATTTCATCATTTGGACCGGCGATAACGTACGTCATGATAATGATAATAGAGTGCCCCGCACTGAACTGCAGATCTTTGATCTCAATGAATTAGTGGCAGGTAAATTCACTGATTTGATGACCGCTGATCAACAGATTGAACACCATAAAAAGGGTCATAAGACCCAAGATGATCACGTATTTTCAATTATCCCATCCTTGGGTAATAATGACGTATTCCCTCATAATCTTTTCGCTGCCGGACCTACTCTACAAACGCGAGAACTTTATCGAATTTGGAATAATTTCGTGCCTCAAGATCAAATGCATATCTTTGGCCGAGGAGCTTACTACTTACAAGAGGTAATTCCCAATAAACTGGCAGTTTTATCTCTTAATACGCTCTACTGGTTCGAACGAAATCCTTTGGTAGATTCCTGTGATAAGCACACCGATCCCGGATTTCAACAACTGCAATGGCTTGGTATCGTTTTAGAGGAATTAAGAAGCAGAGGTATGAAAGCCTGGATTTCAGGTCATGTGCCAGCTATGGAAAAGAACTACGAAACTTCTTGTTACGATAAATTGGCCCTTTGGAAACACGAATACAGGGATGTTATCATTGGTTCTGTTTTTGGCCATATGAATATGGATCATTTTGCTGTCACTGATTCAAAGAAAGCCTGGGATCGTATAAATTCTAAAGCCACCACAACAAAATCACCTGATAATACTAATACTGAAAATAAGGGATTTAAGTTCGAATTTGAATCTGAGAAAATTCCCTTTGATAATTTCAGATTAAACAAAAACTTCGCGTCTGAATCTGATGAGTTGGAGTTTAATCGTATTGGTCAGATGACTAATTCGGAAAACGGGAAGGTAAAGTATTTGGACACCGTTCGTTACAGTTATTCTAAAGTGAAGAACCCTCGCAAATGGGATGATGTTTACGGATCACGATATTCCATAGAAAATATCAGCCCAAGTGTGATCCCCAACTATTTCCCATCCTTGAGAGTGTACGAGTACAACACGACCGGCTTGACCGAGGATGACACGCGTGCATACAAAGAATCCATATCCTCGAATGGAACGCCCCATCGCCAGTGGGATGAAATCTATCGAGAATTAACAGCTGAATGGGACGCCATGGCCGCTGAGGCTAATGATGATGAATATGATAGCGATTCATTGCACGAGCAAGGCAAGAATAAGGTCAAGAAACCCCCCAAGCCCAAAGTGGACAAATCTAAGCCTCAAAATTATCCCTCAACGGCTGAGTTTGGTCCTGCCTATTTACCACAGACGTTTACCCCAATCAGATACGTTCAATATTATGCCAATTTAACGGCCATCAACTCAGGCGAGCGTAAGTTTTCATATGAAGTTGAGTACACATCTGACCAGGCTGAGGAATATAATTCCAAGTCGGAGGATGGCTTGACAGTCAAGAACTATCTTATGTATGCTCGTAAGCTCTCTTTCTCAACTCGAAAGAATCAAGATTCGGAAGAATTTGATAATTATGACCTCAACATGGAATCATCTCATGAAGAGGAAAACCTGGAATTGAATTTGAAAGCTAAGGGTGGTAAGAAAAAGAAGAATGGCAAAAATGGCAAAAATGGCAAAAATGGCAAAAATGGCAAGGGACGACGGAAGTTACACAAAAAGATTGGTGAATCTGATGCCATGTGGGACGCCTATCTTAATAGAGTTTTTGTCAGTACTGATTATGAATCCATCCAGGGTTATTAGAATTTACTAAATCTAACCGTTTTACTTTTAAATTTTAAATTTATTATTAACATTAAAAATCAATATATATGTATAAATACAGACAACGAATATTTTCGTATACTAAACTAGGAAAAATCAACAATCAAATAAGATCTTGCAGATAACATCCAGCCCCACGTACGGATTTGGTTCAAGCATAATTTCTATTTCACACAACACCACATCCCTTCACTATATACTAAACCTCCTCCCTTAATTAAAAACCTTTATAGAAGAATAATGTCAAAGAATTACAATCTGACGGTCCCTCGCCCTAATATCGCATTACCAAATTCGCTTCTCGATTTGGTCACTCAGCTTGATTTATTACCGCACCCCGAAGGTGGTTTCTTCAAGCAAACCGATAAATCACCTTTCCTTATGCCTAATCCTTATCAAGAAAGTAAAACCAAGAAAGATGATGCAAATGAAAAGAACGAGTCGGAATTTTTTACTGAGGTAGATATCAACACCAGTCGAAGCTTCTCCACTTTGATTTTTTACTTACTCACTCCCCAACACCCGATGGGTCGATTTCATTTGAACAAAAGTCGGATTATTCATATCCTTCAAAAGGGTTCAGGCACCTACGTTACCATTGATCCCAAGACTCAAAAGGTTGAAACTTTCAAAGTGGGATTCGGCCCCGGCGAAAAATTACAATGGGTAGTTGAAGGTGGTGTTTACAAGGCCAGTTTTACCAATAATGAGAAAGATGGTTTGCTCATAAGTGAAGTTGTTGTGCCCGGCTGGGAATTTGCCGACCACAAGTTCATGGAGAATGAAGATGAATTACGACAATGGGTTGGGAATGATGATGAGAAGGTAGAAGAACTTAAGTGGTTGCTAGGGGGTAAGTTCTTTGAAAATAGACAGCGCTTAGAATACCCTGAAGATTTTTAAAAGGATTGAATATAAAAAAAGAATCTGATAAAAATGAAATTTAGTAATAAAATAATAATAGTACCTAATAAAAACCCGTGAATAAATAATGAAATCTTCTATTTTGTAAGATAATAAATATATATTTACAGAACAAACCAAGGACAGAATATCAACCCCGGTTTAGCTGATAAAAAAAATTGTGATTATAAATGAACACTCAGTAAATCGCTGTGTGAATATTGCTTATTGCATAATGGACACTTTCTTAACCTGGCATCTAGTCTATCCTTTGCACATTCATAGCATAAAACATGACCACAAACCTTGATGGCAGTATCTTTCCAATTCTTTGTGCATACACTACAAATCGCAATACTTCTCAATGCTTCCAACTGCTTTTCAACACCCGAAGCATCGTTAGTACCCTGAACACCGTTCAAAGTTGTCATAGACTTGGCTTCAAGTTGTCTTTTCAACTTTTCGTTCTCGGTTTCTAAATCACGTCTGGTTTCAATCTCACTTTTCACATTAAAATGTCCCTTCGTAATATCCTGATTCAGCTTATCGATCAGATTACGGCAATTTTCAAAACTTGTCGATTTTTCGTTATACTTTTGTTTAATCTCATTGATTTCACGTTCATAGATTATCTGCAGTCTCTTGTATTCGACAATTTGTTTTTCCAAATTACCTATCTTCAACAAATGATCTTTCTCAATTTCCTTTATTTGGTGAATCAACTCGGAATTCTTACCCAATTGTAACTTCAGTTTCTGGTTTTCACTACTAACGGCATCCTTGGCTCTCATAGCGCTGAAATACTTTTCATCAGCCTTAACCTTCTCCGCTATTAAACGCGACATCTTGGCTTCCTTTTCAACAAAATCAAATACCTTCTTCGTGCTCAAGGCATGAGCTTTAGTAAATGCAGCTTCAAGCTCAGGTAATTCACCTAATAAGGATTTGTTTTGTTTTTCTAACTTTTCCATACGCTTAATTAATTCTTCCGTTGATAACTGGTTGAGTTCAGTATTTCCCTGTATGTTGGTACTATCATGCACCTGTTCGTTCTTTAACCTGGTATTCTCTATTTCCAATAAATCAATCTTTTGTTTATTTAATTCAGATAATTTGTTCAGTTCTTCCCAGCTTTTAGTTCGTTCATTCTCAGTTGATTTTTTCATTGATAATTCTGATAGTAATTCATCACGGGCAGTTCTGATTCTAACTAAATCTTGTTCAACTTTGCCCATTTGATTTTGAAGGTCTTCACGCTGAGCTTGAAACTCCTTCTCTACTGAACGTCTAAAATCACCTCTCTCAAGCTCCAACTTTGTAGATGATTTACGCAACTCATCGTTGTCACTTTCTAATTGATTAATCTTGGTATTCAAATCATCAACCCTTGATCTTAGATTCTTATATACATCGGATGTCTGAGCTAATTCGCTTTCCGGAATATTCATTAACTTAGATGATAATACCGTCACCTGCTGTTTCAAATTCATGGTATTATTGTCCATTTCAATTATTTGCTTTTTCTGTTGCTCAATGATACCTTCGTATTCATTCACCTTATCTTGTAATTTCAATATTTCTTCACTAGTAACAGCCGAGGCAGGTGATGTTAGTGAAGAGCCCCCATTTGTTGAAGTTTCTATTTCATTATTCTCTTTAGCGGCAGTACCAGAGGAAGTAGTTGAGGGAACTTCAGATTCATCATGATGGGCGATGGTTGAGTCTACGATGATTTGAACTGTTGAAGATTGTGATCGTTCCAGCTTTTTGGCCGAGTCGAGGTACCTTTGGGTGATATCTTTCAGTTCTGTGTTGAGTAAGATTTTTTGCTTTGATAAGTATTGATTTTCTGATGATAATTGGCTTATTTTAGTCGATAATGATGAAAGTGCATTCTCGATACCTTCAGATGGAATATGAGTCTTCAATATCGCGAATACCCGACCAATTGTCTCCGTTAAAATCTTCTCCTTTCTTTCAAAAAAATTATTGAGTCCGTTGGATTTATTACCACTACCCTCCTCCTGATCCTCTTTATCGTGCACATCTTGATTTTTGCTCTCTTCATCTTCCTCAACAACTAATTCTAGGCCCTTTGGTATCGAATCCAACTTTTCTTTAGCATCCTCCAATCCAGCAATTACCACGATCTGTGACACGAACGCGTCGAACCACGCGTCCAACTTGGTAAATTTAAGAGTAACGATATTCAAATCATCGTCCAATAATTTTGTTTTGGCTTCTAAAAGATCACGTTCGCGTTTATAGGCTTGCATCTGACGGAAAATAGCCTCCTTTTGGAAGTCTAGTACTTCATCCTGTGTCAGGGGTCCACTTTCGCGTTTGACACGTTTGCGTGCAGGCTTTGGTTCCGGGGATGATGCCCTCTTCTTAACGTCTTCCATGCTCATTTAGATAATATATTTTTGAGTAATTAAGCTATTGGCGAAACTATAGCAAGTGATTAGATATCGCAAATCGAGGGATGTATGTAAGGATATTATGAACTGATGGCGTGGTCCAATAAATCGAAAAGTGAAAAGTCAACTGTTCAATTCTTACCAAAGAACGAATCTGATACAGGCTATCAAATAAGTGTATATAAATATATAGTGCAAGATATGATGGTTATTTATCCCACACGCGAACAGATTCCGAGATTGATAAGGAATGTGAAAAACAGGGGAAAGTCCAAAAGAGCGTCAAGCGAATACGTAAGTTCTAAAGCAAGAGCTATAATATAAAATACCTGCACGCCGTTAGATCTCCAGAAAAGTAGTCAATGCAATAAAGCGCCTGGTTTGAAACGGTCCAACTCGATGGTAAATCTAGTTTACGCGACGTTCTTAAATATCAAGTTTGGCAGTGGTGGAAAAAATTGATTTCGCGTAGTGGAATCAGGCTGTCTACTGCCATGCTGACGTGCACCGTGCTGTGCGTATGTGTGGGACTGGGAGGGCCATCGGAGAGATTTGAGCCGTCTTTACGTAATTGTTTTGTTTGTTCTGACCCCACGAAATACGATTCTGTAACGGAAATAAGCCGAATTATCTACAGAAATGGGGGGTTCAGGCCCCAGTGGTGGCAATAATCGGAGTACTTCCGATGACGATGTTTTCATCATCAGTGATGATGAGCCGATGCAAGACGATATTATGGTGCTAGATGATGATGAAGTGGTGGTGGATGCCCTCTCTGGTAAAATTCGATCCCCAGAGCCGCTGCCCGTTCCTTCGAATATACGTCCGGCCAAGTCTGTGATAAAAACAACCTCTGTGATGCCGAAAATCAATGTGGATGATTACCCGATTCTTCCAAAGCAACCCAGTGAAAAGTTCAGAAACGATCCCTTTTATAGTGGCTGTTTGGTGGTAGATCTGCGCACCCCGCCCGGTCAATCAGAGCTCAGAATTCCTGCCCCCCGAGATGATATGATGAACTCTAATACTAGCCTCCAGAGAGAAATTAA
The DNA here is from genome assembly GCA_030560865.1 of Nadsonia starkeyi-henricii. Taxonomy (NCBI): domain Eukaryota; kingdom Fungi; phylum Ascomycota; class Dipodascomycetes; order Dipodascales; genus Nadsonia; species Nadsonia starkeyi-henricii. The sequence goes on along the minus strand of JAKTWC010000015.1, from coordinate 129,406 downwards.
CCCCGGGAAGCACACGACACTAGAAACACATGCTCACACCATGGCATCGTTTAGTGAATTTCCAGGCTCTGGTGGAGCTATTCCTCCATCATCACCCTATTCGGGTTCACAGGGTCACCCAGGCTCGTGGGCTTCAAGAACAAGTGCAATCGTACACGCTGATATGAAACCCTCTAGTGATTATATGGCAATCCTGTCTTCGTCTCAAACGGATGACTACGCTATAAATGCTAGTGGATCTTTTGTGAATGGCGTGCCGTCTGCTATGAACCCTGTAGATGTGAACCCTGTAAGCATGGGCCCTACCCCTAAAGATCCAGGCCTGATACCACACCAACTAAATGCATATAATTCCACACCCGTATTACCATTACCCCCTGGAGGACCAGGCTCTGTAGGGACACTATTTAACGTGGCGGTGAATGGAGATTCTCTATTACCTATCGCCCCAGATGGAGTTCACAATACTATCCCCAATCGGATGCCACCCCAGTCTTACCCGCAGGCACCTTTATTAATACCTACTGTCGACCTTCCGTTAAATATGACACCATTTCCTAATCAAGCGCCCGAATATCAGCATTTAAATGGCAAAGCGTCTAATGGAGACACATTGCTCCGCACAACGCCAAATTTGGACGGAAATCAAAGTAAAAATGAACTAATACCGGTCCAGATCAATTTACAAGAACAGCATAAGGGACCAACGACTACTAGGTTTCATATAGTTGACGCAGAATCAAAATCAAAATCAGAATTAAAATCAGGACCAAGCGCCAAGACATCATCCATACCGAAATTTCAAGCTAATTCAATTCCGATTGATACATCTACGGACAAGCGAACGCAAATAGCTTTAGAAAAGGCTAGAAAACAGACGGAAAAAGAAACTGCTAAGCGTGAAAGGGAACATGCTAAAAATGTTTCCTACCAGTTGAATATGGCCAACAAAAGGGTAGTACATAAGCGAGATACGGCACATGAGATAATTTTAGATATGGATGCCATGATGTTCGACTCACCCCTGGGAGTGGCCACCAAAAAGGTTTTGGAGAATACTGGTGTGACGATAGAAAAGTGGGATCGATACCATATGCTGAATATAAAGATGTGTCAATTTAGGCGACGAGTGACCAAGGTTTACGATAATGAAAAGGCTATGTTTGTTCCAGTGGCCCCTCGAATCGAAGTAGAAGATGTAGCCATAGTTTATGTTACAGCTGATGAATTCGCTGAAGCTTTGAATAATGGCATGGTAGGCATTGAGGAACACGCTAAAATCATTCGACAGGATCTTCAAAATAAACGGGTGATTTATCTCCTGGAAGGGCTGGTAGCTTATATCCGAAAGGCAAGTAATAATGCCAATAACCAAATGCGAACACAGGTTCGTAAGTTGATGGAGAGTGAATCATCTGCATCGCAGCGGTCTAAGAGGGCTAAAACCACTCCTACTATTTATAATATTACACACGAAGCTTCAATTGATGCCCTCGTTCTCTTACAAGTTTGTTACAAATTCAAAGTATTTCAAACGACCTGTCTAGAGGATACGGCGGAATGGATTTCGACTTTAACCCAAGATTTTAGTACAGCGCCCTACAAAAACTTTGGCAGTATGAACAGCGAAATGTTTGATGTAGGCACCGTTCGCGCGGGTGCCAATTCTTCCGATTGTTTCTTACAGGCATTGCAGCATATTAAATACGTTACTCCCCCGGTGGCTGAGGGTATGCAAACTAGATTCAAGAATATCAAGGGTATGTTATCCGCGTTCGAACGTGGAGGCCCGGACGCGTTAGTTGGTGTGAAGGGTGTCGTGGGCAAAAGTATCGGTAAAAGCCTTTCCTCGAGTATTTACAGTATTTTCACCTCGAGGGATCCTGATCAAAGACTGAGCTGAATATTTTAGACTATCTTAGAAGTTAGATTATTTCAATTAGATACAAGTTAGAGTATTCCAATTAAATACAGCACCTTTCACATTAACTTAGGCTGTGTAGGGAACACAAACACATCGAGCTGTGGGGTGCATGCCCGCGCATAAGCTCTTGCCTCAGGCTTTCTTGCTCAGGGTGGCGTGGCGGCTTATCGCATCTCGCCCTGGCTCACTTGTCTATGCCGCACACGCTGTCTTTGACTTCCATTTTACCATAAACCTATCGTCTGATAAGCTTATTTCCATCAATCAGCTCTATATATTTCAAACACCATTAACCAGAACCATGTCTGACACCTCCAAACACTCTTTCATTGTATGTTACTGTTCTTTTTCTCTGTCGGGCTTCCTGGCGTTCATGTGCTTTTATCTTTGAAGCTTGAATTGGTGGCGTGCTCAACCATAAACGTACAACTAACCTTCTCTCCTGATAATTTTGCCATCTTCCCTATAGTTCCGCTGCAAGGACAGTATTTCCGAAAATGAGCTAACTAAGCTCAAGCAAGATGTTGTTGTTCAAGGTGGTATGTAGTTTTTCTTGAGTGGTTCTCGCGAGTCTGGCTTTCTGCTGCTCTCTAATAACGATTATATGTTAACGGGTTTTTTTTTCAGGCGCCGTTACCCACGAATACACCCTCTTTAAGGGTTTTGCGTAAGTTCTGTTCTTATTAATATTTAGTATTATTATCAATTGCGTTCCTCAACTAACTGGATTTTTGTTTTCAGTGCCACCATTCCCGTAGAATTGGCATCTACGTTAGAAGTTCATCCTCAAGTTGAATCTGTCGAGAAGGATCAAGAAGTCAGAATCCAAGATGATTAAACAAATTGGGCGTAATATAATTACCATTTAATTTTCATTATTTATTATATCATATCATTTAATATATATATATGCTTTCCTATTAATCTATTGGGTGTGATTATTATCAAAAAGTGTCTAGGGCTCGTAAATTAAAGCCAGTAAAAATCCAATGTCTACACCAACCTCCTTCACACTCTCAGCTTCACGCCTCGTAATTTCAGTACAGATTTTATAAGTCTGCGTGTTAGCATCAATCGAGTATAATTGTCTCGAAAAGATAATAACATAATCGTCAACTATTTCCTTTATCCACTCAATCAACGCAGAATTAGAAAATTTTGATAAGCAGTTATTATGAATAGTAATAACCGTCTTGATTGTTTTGAAATAAATAGCGGCGATTTGGGTGATATACAAGGGTACATCACCTTGTAGCTCAATGTTACGGGCTCGCTTCTCAATCAAATTTCGTCGCGATTTAAAAAACTCCTTGCGCGCTCGAACACCTTCATTTAAATCAACTAAACATCCAATAAAATTTTGCAAATCCTTGCGAGTTATTAATGATGAAGGTTTATCACTAGAGATGATCTCAGATACTAGTAGTTCAACAAGATCTTCCTTACGTTGAGAAAACAAAGCCTGTAAGGGCTTAATAACAAGTAATGGATCCTCATCAGTGTTCTTTTCTATATTACTGGCAGACGCGTCATAATTATTGATAATTTGTTTTAGCTTCGTGTTATTCTCATTAATAATCTTCACTGCTTCCTCAAAATTTCGATGGGCAATCTTAACATCTAATTTATGTATAACATCATCAAATTCTCGCAGAGTTTTCGATCGGCCGGTAATATCCACTGAGTTAGACGGCAGAGCCGATTGCGAAAATTGCCTAGATCCTCCGCCACCCTGCTCTAAGGTTCGGTGGTGGTTTGTGCCTCTTGAAGAATCTTGGAATTCCCTAAATAACTTGATGAATTTGAGGTACTTACTGGTATCTTCAGTTTGATAAACATATAGCGAGTTACCAAATTTAATACTAATTCCTCCCGGGATCGCCTTTTGGGGTAAAAATCGTTGATTTGCACTATTTTCCAACGATCCTGCATTCAAATCAATAAGTTCAATCGTGTTAAGAGCCCAGCATTTATCAGCAAAAAGGTGTTGTGGCCCACTGGCATTGGGTATACCCAATTCATTGCCGTAGCCTCTACGTTTTCTTGTAGCAATTAATAAATGGTCATTAAGCAAATACATCCGTACCGTTTGTAGATTCTTCCAAGTAGCCGAATTTAACTGAAACCAGTCATCCGATTCAAAGACAACATGTCTGCCCTGAACGACCGGAAGATACTTTTGTGCACCCTCCACCTCTTTAAATAATTTAGTAAGCTTATTGGCCCATATATTTTCTAAAATCATTATGCTGTTTCGATTATTCGCTCGTGCAGAATTACCCTTAATGGCGTCTGAAGATACAGGCACGCCTATTAAGTTACCCGATGAAATCGAGGATGATAGTGTATTTCTTTGTGCTTCTTCATTAGCAATAACAATTCTGGCATCTTCGAGAAGACTATCACTAGTGGAATGAAGCTCCTGAATCATAGATCTAAGACTCTTTAGCTGAGTTGATAATTCTTGAATTTCATTACTACTAACCAAAAAAGATCCGAAGTTGGTTTCGATACGGGCCCGGTTATCCTCTTGGGATCGGGCGTAAAGCGTTGATAACTTCTCATTAAATTGATCAATCTCGGCTGTTGTGGATTTACTGGTCTCGGATGAAACAAAATTATTCATATCGATATTTTCTACTCTAAGTCTCTCAAAACCGAGGTCTTTGCCCGAGGCCGAACGGCCCGAAGCTCGGCTGCTGGCATGGGGTCTCTGTTTCCGATAAGGTTCAGTATCGCCTTGAGAGCCATTATTATACCCATACGCATCCGAGGGCGATAAGAATTGACTCTGGTATTCTCCGGCATCGTCGATTAAGCGGTTGGCGTTTGCCGGCAAGGATGGTTCGTGGTTGCTACCATTGTACATTGAAGGCACAAATCTCGTAGAATAACGCTTCCTAACCATATTTCCCACCTATTCACCATGTTTGAATAATTATAAATATAAGTTAGTCATTTCCTTTACAATTGCTAAAAGCAATTACTAAAAACCTACCTTTTCACGGTCTCTGTCGTTGATATCCATAAGATCGCCGCCTAGCAGCATATTATTCGGGTGTGATTTCTTCGCCATTATGAACAATAAAGCCGATTGCTCGTAATATAAATGTATGTATATCCTTTGACAAAAACGAGGGTCGGGGACTATTCTAATAACTTCAGGATGGGTTGTTTATAAGGGATAACTAGGCTTTAGCCGCTGACGTACCTCAAAATGACGCTGCTGGTCGCGTTGGGTCTTCGAAACACCCAAAATTTCGATTTCGTTACCTGATGTGGCTTTCGAGTTTTGACGTTTCGACTTTACAGTATTTACTGCCATCTTGACGTGTTTATTCGACATTTGTGTTGGTACCAGCAAAGACAGAGTTATTGTGAACCAGGCGATTATTATTCGGGGAACCTATATCAGTTTGACTGTGATACTATAAAACAGCTGATATTAAATCCTTTGAGAGACACTCCTTAGACTTCTCTCTTTCCTCGATCTTTTAAAAATTTACGATTACCCCCATTTTTCAAGTAAAATATCATAAGAATACCAGCAATTTATAATGTCAATCACCAGTAGAGAACTAAATTATCTAATCTGGCGTTATCTACAAGAGAGTGGTATGTTTTTTTGTTGATTTGGAGCTTTCGGGATGCATCAACCAAGTTTGAAGACATGATACACCCGGAAAGTTTGTCAAGCCAAAGTTGCGTTACTAACATAATAAAAAATAGGATTTGAGAATAGTACATTCGCTATACAACAAGAGGCTAAAGCAGATGAGCTGGAAGAAAAAATGGGATCTAAGGTCCCTGTCGGTACGCTAGTTCGCATTGTTCAGAAGGGCTTATTATATTCGGAAATGGAAGCCTCGATACGGGAAGATGGTACGGTAGATAACGAGAAACCACTAAAGCCAACCTTATTTGGCGATCTACGAAGCATGTCAACTAATAATGAAGATTTTAATGACAACTCAATGGATATCGATGAAGCAGATGAAGCTTTGATAAAAGAACTAATGAATCGTGCAAATATGCTCAATAATGGTAATCAACAACTGATAGAGGGTACCGCGTCCACTAGGGGCGGAAGAGATAGCGATAATGATAAGAATAATAATTTTAATAATGCTACTATGAATGGAAATGACGATATTGATAGTTCTTCCAACCAACAACTTACTAATAAGACCCGTGAAATCAGCTCGGAAAGTAAACAATCGCTAATTAATAACAAGCACTCTAATGACCAAAATATTAATATTAAGGATGTTCAAGTTGATTCTGAGGTTCAGGTGAATTTATCAAACAAGTTCCGTCCTATGAGTGTTCTGCCCTTATTAGTATCCTTGCCACCATATCAGGAATGCGCATGGAACCCACAGGATCCGTCAAAATTTGCGGTTGGATCTGCTGAGTCTAAGGTTCTAATTTCTACCCTAATCAAAGGATCTGATAATAAATTTTCAGTTAACTCCATCCAGTTGTCTCATCCGGTAACTGAAAATGTGGACAAGGATATCACGCAAGTAGTATGGAATAATACTGGTACGTTATTAGTCACAGCAAGTTATGATGGTCAGATGAGACTATGGACAGTGGATGGCAAACTAAGACATATTCTTTCTTTACACCGTGCCCCGGTCTTGTGTGTTCGTTGGAACAAGTCCGGTTCATTAATCCTGTCAGTAGATTGCACCAATACTGTTGTAGTCTGGGATGTATTTAGTGGTGATGTTAGACAGCATTTTACTCATGCCAGTATTCCCAAGTATGAAGATACATTGATACTCCCCGATTCAATGAATTCACTTAGCACAGATATCTCAATTGGTACATCGGCCGATTGGATTGATGGTGTGACATATGCTACGACTTCAGATCCATCTGTTATTACCATTTATAAGTTAGGTGAAAAGGTACCTATGTTGAGATTCAGAGGTCATTCGCAAGGTATTAATTCCTTACGGTTTGATCCAATTTCATTATTACTCGCGTCAGCATCGGATGATCATACCGTGAGAATTTGGCATGGTAAGTCAAGTTCGTCATTTGCGGTTCTTACGGGCCATTCAGCTCCAGTCCAACATGTCCGTTGGTTAGTATCTAAGGACTCTACTGTAGCACCTGTGTCGACTGATTTGGTGGCGCCTACATCTAAGTTGGTCACCGTTTCACTAGATGGTACTCTGCATATTTGGGATGTCAGTCGAGGTGGGATCTGTTTATCTATTCTAATTTTACATAAGAAAGCAATTTTGGCATGCGAGGTCAGTCCAAATGGGAAGTATATAGCTTCTGGTGGGTTAGATGGTGTGGTTGTGGTATGGGATGTGCATGACTTTTCATTATTAGAGACCCCAGCGCATGCCATAGATGGTGAAAGCGTGGAAAAGGGTAGCGCAAGAGCGGTTGGTAAATACGATTTATTGGACCTCATTGATACTAAATCATCTTCTAACTCCAATGATGCAGATACTGGATTGGTGGCGGGTAACCATAATGGAAGTGATCCTGTTATTACAGCACTCTCATGGTCTTCTGATTCATCAAAAATTTTAGTTGGAAGTTCAATCGGGGCCGCCGTCATTGACTGGCAGCACGTCTCAAATACTCTAGTGTAATTTTTGCTGTTGTTATTATTTATTATACGTAGTTGTTAATATAAATATATGTATATATTTCTTTTATTTATTCCATAACTTGATTCTTAGATCAGGAATTTAAGGCCAAAAATGTAAATATATACTCTCCTCGAGTTTCGAACTTCTCTCTCCCTCGCATAATCACAATAGCCTAATGTTATCCCTATTTACCGAATATCACGAAATTCAGCTCTTTTAAAACGAAGTATCAGGAGTAGATGCCACTCTTTCAACTAAATACCTATTATTTAACGGTGAATGAAAAAAAAACTTGTAAATCTCTTTGTAAAGCGTGTCATCCTTATGCAGGGGCCATGCTAATCTTCTCTGTATCGTTTCAAATTGACCATATGTCCCACGAATGGGACGAAGTATATTTATGGATGCCCTACATATACCCATTTTCTTTACAGTAATCCATTAGTCATCATATCATACTAATATTATGGACATGGGGTATAATAAATGACAATCTAGAACTGATTATATTTTTTACAAAAGTTATTGAAAACCTTGAATATATAGTGTATATACTAATATAAAAAAGAGGTTACCTAAACTTTATTTAATCTTTGGTATGAAGAAAAAATAGAAACGGAAAGAATGGTCAATCCCCCCTTGCTAACCTGGGTCCAAATCTGTAACCATTTAGATATTACCAAAGGTTTCATTGTAAGCCGGAGGATTAGCTGATTTGGAATTAGAAATCTTGGGATTACTTTCCGATGTCGAACCATAATTGGGCTGTTGAGCTTCTTCGATTTGGTGATGTTGATTACTTGACGAAGACGATGGTGAGCGACTAGGTACTTCCACGTACACGGTACGCTGATTACCTGGAGAGTTTTCCAGATCTAAACTATAATAATAGCCAGAGGGATGTTTAGCAATAATATACCAAGCGTGTAATAGACCTGGTAAAAAGCCTAAAACACACAAACAGACATTGATAACCAAATCCGCCGAACAGATACCACGACGGTAAGCAACGGCAAATGGGGGGAAAAACACCGAAATTAAAACAAGTATAAGATCCGAACCAGACATTTCTTGAATTTTAGAGGATTTATTGAAATAATCTAATGAACTTGGTTACTCTAAACAGATGAAAATAGCAAATATAAATTTCAGTGGCGAGTGAAATGGTTGTGAGGCGGCAGAAAAATCCCAGCGCCAAAACTTATCATGCGTTTTAAGGGGTAAAAAGCCTTTTGGGTAGCTGCGGCCCGATACCACAACCAAGAAGCCATTGATAACAGATTTCAGTAGCTATATTACTCCTGAAAAAATATATATAGACTTCAATAATCGTTACAATATTATATTAGATTAGTGTACATAGCCATGAAAAAATAACGAAAATATATATATATATGAATAATATAATGAAAGTTGAGAAACTGAACTAGGCTTTATCAGACTTCGATCCTGGTCCGATAGCATTCATTTTAGAAAATTCCGCTTCTTTCCGTAACCTTTGCTCTTCTTCAGTACCCGCATTAATCGCTGCTTGGGCTTTAGCGGATCCCATCGTACTATATCTACCATCCCATTGAACAGCGTTGGTCTTAGCTTTCTTGTTGGCGTCTTCGGCTGCTTCACTTCCACCCAAGGCACTGGCAAATCGCTTGGCGTTAACGGCAATATCAGCCGCCGATGTTATATTGGTAGTGGCAGCTCTAGAGTCCGCCTTTGCCTTTTGCTCCTTCCATTTAGGATCCATCAGCATAATCCGCATATGCTCCTCGAATTTTTCCGCGGGAATTTGTTCACCTGTGAAGGGACACTGAATAAAGCCAGTTGCGGTGGTTGTTTTGTTTTTCTTAGCTAAACGGGTAGTACCAGCGGCTCGAATCTTCATACTAGGAGGACCAGGCGATGGCCTAGTAATTTTGTGTATCGTTTCAGGCTGATTTTCCGTGAGATCGGGTTCAGGTGTATTGTCAATAGTACTTTCAATGGGCTCAATTACTGATTCAGGTTGGATATAGTCATCCATCTCACCGGGCATAGCTTCTTCAATTCTCTCTAGTGCACCCCCAGCACCTCTATTTTCCAATTTAGCGAATTTAACTTGCGTAAGGCTTAATGGGGCGGGCAGATCGTTAGTTCGATCATCTTCAGTAAACTCTATTGTTTCCGCGATCACGAAATCGTGCCAGTCGATCTCTTCATACGCTTGTTGTTCTGCTAACTTTTCTTCCTGTATCTTTCTAGCTCGATTTTCAGTGAACGCTTTATACTCGGCCCTCTGCTTGGCTCTTTCTAGAACAATGTGGGGGTTCTCGACACCTTCGTTTAACTTCGCTTTGAGTTCATTTGATTGATTAATAACTTGCTTATATTGGTCAACTAAGGACTGAAAATAGCTGTAAAATGAATGATGGGGTTTAAGGAAATTATATTGCTGATTGGCTGCATGACGGCGGGCCAATTCGGTTACAAAATCGGGACCATTAACGGCGGTGTATAATGCCGTTACCTTTACTATTTCCGCATCAAGAGCTGATATTAAGGGTTCTGTAGGACAGAATAACAAAGGTGATGGGGATTTGGGGGTATTAGATGTTTGTTTTATTTGGTCTTCACTGGTCGCATCGCCATTTGTAGCGTCTTCTTTAGTGCCTGATGCAGCGGCGACACAGCCCGACTTATTCTCATCATATCGGAATTTATAATAGGCATTATATGAATCTTCAGGATCTAAAAACGAAAATCTCTTCTCGTTCTTTTTGCTTTCACGCAGTCTTTCCTCGAATAAGGACCCATTACGGGAAACATAAGCCGCCGTTCTTTCAATATCGCCACGAATATGTTGGGGTGGGATAATGATTCCGTCAGGAACCTGCATTTCTGGCAGAGTTTCAGAAGGTGTGTTTTCTCTCTCTGTAGACATTTTTATTCAAATCAGATAGCCAGGAGTGGTTGCAATCGATAGATGATTATAGTCCAGATACTCGCGATACTAGACTGGTTAATATTTAATGTTGGAAATTATGCACCTACTCCACCGCAGGGTAACTGTTGATAGACACTCTAATAGAGACCAAGTAATGCTCAAACATATGGCATTGTTCTAACTCTTTAATTGTATCTCAATTTAAGCTAATTTAATTATCGTTTTATTCCTGATTTTATCTTCATCCTGAGCGGTGGTTATTATCTCTTGATTAATCGTTTATATATGTTTCCCATGCGTATGAACCAAGGCCATAGCCACCCACGATCAAGCACCATCTTATTAGAATAGTTAGTGCCGTAAGAATGCGATCCATCGATCAGTTAAACCCTATACTGTAACTAATGCAAACAGGTAAAGTTTAAGCCTCTGGAGAAGCTCAGTTTATTACTGATTAATTGGTTACAGTCACTGAAAATTATTGTGAAGAGAAACTGAGTGTTTTGTCCCGGAGGAGAAGTTGACCGATCACACAACATGCACAAAGTTGTATCCATTCAACGCAACCAGAAAGTATAAAGTACCGGTGTCCCCCCCCACACTCTCTCCCTTCGTCTTCCTCCTTTATCTTTTCTTTTATTATTATTCATTCTCCTTCTGTCTTTGATATTTTTAAAGTTTCCTGTTTTCCTGAACTGTTTACCTGAACTGTTGCCTAGTTAACTGCCATGACTCCGCAAGAACATGTCGAACCGTCCCCCGCAGTAATCAATGATTCTTGTAGTAGCATCCTGGAGCACATAGCAAACGATCTCGGTAATCTGGACACCTTCGATGAAATTCTTAATGAAGGAAAATTCAACTCCTTTTTCGAAAAACCAACCTCGCCACAAATTGCTTATTTGAAGTTTAATCCACCTGTCTTCTCTGGTATTATGATTGAGTATTCGTACCCAGACTTGAAATATGAATTAAAAGGGCTTACTATTGAAGATGCAATTGGAGAAATTCCTAGGTTGAATAACAGTCCTTTAGATTGTAAAGGATACGTTGATCATGAGAAAGAGTTAATTACTTATTCTCTATTAACAGCTTATCGTGAAATAAAGCTTATATCACAAACCTTTCCAACAAATACTCTCAAGGAGAGAGTAATATCAGCGGCTGAGTTAATGTTGGATGGTAGCTCGAAGTTAATAGAAATTCTGAATTCCGACAAAATTTGCAGAGTGCCATCTCTTTTTATTCAAAAACTGCCAGTCCTGACGCTTCTGATTGACTTCTGTGAGAGGGTTCAGGTGATTGATTTCCAGCTATTCAATAAATCTCTTACACTGTTGACTAGTTATATTCTTGTTGGCCTTTGGAATAGAGACTCCAGATTCTCAATTTTTTCTCAGCTGTCGGTCTCAGAGAGCTCATCCTCCGAAACAGCCCATACCATAATGAATCCACTTCATTCTCGACTTATGAGCTTACTTGATTTTTCAATTTTGCAGAACGAAATGTCAAGTGAATTTGCGGATTACCATTCTATTGGAATTATTTCTACTGGATTAAAGCTTAAACTATGTAGGGACACATTTGGCACTTTGAGTAAGGTAAACCCGCTCACTCTCAAGACTCTTATTTCAAGTTACTTCCAAAGTTATCATGAAATTATTTCTCTAATTAGAAAAAGTGACCAGCGCAAGCCAAACTATTCTGCTTCTGTGCAAATACTTAATGGATTGTGTAGTACTGTCATTGGAAAAGAGGTACGTACCTTATACTATATACACATTTCTTTATTGATTAAACAAATAACCAAAGCTAACAATTTTTTTATAGTCACTTACAGCAGCTATGATTCACACTGATGGTATTGAGCATATACTGAACTTATTAGAATCATCCACTACCTCGACCAGGGTCAATGGTTTGTCCTCAATTAGTCCCGTTATGAGTTTGGTATTACAGACATCTTTACAAGCATTTGTCCTTTATGAGCCCAAAGTTGAAACATACAGTCGAATCTTTCAACTTCCTCATTGTACAACTAAAAATATCACCACGCAACTGGAGGTACTTTTTGAAGTAATTGATAATTCTAATGCTCTAGAATCTTCGTCTCATTATATTCCAAGCCTTATTTCATCACTCTCATTTTTAACAAACCTAGCACGAGTAGATATTGGATTATATGAACTTAATCATGCTGTTTCTGTCGTTAACCCCCCTTTATCCACTATTGCTATTATATCTTATGCCATTTATAATATATCCTGTTTTATCTTCGGTCAAGCAGGCGAATATGACATAACAATTTTTGAAAAGGCTATATTTGATAGAAAAATTCCACCAGTTTATGAGAGAAACCCCAAACAGGGTCCTGAAAAATTTCCTACTTTTTCTACATTCAGCTTAACCAATCTGCCTAAAGATCGAGTTGTGTCTCAAAGAAGAGCTAATCTAAATTGTTGTCTGAAGCTCCTCATCTTCATCTTAAGAAGACAATTCACTTTTCTTTTTGAAGCTAGTCAAATGGATGCAGAATCCGAGACAGAAGAGAAGAAGCTGCAACTAAATTATGGCGAGACTATGTTACAGCTTGTTTTCACGTCCGTATTAATTGCTTACAGGGCTGACGCTGATACAAAAGGTTTGATTCTTGAGCTTTTTAATGAGATCATTGAATTATCAGCCAATTTTTTGGTACCTTTGATAGAAACTCTGGTAAGTCTTTCTATGGAAAGCTTTATTTATGCCGGATTCACAATGAAGATATTAAACTCAATTTTTGCTAGCATAGTGAATTCACAATCTGTTTTATTGACAAACGATTATTTACCACCTCAGTTACTAGAGCAAATTAAACCCGTTCTATTTGATTATCTTACAAAATATTCTGGAATAGTCTCGAGTGATTCACGCGAATTGATTTCGGTGTTGAGAAAAGTCGGCCTATCATGGGTTGATTGGCCAGAAAAGAGTTTGAGTTCAAACGGTCCTATGTTGATTGATTCTGACATACAAGAACCCAGTTTCGTTCCTCTCGACTTTGAATATTATCAAAATTTTATAGATAATTTTTCAAAGAGTATGTCAGCCAGTAACGAAAAGTCCCTCGCCGATAGTTCTCAGCCAATCCCAAGTGTGTTCAGCAAATCGTATGATAAAGGCGGGAATATTCCTGAAAACTCAGCTTCATCGGATAACAGCAGAAATCCAAGAAATAAGGATAATGCATCGCCTAAGACCTCAGTTTCTGCAACATGTAATACTCATGAAAATAATAATGTTTACGTTAACCGTACCGTTCAAAATAGGGCTCCCATTTCACCGAATATACCCTTGAGTTATACCGGTGTTGCACCACTTCAACATCGGGTTTCAGTTCAAGAGATCAATAACCGATTTGATAAGATTTCTAGTAGAGATTTCCCCGTGTCACCAATTCGACGTTATAGCAGTCAAGGTCAGATGAACTTTGCGGCCTCATTCCAGCAGCCCCGAGTAATCCCACAGCTAGCAGTTTTCAATGATGTCACATCATCATCTTCCAGAGGAACTAGTGAGCTTTCTCAAAACGCCAATACTAACCCATCTCAAGGATACTATACTTCATCCTCTTCCATTGGCTTTAGGCCTAATTCATTTGAACAACACACCCCCGCGTCAGCACAGAAGTGGATGCCCCCTGATGATAGTGTATATCAAGGCTATTTCAACTTCTCAGAGTCGTATCCAGCAGCTCCACAGATATCGTACGACAATGTAAAACCTGCAAACTTTAACAAGTCAAATTTGAATCCTTATGGCTCTGTTACAGATGCTAGAGGACATCTGAATACCTATAGCAGCGTGGATTCCTATGGTGCATATCAATGATGCTGATTTCTCTTTCTATTTTTCATTAGTTATTTAAACCTCTTTTGCGATTGAGGCTCATTATTTTCTTATAATTTCTTGTCGTTTTTATTTCTTTACTTTCTCTAATATAGCCCAAAAATAATTAAAAATATACGTTTTACGAACTACTCAATCAAGGCTGAAACCAATCTCTAACCATTGTTCCACCGTGCGGCGCGCGGTCCCACCGCATCACCAGGCCGAAACACAGGCTGAGCACGCGATTAGGATTTTTTTAACTGGCAACTTACAAACTTACAATTTTCAATTGTCAGAGAATCAACAATTTACCGAAATCATGAGTTTTTCTGGATTAATTGGTAAGGTCACTAGGCAACCTAATTCTTATTATAAAAAGTCTGAGTACTCCTTTGGCAAGACCTTGGGTGCCGGAACTTTCGGAATAGTTAAATATGCCAAATGGAGTCATAAAACTCTGGATGCTGCCAGTGGCAAATTGGTCAATAAAAGTGAAGAGGTAGCCGTCAAAATTATTTTAAAGAAGAATTTGAAGGGCAATGAGAAAATGGTTTATGATGAATTAGAGATGTTGCAAAAGCTTTCACATCCTCACGTTATTGCGTTCAAGGATTGGTTTGAGAGCAAAGATAAATTTTACATTGTCACTCAATTAGCTACCGGTGGTGAACTATTTGATCGAATTTGTGATCAAGGTAAATTCACTGAACGTGATGCCGTAGATACATTTAAAGATATTCTCAGTGCGGTGGATTATTTGCACCATAGGGATATTGTTCACAGGGATTTGAAACCAGAGAATTTACTCTACGTCACCCCCGATCCTAAATCCCCTCTGGTGTTGGCCGATTTTGGTATTGCGAAGTCTTTGGAATCGCCTGATCAAGTACTGACTTCCATGGCTGGATCTTTTGGTTATGCTGCACCCGAAGTTCTTATGGGAATTGGACATGGTAAGCCATGTGATATTTGGTCCTTAGGCGTCGTTACATACACAATATTGTCTGGCTATTCGCCATTTAGAGCTGAGAATGTTCCTGATTTCCTTGAAGAAGTATCCGGCAATGACGCAGTAATTTTCCACAAGCGATACTGGAAAGATATTTCGTCCGATGCCAAAGAGCTTATTATTAAAATGCTGGATATTGATCCTGCTAAGCGACCCACTACCGAGCAATTGAAGAAACACAGATGGCTTGTTGGTGAAACTGCTAATGATCATGTTGATCTTCTGCCCAATATCAGAGAATGCTTTAATGCCCGCCAAACTTTCAAGCGTGCTATTGAAGTGGTCAGATTGGCTAATCGTATCAAAGCTCTTAATATGAGTGATTCGGACGAAGAAGGTGAAGGTGAAGACCCTGAAGTCGCTGAAACTCGTATGGCGTTTAAGGCAACTAATCTTTCAGATGAATCAAAGTCTTCAGCTGATACAGAATTTAGTGGGAAAGCATTGCACAGCGATACTGATACCAGCGAATCAACGGATACTACTTCTCTAAGTCCATCTAAATCTAAAACTGATAGTTTTCGTTCAAAATGGAGTAAGGGCGCTGCGACAAAGGCATTCCAGGAAGTAGTTTTAGCCGCCGCTAGAAATAAGGAAATTGTCAAAAATGCAAAGGAAGAAGAATAAGCATTTGTTTATCGCCATTGTTTATACTCTCTATTTATTTTTTTGGATTTTTGCTAATTTTAAATACCATTTCACAGTACTAATAAACTTATTTGAATTTAAATTTACCCACCTGAATAAACGCGTACGTATAAAATAATTGTATTTTGGAACAATTATCTAAAATTTTAGTTAACTGAAGGTCTACTACTAATGAATTTGTCCAAATCTTCCTTCACGGCAACACCTAAAACGAATCTCTTATCAGAGTCAGTAACAACCGCAAACTCTTCACCTGAAGCAAAAAATTGTTCAAGAACTTCTAAAGGTGTTTCAGGGGTAATAGGGCGGAATGGCTTCGTATTGGATTTGGTGAACTTATTATAGTAATCCTTAACCAGCTTTACCTTGGGTTCACCCTCACCATTAGCTTCAGGCGTAGTAGCTCTCAACTGATCAGCGGTTAAATAACCAAGCAACCGGCGAGTCTTTGCTGACACTACGGGAAGGTAACTATATGAACGTTCATAAGAAAGCTCAAGGGCTTGGAAAAGTGGAGCATTTGGGGTGATGGTGAAAGCGGGAGGTAAATCGAGGTCCTCAACAACGGCCTAAAACAGAGCGATTCAGTTAGAAAGGTAAGGAAGAGACCCAGTGAAAATTCTTTGTTATTAGATAATTTACTTACACCACGATAATCTGTAGGCATATTTAATATAGGATTGGTATTAATTAGATAGATTGGATGGAAAGAGATATCGTGTTAGACTATAGAATGATATGACGCATAACATCGCATATTGCTTAGCTAAGTTATACAAGTCCTCACAGCTACGCAGTCTTGTACTAGTTGGCTTAACGTTATACAGAACACACGAAAATTGTATATATTGTATAAGATAATTTGGTAGCATAAACCTTTAAAAAATTAATAAGAAATGAAGAGTTTCAATTAACAATACAGATAAACTATAAATACAATACGGAAAACAAATAAACAAAGAAAACAGAACGAGTTTAATACTCTAATAGATGCGCTAAAAAATAGAAGATATGAAGATAAAAATAATAAACCATCTATTCATCATCTTCGCTATCTTCATCACTTTCAGATGAAGTTGAGCTCTTTTTGCTCTTAGGAACATCAGACTTGGATTCAGGACCGAACCAGCCTTCGTCATCAGAGAATTCAACATTTTCGTCTTCTTCTACTTGGCCGTTCTTTTCTAATTTTTCGTCAGTAGACTTTTCATCGACAACCATAGCATCATCAATGTCGTTGACAGAGATAGAATCAACGCTAACAGCGGCGTTCTTGTCGCCCAGTAAGAATTGAATGAAGTAAGTATTTTCACTACTCAACTTGGTGACACTCTTATTGATTCTGGTAACAAACTTCAATACCGTTCTCATAACACTTGCGAATTCGTGACGTCTAGGTTGCATAAATCTACCGTGGGAACTAATCAAAGCCTTGATCCATAATAAGTTGAATTCAACATGGGCACTTTCTTCAGCAAGATCAGCAATGAATCTAAGAATACGTTCGAGGTAAACGACAGGTAGTTCACGAGCGATTAATGTAATGTCACCAACGGGAATACTTTCATAAACTTGATGGATTAAAGACTTTTCGTTAAGACGGAAAGCCATGATAAGAGCAGTAAGGAATTCCTTCTTGGCTAACATTTCACGGGTGGATGTGGGGGTAATATCAATATCTAAATCAAAGGGATCGAAGAGAAGGTAATCATCTAATCCGTAGACCAATAAACCTTCTGTACTAGCAGCAGCGAAACCACGACCAGTAGGTGAGAACTTAATACTTGTGGTTCTGATAGCAGGTCTGGTGTTTCTCTTTGTGGGGTCACCTCTAGAGGAACCAGGTAAGGAATTGTCAATTCTATCTTCCAAGTCAGAAGCTTCACCGGTAGTATCGATCAAATCAAGAGGACCATTTTCGGTCATATTCTTAGAGTTGAGCATATCAAGCGTACCGTCAATAGACATATTGTGAGAAATGGTATACTTTTTAACCATAACTTCAGTAGCAATATCGTATAAACAAATGTACTTACTATTACCACCAGCTAAGATACAAGAACCGTCAGCAGAGTAACAGATGGTAGTGAAATACTTACTTCTGGCTGAGTTTTTAGCAGTGAACTTATCATTCACGTAACGACCAGCAGATATATCCTTTCTACCATCGATATTACCGATTTGCTTGGCACTATCGATATCCCAGAATGAAATCTGACCATCTAATGTAGAAACAGCAATAGTCTTCGAATTAGGACTCATAGCAACATCCAAGACATCGGACGAAAAATCAACAGGTTCAACACTAACCGATCTGCTAAAAATATCCCAAACTCTTACAGTTCTATCCCATGAAGCGGAGGCTAACATACCGTTTTCATTACCGAATGAAAGACTGGATACGGGACCGGTGTGACCAGTAAGGGTATCCAATAATTGGGAAGTTTGAACGGACCAAACGTTGATATCGAAATCATCCAAGGAACCAGCACAGACGATTTCTCCCGAGGGATCAATTGCCAAAGAAGAGAATTGTCTTCTATCTTGAGCGGTAAAAGTTCTAAAATTTCTGTATCTGATTAAATCCCAAGCACGAACTGAGCCATCAAGGGAGGCTGAGAAAAGCACGTTACCTCTCTTGGAGAATTCGAGGGCAGTGACACCAGCGGAATGTTCGGTGAATGTGACAATACAGAAACCAGAAATAGCATCCCAGACTTTAATCTTACCATCATCGGAAGCAGTAACAACACGAGTACCATCAGGTGAATATACCAAGGAGTTCATGGAATCAAAATGACCTTGTTGCTTAAGGATGTAAGATTCTGACTGCCATTCCCAGACTAAGAGCTGGCCTAGCTTAGACGCACCGAAAGCAAGCCATTCACCAGTTGAATTAATTGTGACATAATCGATATCATTTTGAGAGATGGAAAGTGTCTGTATCATGTTGAAATCAGGGAGTTCGTAAAGAGTGAAAATACCGGTGCTGAAACCGATAACCAATAAGTTGGACTTGGCATGGAAGGTAGCACATCTGACCTTAGCACCATCCTGGTTGAAATAATGTTTAGAGGTAATTCTCCATCTTTCCTCATCGTCGGCGGTCATTTCATCTTCTTCATAATCCTCACCGTACTTGATGGCTCTGGTAACGTAGTTCCACTTAAACAGAGCACCATCTCTGCTTACCGTATAAACGGTCTCTTGATCTTCGGACCAGAAAGCCTTAACAATAGTATCTCTATGGCCAGCCAAAGTAGTAGCAGCCGTACTTTCTTCGGATGATAATGAGTAAATTCTGGCGGTTAAATCCTTGGATGTAGTCAAGAAAAATCTTGAATCGGGCGACCATGTAACACTTGTAATATCGGAGTAATGGCCAGCGTAAATGCGGTGTCTAACGAAAGGGGCGAATTGGCGATCTTCATTAGATTGGGGGGTACGCCAGACTTGAATAAATCTACCAGTGGTAACCGCGAAATGAGTTCCATCGGGGGAAAATTGAATGTCAGTAATGGCAGCTTTGAAGTTGAAATGGTGCAGAACGGTACGACGGTGGAAATTCACAAGAATGGCACGACCGTCAGCTGAACAGGAGAGCAAAATAGTGGCTTGAGGGTTAAGTGCAATATTTGTAATAGGTTGACGATGTTCATAAGGGAATGTGAATGATTTATTATTGACGAGATCGAAAAAACTAACTCGATTACCGACTGGACTGAGGATACCAGTACCATCGGGTGTGAAAAGCAAGTTACCTTGCTTATACACGGTACCCAGCAAATTTGAGAATTTGAATTCAGCCTTCATCCTATTGATTGATGCGAAATGCCAGATTTAATAGTATCTGAAAGATGAAATCAAAGATTAAGCGCTTACAAAAGTATTCAAGGTACAAGAAAAAAAGAAAAAAATATAAATTTTTTCGGTTGGGAGTTCAGACACAAATTGCATTTTGGCAGCGTTGGGACATTCGGGCCTTAACGCTTGATAACCACCGCCATCATCTCGAGGAATATACCGTTTTATTCGCTTATCACAAATCTCTTTCACCTTCGAGGGGATTTATATATATATTGCTCGTATCAATTCAAATATTGCATTATGGCTGCTCCAACCAACAAGCCTAAGGGCCTTTCCAGTGCCGTCATGAACATGAAGGTATGTATATTAACCATTGCACACAAACGCACGAAGCCCAAGATACTAACCACTGGGATCTCCATAGTTTATGAGAACGGCCGAGAACAACGCAAAGAAACAAGAAGAAGAAACTGAAAGAAAGCAAATAGATGACGCGTCTAGATGGGTTTGGGGTGAACCTTCAGCCACGTCTAAGAAGATCAAGAGCCAGCCTAAAGTGGCTCAAGTTGGCTACACCGATATCCAAAATATTGTGAGCAGTAAAAAATCAGAATTCGCCCATACTAATAGCTCTGAGGAACCTGTAGTAGCTCCTCCCGGAAGAAGAAGTTATGGCGGTTTCAATACGAAGTTTACGGTAAGTTTTAGATAATTCATTAATGCCTTATGCAAGATAAGTGAAACTAACTATTCCTGTGTTTTTTTTTCTTTCTCTAGCCAACCGGAGAAGCCAAAGTAGAAGAGAAACCCAAGCCAGTGAATTCTGATGATGAGGATGATATGGATGTTAAACAGAAAGATAGACTATTAGTGAAAACAGCTATTACTCATGGTAGTATATCCGGTGGTGGCTCCAACGCGGCTAATCAAGCTAAAAAGAGAGCCAATGGCCAGAACGATTTCAAGAATAACAAGAAGCAGAAAAGCTGGTAAGCCCAGTTATATATAGATAAACTATACCTCGTCTTATTATTTTTATCTCATATCCATGCTTGTTGGGATAGCATGTGATAAATACCTAGCATTAATTATCCTGTATCATACTAATATATCATATTTATATACTTTTCATCCATCTTCCCAACTCAACTTCACGCTTGAGAGATATCATTTTTGAGCGTTTCATTAACCATGCCCGAGTCAGAAGAACTCCAGGACGAGATTCTTTCCATTGATGCCATATATCCTGATTCCATTATTAAGCTGCGAGATTCTGTGTATGATTTGACTATTCCCTCACACCCTTATCTTACGGTTACGCTAAGCTTTCCCGTTGCTTACCCTGCAAGTTCGGCGCCCAAGATTACGAGCCTAAGTTCGGCCAATTCAGGAAAATTTGAACCTGATCTGGCTACAATAAATGATATTCTAGAAGGTCGGTTTTATGAAGGTGGTGTTTGCCTGTTTGACTTCATTGAGGAGATGCGAGAGGTTTTCCCCGTGGAAGAAGAAGATCATGAACCCAGCGTCGAAGAAGCCCACGATACCCAAGAAATTACTCAAAGTCTACAGAATGCAGATATACAGGATACTGAAAAGGATGATAGCGATTTAGGATCAGAATCTCATCCAGAGGAAGATTATGAGTACAACGAAGAGGAGATTTTAGAGCTCTACAAGAATTACGAGAAGACCTCCCAAGGTAATTCCACTGAGGGGAACGATAATGTGGAGAGGAATATATTTGAAGGATGGTGCGCATCGACTGTAATAAGCGATCGTAAATCACATTTTATCGCAAGAGTGGCTCGGGTCAATAGTGTAGAACAGGCGCAAGAGATGTGTGAGAGGTTGAAACAGGACAAGAAGATTGCCAAGGCGGCACATAATATGACAGCATGGCGTATCAAACGGGACGATGGCATTACATTCCAGGACTATGACGATGATGGTGAAGCGGCCGCGGGTAGTCGGTTGTTGCACCTTCTTACTGTTATGGGGTTATGGAATGTGGTTGTATTTGTCACTAGATGGTTTGGCGGCGTGCATTTAGGGCCTGATCGGTTCAGACATATCAGCAATTGTGCTAGAGAGGCATTAGAACTAAGTGATCTCATGGACAACGATAGCTCATCGCCCAAGAATAGCGGGAAGAAGATTAAAAAGCTAAAATAGTAGCCTCTCAGCGGTGTCGGTTGAATTGGAAGTACGCTTTCCTCAACCGGACTAACCACAATTTGCATTACTACTATGTGTAGTACCGGTATATTTCCCCGACATCTGTGATACATTATTTGGGCTATCTACGCGAATACATTTATATATATATATATATATTGATAAAATACATGTCATTTCCATTCTATTTACCGTTTTGGCGTTTGTAGATAATAAAGATCAGATCGGCGTCACGTGACCCCGCAAGGGTCCACGCCCGGGTAATCGCGCGTTGTTTTTCTCAACCTTATCCGAGGATCCGTCAAAATGGACGATTAGAAATAATTTATTGAGCGAGATACTGGGATATATTCCAACGGTAGATATCTGGACTGATCAAAATGTCTGTGTTCTCGCGATTCTTCTTATCTATGGCCCCGTCGGCCCATGCCTTGCCTTATATTTCGACCTTAGTCCTCACTTTTACTATTTTCAATAAAGTCTCGTCATTCTACACGCTCTTGTCTTTGGGTACATTGGAGTCTCCCATCTGGCAGCTTGTCATTGCCCTGAGTTCATTCCTCACCATTCCTGTTTTTGTTGTGGGTCTCAAGGCTTCGTCTTCAGAGTTATCGGCTGAAACGTTATTACAAAACCCGGTGCCTCGAGGCAGAGATGCCGAGGAAACGGTTATCCCTACTATGTTAGCCACCGCTTTGGTTTATACTATTGATACCTTCCTTGCTCTTTTCACCTACTTATTTTTCGGTTCAATCTGGACCCATGAAGTTGCCAATGCCGCGTCGGTGCAACAACAATCTTTGCTTTTGCGTGATTCTCAACCGGCTTCCGATGGTGCTACTGCTCTCGATTATTCCGACAGTGCCACCCCCGGTCAAGAAACCGCTGCCGCCATCATTGTTACCATTTTCTTATATTTGATTAGAATCTACTTCTGTATTGTGCTACTCAACCTTGCTACTAGGTTACGGAAGTTCTTCCGTGGATCCGTTGGTGAACCTAATCGAGGCTATTTGGGATGGAGGGAAAAGTCCTTATCTGTATGGGATAAGTTATTCCACCAAGATATCAATCTGAGCTAGGCGGTAAATGTGCCCATTTCAGATAATAAACAAGGATTCGGTATTATTTTACTAATACCAATCTTCAGCGTCTGTCAAAGCATCAGCTGAAATTGCATCAAATATTTTCTGGTCAGGTTTTTCTTAACCTTATTTGCATATAGAACCGCGGCCCATTTCATGTTTTCATTTCGTTGATAATCACATTAATTTCTTTTTTCTTTATGCATCCGAAATAATCATTAACTATATATGATTGTTTATTTATCTCTTTTTCTTTCTTTTTGTTTTCGCGCCCGCTCATTTCTCTCCGGTGTCGTCGTTATTTAATTTTTTTACTCTTTGTATTAATAGTTCCCTTCACATAGATTTGTTACCAGTGATGATAATAATAATAATTTTAATAATAATAATTTTAATAATAATAATTTTTATAATAATATCTTTAATAATAATAATAATAATTTACAAACCTACATACTGCCTCCGCTGGAACTACCATTACCTATGATACCTGCCATTTCCAAAAAGGCCCTCTCGTCGCCAAGGTTCTTCAAATTAACTGCCTGTCTCAATTTAGCTTCACGGTCTTCCCATTCCCATCGTTTGCGCTGGGCTTCAAGATCCTCATCACGCCCGACGCCCCAAACTTCAACTTCTTTTACCTTGAATCGATATTCCCATGCTAATCCTGTACAGCCCGGATTAGTACTGGGTCGGAATGAACCGCCGGGGCCGTTGTTTCTGAAGGAACCAAATTCAAGATTGCCATTTATCGTAAGTGACACATTCCCTGGCTCGATCTTACGTTTGGAGTCGAATCCGCCGCCGCCGCCACTGCTAATGCTACTAGCGTGTTGCGAGCCCGAAATTACAGGATTGCCGAATGCAATACCGACCGATTTGGAAAATGTAGCATAATTCTTACTAAGGGTGGATGCGGGGAAAACGTCCTCATTTGGCGAAAGTTCAAATAATAAGGAATCACTAGTGCCGAAACAAGCCTTAGTTGAGGATTTCCAAGGGGTGGGTACGTATACACCAAAGATGACCGTTTGTCCCGGTCTTGCCAATTTAGCAGCACCGTTATTATCATTATCATCAGCGTTCTTATTTAATTTAATTTTTAATCGGGGTATTGTCTCATCGAAAATGCGACCGTTGGCTCCAATTGCCCCATATTCGGGAAGAATAACCCCCGATACTAATAGGACGGTGGGCGCTTGCCATCCAATTAACTTATTTTCAAAACTCCGCATGGAAAATCCATGCTCAGACCCCATAAATAGTGGCTTTAATCTACTTTCCAGTATTTCATTCATTGATACCATCCCCGATAGATGGAATTGACTAGACTTGGTAACTATGGGTAGAATATTGGCTAATTGAGATAGCCTGGACTTGGTCAACAATTTGGACGTCTTAATTGCGATATTGATATCGGTATGTACCGGCTTAGGGTTGTAAAGTAGAGTTTCAAATAAAACACCGTAGGCATCAAATATTCTAGGTGCTAATTTATCCATCACTTGTTTAAATATCACCCAGTCAACGCTAGTCTGATCATCAATAGAATGAGATGAAGAAAAGGACGAGGTTAAATCTTGTGCCACTTTTTCATATTCAGCGATATCAATTGAGCCTAATGATTTTAATTCCTGTCCAGGGCGTAAGGAAGAGCATAATAATAAAAGCGTAAATATGGTTTGTAATCTGTTTAATGGAATACTGTGGGTGGATAATAAGGCTGGCAATCGATCGTCAATCAAGGTCAAAAACGGTGATTCTGATCTGGAAGACACTCGGTACATATTAGTAGTCCCGTCCGATACTTCTAATTCTTTACCAGAATAATCAGAATTGGGGACACAAAAACTCAAAAAGATTAACTTCTCACCCAACTCATCCAGCATTCTGGAATCTGATCCCTCGTGGTCTGTCGTTTCTTCCTTTTGGCTAGTAGAGTGATGCAATTGGGTACCGTAAATTACCTTTCTGTATCTACCGGTGCAAAACGCCACCGCAGTCAATAATTGCTCGAATGATATCTCCATTTCAGTAGCGTTCAAATTCGGGTATTCTGCCAAGTCAATAGGCTCGATTATAGGGAATGAAGATAAAAAGTTGATAGATTGCGCCATAATAGGGGCAATGTCATCAGCTAGGGACGGTAAACATTCGTTAACGAATAAAACCGAAAGTCTATTAAAACATAGTTAGTATGAATGTTGAGAAAGGAAAGAAAGAAAAAAAGAAAGGAAAATAAACACCTTATAACCCTTCCTCAACTTACAATATTCCAATATTCCAGTGTTTATCCCCCGGAGACTTCTCTGAAACGGCCTCCGTCTCTTTGGGTCCTATAAATGGAAGAGATGCTTTAAAATTTGTTCTAATTGCCATCATCTCAATTTTCTCAAAGGCATGGCTTCCGCAAGTAACCGCAAAAGCGTGTCTCAACTGTTGAGCTGATAATTCTTTGCCTTGCGGTTGGTTTCCCGGTAATGTATTGGAACCGCCGGTTCCGGTGACAGAAGAAAGGGCTTGGCCCATTATTTAAGTTAAGCGTGAAGCCTGAGTCGATACTCAATGATGAAATAAAGAAAATAAGAGGAAGGAATAGCAATTTAAACCTAGGGGCGTTGCATATATGTAGTTTTATTTGCTTGGTAATGGTGAAATGTGTCTCGCGGATTCGAATATCTGGGGGACCTAATGAGCCCGTGAGGCCTGCGATCTGCGGCCTATGCGACCCTCTGGGTTAGGCTCAGTAGCCTGGACTTGTCAGTGTCCACCATGAAATAAAGAGGAACACAAGGTAAGTAAATGGAGTACAATATCTAAACAGGCATTGGTATATAACAGTCAAGCACCGATATTCTAATGATAATTTAATCGCAATTAAGCGGTATGAAAGACGTAAAGATGTCTAGACGTAAAGATGTCTAGATGTCTACTCTGACGTCATGAACGGCCACCGTATTATGAGTGCTTGATGTTTGATTCTCAAGTATCCAGTATCTGGAATGAATACAATGCGGTGTCGGAATAATATTATATCTTTTACGGGAATGAAAGGGCAAGTATGTCAATAAATAAAGCAATTTTATTATAAATGAATTTTTTGAGAAATCATCAAAACACAAAAAAAAAAAAATGCAAAGCCTAATAAAACACCGTGAAATTTCCCTATATAAAAAACAATAAGTTTTTTTTGTTTGTTTTTCTTTGTTCGCTTAGAAGTTAAGCTTGGTGAAGAACCACTTGTTCTTACCACTCTTGTGTCTTTCTTCAAAGGCCTTCTTGATGGTCTTCTTGGCGTCTTCTCTTTGGGAGGGTTCCTTGAAAGTTTCAGTGGAAACAACGGACTTTAATTCTTCTAATTCAAAGGTGTAACGGGTGGGCATGATGTGGTTGTAGTTGATGGCCTTGATGAAAGGCTTGATCTTGGTTCTCTTGGCGACCTTCTTTTGGCCCATACCCTTGGTGACCTTGAGGGGGTATCTTTCGATACCGGCGACAAGGGCGTGACCGTAGGGGTGAGACTTGGAGCCTTCGTCATGGGGCTTGACGATGACAACCTTCTTACCGGCGTATCTACCACGAACAACAATAGCTAAAAGGGGGCTGAGGTTAGTGGGTGTTCTTTTCTGGAATCACAGGCCCTGTAGACAAATTTCTGAACCGGCTCCGAGGCAGGCTCGGGGGGGCAATGGAAGAAAAGCGAGTGTAACAAGTCCAAAGACGAGCACCGGCCGAAAGGTCCGTCAATAGCCCAGGACCGCTCGGTCGATTACAATGGTGGCCAAGCACGCGGAATACATACCAACCTTACCAGGCTTTAAGAACTTGGCCATTTTTATTTACGTATATTGTCTGACTGACTCGGTGAAGACTCGAAAGGGAAACAGGAAAGATTTTTCGAAAAACCGATTGGATTTCTTCGTTGCGGCGGTGGAAAAAAAGGAATTTCTGAGGTTTTCGTCGTTGGGAGGAATCAATGGGGTCTGCGGGCGGGTAACTGATCATGATTATATTATTACTATTATTACTATTATTACTATTACTATTATTATTATTACTATTATTATTACTATTATTATTACTATTATTATTACTATTACTATTACTATTATTGTCTATTCATATACATCTACTTCTTTTTCAAGGCCACCTTGCCATCGATAATGGTAGTCTCATACCCGGCCTCGTCCAAGACGTCGCCCGACACCGTTTGTTTGGCTTCCAACTGCGCAATCAGGGCTTGGTTCTCGGCATTACCTTCCAATATGTACTTTAGGCACATAATGGCCCGTTCACGGATATCTAGAGCTAGGTTAGTAGGTTGTATCAAATAGGTTTAAATAAATAGAATGATTTGTAATACGTACAAGGATTGTTTTGGTCAATCACGCAGTTGGACAGAACCAGATCCAACGAGTGTAGCTCTCGGATTTTATCTTGAATTTCTTTATTGCCAATAACCAACCCAGTTAAAATACTAATGATAGACCCCTTAATTAAGGGGAATTCACGGGCTTGGTATTCCATCTCTACCCCCTCAATATTAATATCGGCAAGTTTACCCTTTTTAGGCAAATGCGTGTGAGCTTCTCTGAATAAACTAGTTAGCACCGTGATGGCCTCGATTTCCAACAAATACTGCTTTGAAACTTCATTATGAACCAATTCACTGAAAATCTCAAGCATGGTGTACAGACTGCCCCATAGTACCTCGACCACTGCCTTCTCGTGGTCATCCTCATCCTCGGTAACAATCTTACTAGTCGATTTAGTAAAAAAGGGGACCGCGTTGGAGCAAATGTCCATAAATTCCATGTATAACGCTCTAATTAGTTCTCTTTCCATTGTAGCATCAAACGATTTCCTTTGCTTGATAACCACAGCGTCAATCAGTTTCAATAAGGTCACTAAGGATCGGTGAACGTAGTGCTCGGGTTTCGGCATACTCTTGATTATATCTGGGATACACCCTGACGTGACCAGGGTTTCGATAATTGAATATGCCAGTAGGAATGTTTGATCGCTATGGTCATGGTCATCCTTATCGGCCGTTTGGGCCAAAATATAATGCATTAAAGTCTTACCATTCTCAGTGCTCGACAAAAGTAAGGCCAGTTTTTCGGTGGAGTTAAGGCCTGAATTAACTAGCATGAAAATCAATATCACTTGGGATTTATTGATCATTACTAAAAATGAGTTGAATTCGTCTTGGCTTTGGTCAACTAAGAAGTGTTGCCAGAAATGGGTCGATACCTCTTCGTTATTCGTGGTACCGTTGACAAAAATCTGTAAGATCGTACTCTCCATATTCTCAACTTCCTTATCATCTTCATCCAAGCGTTTCAAAGCGATAAATATCTTAAAGGCTTCATGATGCACCTTCTCATCCCATGACAACTTCTGGACGCCCTTACCGGCCGCCAAAAGATTTCGGCAGAATACCAGAACCCCATTCAACAACCTCAGATGATTACCACGTTCGCCCATAATATAACTTCTTCCGACTCGCATGATATCCAAGATGCGATCCCAGACCCTCTGCGAGCTGCCGCATTCCGATCTAAGAACCTCGCTCGACGCCGTCGCTTGGACCAATATGGGCAGTACCTCGGGGATAGAGCCCTTGACTATAGATTCATAGTCAGCCAATGCCCTATCAATTGACTCCAGGCCACGCTCTATTGAACCCTCGTCTAGCTGATGGCTCATTTTCTATGTATTAAACGCAATATCTGTAAGTCACGGATCGAGCGAAAGAGATCATAATTTTCTTTTTTCTTTTTTCTCTTCTGGCTTGATTCAATGCGTTGCGAGTCCCACTTGCGTGGTGCGCGGCTTCGCGTGCTTCGATTTCGATTTCGATTTCGATCTCGATCTGGGTTCTATCAACGTAGTAAAATAAAATCAACGAGATCATTTAACCCATGTTGGCCGTTTTCAGTAAGTTGACTGCCCCCTGGGTGGCCGGTCTCTCTAGATCATTTCCTATATTCCCGGCTACACAGACCAGGCAATATGCCGCTTCGAAAACCAAGCAGAAGAATTTCCCACCGAGGAAGGTGATCCCCGAAGACGAGATCCAGGAAGTTTTCATTAAAGGAGGGTATGTGATTTAAAATGGCATTTGCTTGTTGTTGCTGTTGTTGTCGTTGTCGTCGTCCTTAAATGATGGCCAATTTACTAACACCCGGTATTGTAGAGGTAAAGGTGGACAGAAGGTATGTGTCAGAAAAACTCATACACTAGTGCTGATTATAAGTACCATCTAACAAAAAAAAACATTGTAGATCAACAAAACGAGTTCAAAAGTCCAATTAACTCATTTGCCGACGGGGATAGTAGTAAACTCGCAGTACACGAGATCGCAGCTACAGAATCGTAAAGAAGCTCGTCGTATTCTCTATGACCGTGTCGAGCAGCATTTGAACCCAGATCACAACCGTATCGACATGATTCTGGCCTGGAAAAAATCTTTAAGTAAAAAATCGCTTTCCAAGAAAATTAAAAAGTACTCTAAACACAAGCATGATGCTATTCTTAAACGATCGGATGATGCCGTGGGGTCTCTGTACAGTGTAATATTGAATGATATTATGGCCTTAAGGTTCAAAGAAGACATAATATTAAAACATGGTAGCGAATTTTCGCCAGCTCAATGTAATGAATTCCTAAATCAGGTCACTCAAACGATTCCTGAAGACCAACGGGAGTATATTGAGCATTTACAAGCTAGCCTGAGAAACGATATTGCTTTGTTAATTAACGCCCTAAACCCCGAAAAGAAGCCTCTGGAGGAAGAAATTTTTGACTTGGATGAAACAGAAGAGGACATTGGGGCCTTGGAAGTTAAATACGGGAAATTCGCTGATGATCAAGTTCACCGAATCCTATATGAAGCGAATAGAACGAATATGGAAGACGTGTTTGGTACCACCAATTTCACGCCTGAACAGGGGCTGGAATATATGAGGCGCTGGTCGCTGGCGCTGACCGAACACCAGCGAAAGCTCCAATCTGAGTTTAGAATTCTACATTTAATACGTATATACAATATCTGCAATCTGGATAAATAGAGAAGGTGAATAATACCAACAATATAGTTGTCTTATTTCTGGTTAGTAATTTTATGCCCACAAAAAGTCCCATTTCCAATAAGCTTAGCTTTGTCTGCACCTCCGAATCACGTCCTTCACGCGTTCCAGGAACAAATAGTCGCGAAACTGGATATTAATTGAAGGGCGACAATGGATAGCAAGGACGGTATGTGGTTTCTAGCCGGAAAACTTAGGCTCTTGTGCGTTGCAGGAATGGAAAAAAATACTAACTCCAAGCTGATATATGATATTAGAAGAAACCAATCTCACTGAAGAACAGCAAATCGCTGAAGGTATGTGAACAGTATCGAAGTTAGTGCCGCTGGCCTTTAATGGGCTTGTGACTACGTCTGGTGACATTTATCTAACGAAAACCCTTCTATTTTATATTATAGAGTACAAAACATGGAAAAAGAATTGTCATTTGATGTATGATATGGTGTCTGAATCAACCCTGATATGGCCATCGCTCACATTCCAATGGCTTCCAGAGATTGAAAGGTACGTAATCAGTAAGAGAGAGAGAGGAGGGGGGGGGGGAAGGTTGAGCTTTAATATAATCTCATCTACTAACCAGAATTATATTATTATTTTCTTTCTTTATTACAGAGGGGATGATGGATACGATACCCATTATGTATTGATTGGTACACATACCTCCAACGCCGATACCGATTACGTTCAAGTCGCGCAAATCAACTTGCCCAATGAGTCCCGCTCTAAAGACGAAAGTAAGTTGATAAATTATATTAAAAAACCTGTTTTTATTTTAGAGTTAAGCTAACATTACCCGTTGGGTTAACAGAGAATACCATTGATACGAGGATGAAAGTGGTAAAGTCATTTGTCCATGATGGTGAAGTTAATCGTGCTAGGTACATGCCTCAGAGCTCTAAAATGGTTGCCACTATGAGCGGCAATGGTACAGCTTATATCTATAACACAGAGTTATCTCCCGTGTCCTCTACTGAGCTGTCGCCCCTCTTAAAGCTGGAACACCATAGTGATAATGGTTATGGTCTTTCTTGGAATCCTTCCGTTGAAGGCCAGCTATTAACCTCAGCCGATGATAATACAGTGGCCTTGTGGGATATTACTTCGAATCATATCTCACAGGGTTTGGGGCTCTCGGTCAAGCCTACGAGGGTGTACTCGGACCATGAAGATGTGGTCAATGATGTCCAATGGCACAACAAGGACGCGGCTATCTTCGGCTGTGTTTCCGATGATAAATACTTGAGAATATACGATACCAGAATAGCGGGTGAGACTGCGGTCTTGTCTCAATTGGCGCATGATGAGGCCGTCAACACGCTGGCGTTCCATCCCACAAGCCATAATTTGGTAGCTACGGGTTCATCCGACAAAACTCTGAATTTGTTTGATTTAAGAAAACTGTCATTCAATTTACATACCTTTGTTGGTCATTCTGATACCGTGACTTCACTTGCATGGTCTCCTCATGATGATAAGATCTTGGCTAGTGCTGGTCAAGATCGCCGTGTGATTTCGTGGGATATTAGTAAAATTGGTGAAGAACAAACGCAAGACGATGCTGAAGACGGTGATCCCGAATTGCATTTTATGCATGGTGGCCATACTGCTCCAGTGGCTGACTTCTCGTGGAATTTGAACAATAAGTGGACTATTGGTAGTTGCGCCGATGATAACATTGTTCAGGTATGGAAGATGTCAAATCGTATTGTGGGCGGTCAACAAAAGCCTATGGATGCAGCCTTTCTGGAGTAAGTACGATGGATTCTCCATTGCTATTCATGTAAGTATCCTCGATATATATAAATATTATAGTATAACTAAATGTAATCATAGATTTAATGGTCTGGCGGCTCGTATGTCGTGGATAACCTGTTGGGCGTTCCAGAATCTACAGCCCCGCGTAAGTGTGGGAATGAAAAACCGCACCCAAGCTCCATTTGATCACCGAGATTTGTATAGCTGAAATTGACCTACATCGGATCCATTATACGCCAGATCGAATCTTGATTTTACCACCTCAGGTCAATTTCCTATTCATATACCCCTTAAATAAGATGCTTAGATCTCCGCTTGGACAGCTCACCAAATCGGTGCACATTATCACATCACCCTCGACGTTACGTTTAGGATCGGCTGCGTTCAGTACGAAAAGCAAGAAGAAGATCAGCGTTCAACTGCTTACCAAGATCAAGGGTATTGGTGAGAAGGGTGAGATCATTAATGTTCTGCCTGCTTTCATGAGAAATTTTTTGCATAAAGAAAACCGTGCTGCTTATGTTTTACCTGGTCAAGAGCCCAAGATCCCCGTTCTTACCAAGGCTATGATTGATGCCAAGAAGGAGGAATTAAGAGAAATCAACCGCCAATTATATGAAGCTGCTTTGGCTAAGAAGGTTAGCGAATCGCCTATTGATCCCGCTCAGGTCGCTTTAGAGAACGCTCGCGCCCGTTCCCGCGTTAACCGTTCCGTTGAAGAACTCACAAACCTTAAATTCACCGAGCCCAGTAATACCGCCCAAACAACGGGTAGACAAATCACCTTGAATGCTCTTGATTCTTTCCCCCCCGTTCTTAGATTAAAGCGTTCTTCGCAATCCAGTGGTTTCCTTGATCAACCCATCGCCATGGCCGAATTAGCTCAACGTATCTCTCAATTAGTCGATGCTGATGTCACCACAGCTGATTTAGAAGTCACCTTGAGTCAAAATGGTAAGTCCGAGTCCGTCTCCGAACTTGATTTCGTTGGCAAGTACCAACTTTTCATTACCGTCCCCGGCCAATCTGATAAATTCGCTAGAACCATTAGTGTTGTTTCTTCCACCCTTTCGCCCCTCGAACAAAATAAATTAGTGCGTCCCCGCGAAGTTAGGGAAGAATAGATGTAATTATGATATCATCTTCCCCTCCCCTTCCTCCCCTTCCATAGAATTGAATTATTTTTTTTCATATCAAATATCGAATTAAAATCGCGTTTGGTTAATCTAAATTTTCTTTCCCCGGGGTATAAATGAGAATTTATACTCTTCTTTTTATCTTTTGTTGTATATAGTATGCTTTTTAGGTGTTAAAAAAATGGCATTGACTTTATTTTTTAAAAAAAAAAAGAAAATGAAAAACTACCATTCTCTTTCCGTGGTTTAGTTATTTTTACTTTATATTAAACTGTAAACTTTATTATTGTTATTGCTAATATCTGTACACAAGAGGCCTCCCCTATCTAACTGGTTTTTTTGGTTAATTTTTTGAAGAGTGTTCTTGACTTCCTTGTTCGTATGTCCCTTGATTCGCTGTGGGTATTATTGGTACATTATTATTATTATTCCGCGAAACTGATCCCAATAATGCTAAAAAGCGATTTCGGTCATCCTGGGATATTTTACCCAAAAGACTTCTCAAGGCATTATCACTGGAATTATCGCTAAGGAGACTACACATGAAATTGAACACGTCCACGGTTTCAGTGGCTGTGGTCAAGGCCGGTTCCTCAATGGAGTCCATGATCTCATTAGGGTTACTCCCCGTATTACTCAGTCTTCCAACCGTAGCCGGGTTGCTCGGGTCAAGGTCCAATTTAGCGGCGTCGTCGACATAAGCGGGGCCATCGGGCGAATCCCATGAATAAGGCTGAACACTTTCTACCAAAACATTGATTTTCTCATTCAAGCGATCATCTGATTTCTGGGCTGATTTCATCACAATCTTGAGCTTGGTAAGTGTTCTGGATAGCATGCTGAGTAAAATCGGCAGACCGGCCTTGATACCCTGTGGGATCAGTTGTAAAGGTAGCGCAACGATAGATAATAGCACCATGCTGTTTAGTTTCAAGTCGTATTCGGTCTTCATGTACCGGATAGTGGCCAACCATTTCTTGATTACTTGTTCCAATCGGCCATTGTGTCCCAGCTTGGTCATCACCAGCGTTGGGTTGTAAAAGAAACAAGATAATAAAACCCGAAGAGAGTATATAAGGAAGGGTCGATTTTCTTCATGGTCGTCGGTCACCATAAGAACACAGTTGGTACTCATATTAAGAAAGTGCGATATGATCACATCCATGTGTTCACCACGTACTTTGAAAATTAGCAATTGGGCCAATCGCGAGGCATTTCGGGTCTTCCCCGTAGCGTTATTATCGTGCTGGGAAAATGCGTAGTAAATTACTGAATAGATGTATTCCAAGTATAATTTGGATTGCCTAAGACTATCACCGCCATAAACAATAAAGTTCTCAAATGAGGGTAGAATTTCATCGATACAATCATCAGGCATTTCTTGAAAGATTTTGAACATTAACTCAAATACCTTCCACATAATGGGAGAAACTTTCTCTGAATAGTAAGTGCTCGAATCAATAAGTTCAAAGATCTCGGGATAATACTCGATACGGTAATTTTCCAGCACCATTATATAAAGGGGGACAAGCACGTCTTCCATCTGGCGAATCATATCAGGTTTGGAATCTAAGGTAAGCAATAGTGTCGATAGTGTATTCAGCACTCCCAGGGCGGCCGTTTCTTTATCATCAACTTCGGGGTCGTCAGTATTATGCAAATTCCGTTCATCGATCTCAGCCACTAGTCGAAAGAATTCCAATCGGAGACTCTCACTAAGTTGAATCGCGTAGGGGCTCAATTCCTCAGCAAATCTCTCAACAAATCCCTCCATAATATTGGCCAGCATATCTGAATCGATTTCCTTCATCATGTTTAGTAAGATTTCCACGATATTGGCGATAGACTGGGCCAGTGTAGTACAGACTAGTTCATAGATGGTCAGAGACTCTAGGGCGCGAATGGCGTAAAATCTTACCGTTAACTTATCCGAGCCTGCCGCCGTCAGCACCTGATTTAAAATATTCCCCAATGTTTCATTACAAAGTTCAGCGTTGACGAAATCCGTATAAAACTGACATGCGCGCGCTATCAAGAAGGGATAAGGCGAATCAAAGCATTCCATTACATAGGCCGTCAAAAATCCTTCCAGTTGGCATGCTATGGGACTACCCTTGGATAAGATGAGTCTACTGAGTGAGGATAACATTCTTAGCCCACTATCCTTGGCACAAGCTAATTTCAGATTCGACGGGTCATTTTGTGCCTGGGTCATAATCTGAGTAATGAAATCTAATATATTATCAAACACTTCATTTCGGCGATGGGTGGCCATAGTTACTAGAAGTTTTAGTGCTACGGATTCCGGGCGAGCGAATTCTTCGTTATATGCGTGTTGAGTTAATATATAGACTTGGGGGTTATATATAAACTCATTGAAGTCATCCTCATCTGGCTGCAGTAAAATAAAGATCACTTTAGATACTAGGAATCCGCTTTCAGGTAAAATTAAGGGCCATACTTGGTCGCATTTGATTGAATGGTTGATTAATTGTAGAATGTTACACAGTGTAGCGTCACTAAGTATATGGTGATTTTCAGACCAATCCTGTAACTGTTTGATATAAACCTTGAGTATCTCCGGTAAATAGTTTGCGGTGAATTGTTGTGAAAATAAGGTATAATCTCGTTTAGAATTAGCCACCGATGGTAATATTTTATCCCTAATGACGTATCGAGACACTAAGGATAATAATATTCTATATGCCCATTTATGGCATTTCACATACACGTTTTTGTTATCATTTAATTCTTCAAAACTAAGGTTTGATTGGTTATTATAAGAGGTTTTCGTAATAACCGTCAAAAGAACATTAAACCAACCAGCGATTTGGTCCGGGTCAGTCAAAGTGGTGGGTAATTCGGTGCGAATGGATATCTTGAAGCATTTAAATATTTTCCATAAAATAGCTTTAGAATAGTCATCAGAATCATGCTTAAGGGAATCTAATGATATCTGAAGTAGTCGCGGGTAAATAATATTACTAATTTCCTCCGTACTCTGTCTATAAGAGTAATACCTTAGAATTTCCAGCACACTTAAAACGCCGGCGTAGATATTAGCCGGTTCGGTGGAGTTTAAGAGGTTATTGGCGATCCCGGACAACTCGGGCCATTTGCGAGGGAAATCGGATAGTACGATAACATTGAGAATGACGGATAGTAAGGATGAAACACGAGGATTGGCCGTACCAATCACTGAGATCAATAATTGCCGAAACTTCAACTTGGTCTCGAGCGGTATGGGATGGATACTAAACCGGGGGTCATCGGGCCAGCCTTTGATCACTCGATTTTTCAGATAAACGGCGGCCGCGCTCTGAAGCGGTGGCGAAACCCCGCTAGAAACGGTTATCTGTAGACAGTTTATGATGAAATCGGGATGCAATTCGGCGTCCTTGAGCGCCTGTTCGGCGCGGTGGCGGGTGGTGGCATCCGGATCTAGCGTGGATAAGAAGCAGTGGTGAAGATCGGCGGTATTCATATCAAAGAGAAAAAGGCGTCGGACAGTATAGGTGTTGTATATGAAATGTAAATCTTGTATATGGTACGATGTATATATGATGTGTACGGTATGATGCGTGTGTAGGGTAGATAGATAGTGGATAGATAGAGCGAGCCGGGGCCTCAGACAAATCCCAGTAGTGGCCTAAGACGGTTCCGTGGTTCAGCCAAAGGCGGGCAATCCGAAATCAGTGCAAAAATCAGGCAAAATCCAGTCCAAAGCGAGCCAAACAAGCCAGTGCGTAGGTCCACGAGTTGAATGGGGGACTCCGGGACGTGCGATGGATGTCGCCAGACTGGCTGGAGGCTGGCGGTTTGGGTCGCACGCATCGTGGCCCACGACGAGGTCTGGCGAGGCCCCCGCTCGCGGACTGGCCAGATCGCGGGCCGCCGGGGTCCTCTGGGGACGCTGGATTGCGGCCTGTGGCAGCTGGTCGCCCGCTGGTCGTGTATATATTTATATATATATATTTACATCGGCCTCGGTGGATATCCACTGACCGAATCCCGGGGATCTTGTACGCGCATATCCTGGGGCTATACCGCCCGTTGGCTCTCTGGCACTGGACACTGTACACTGTACATCATACACGACTGCGGACACTGGACACTGGACACTGGACACTGGACACTGGACGCTCTGAACTATCCCGATTGGCAGTTCTCATCACTCCTTCTTTACTCGGTTGTCTCTCGACCTCGTTGCTTCTCGGTACTTGTTTTCCAGCCCTTGTGGGATTTGTTATTTTGGGCTGCACAGGCTACTCGAAGAAGGTAAAGAACCCGATCGTTGAATTCACTCGAACCAGCGACTCTCGCACACGCTCTCCTTTGCTCGCTTCGCTATGGACCCCTCGGTTGAACCTGCGGATTCGTCCGCATCGCTAAATAAACGGCTCTCGCACACGCCGTTACCTCGCAATAAAAATTCTTCAAGATCATTACGAAGTATAACGTCGTTCTTCGGTCGAGGTAGCAGCTCCAAGACCCTCGCCAAGGACGTCGTCGATCAGCAGCGTCCCGTAGTTGCCTCGGCGGATACACGGTCGAATTCGTCCAACCTTGCCTCTTTCCTGGCC
Source organism: Nadsonia starkeyi-henricii (assembly GCA_030560865.1). NCBI lineage: Eukaryota > Fungi > Ascomycota > Dipodascomycetes > Dipodascales > Nadsonia > Nadsonia starkeyi-henricii. Next base: position 91,779 of record JAKTWC010000015.1, on the reverse strand, counting down.
GCCAACGAATCAAAGCTCTTATCTCTCACGAGAAACCAGAAGGGTGCCCATAAAGGCGAACTGGCCTGGAGAGCCAGTGGTACTAACCGATGGACTCGGTAAGTAATATGATATATCTATTTATTTGTTTGTTTGTTTGCTTTTTGTTTATTTATGTATTTGCTTTATTTCTAACTCGTTTTTTTCCCTTTGAATAGAGGTGTGGGTGCCGTCCATGAAAATGAGGGTTCATTATTCATAACGCCAGCCGGGGCTACTACAGATAACGAGACCTACTCGATAATAGATAATCTTCGATCAGTAAGCGTTCTAATAAATTCCGAATTGAAACAAATCAGTCTGTCAGCCAAGGATTCGGCCTCGGAAAAGTATAATCAAGTATACCTCCGACTTGACTCTGAAGATGATTTTCTCGCTTGGATTTCAGTCTTTCTCGCCTGGACTAGTATGAAGAATGCAGGCTTGCTGAGTAAACTATATATACCAAGTGGATCAGTTAAATTATATGATCGCAATTGGTCGGGGTCAGCGGTAGAATATAAGGTCAAAATTCTTCTAGCTAAAACATCGGCCCCCCTCCTTGCGGTATCGGCCAGTGCATCTCGCTGGTTTTCATCCTTGTTGGTCATAGATCGCCATGGACTATTGGTAATCTCAGATACAAGCGGTAATATCATTGAGCTGAATATATCCAGCATAATACGGCATGATATTCGTAAAGTAAATTATTCACTAGTGATAAATCAATGGGTTATTAGTATTGATAATTTGCAGCCGAGAAATTTAAAATCCGAACCCTCAAGGTTAAATGGGCCTAAATCGCTTTTGATCATGTTTAATAATCAAACTGAATTCGAGAAATGTTTTGTGTCGTTGAAAACGCTCTCGCGGCAACAATATTACTGTCCTTCGGTAATAAATTTGAGTAAATCCATTCGAACCAATAATATAATTAATTTAAAGGTCGGACATGGTAAATTCAGTGAGTCCAGAGTTAGGTCCATTCAAAGTTATATTTATAACAAAATAACCACCTCATCGGGTACCACAGTTGATAAAAATATTGTGGAGTTATCGATCGATATTATGCTGGGTGATAACATTATAGCCCGCACGACAACATCACAAAACAAACTCCACATTAATAATAATAATAATCAGTTCTTTACTGAGCCATTCTGGTATGATGAATTTTCTATTAACGAACTTCCTCCTGATTTTGGCGTACTGAAATTCGTCTTGCGTGATTCGCAAAACAATATCGAACTTGCATATGCCCAACTAAACCCACAAGATCATATTACTCTTCGTGATAATTTAGCCTTGTCATCATCGTGTTCTAAGGATTTGACGCTGCAATTCAAGTCATTGATTCCCAAGGATGATTCGGTTATAGGGGAGGTATTTATTAAATTGGATTTTTTACGACTCAAAATTTTGGCTCCAAATCATTATGAGCATCTCGAAGCCATGATCAATGATCTCTCGACTCATATGTGCTCCAGAATTGCCAGTCGATTTCTTAGCACGCCTATTCTTTTATCAGACCTGGGAAGCTCGTTAAACTCACTCGCTGATTCATGTACGGTTATCAGTGGAAGCAACCCCGGTAATGAAACCAACCTTCCCTCAGAAAGGAACAACAACCCCACTTCTTTTGCAAAGCCAGTATTGTTTTCGTCATTATCGACCTTAAAGGGGATCAGTAGTTTGTTACTAAAGATTAACATGTCGCTAGGTTGCGCTGAGCCCTGGCTTATATCGCTGATAGATCAGGAAATCAAACTGATATCTACCACAGATGAAAGGACAAATACGGTGGAAGAGGGTTTAAAATCATCGCCCAAAAAAAAAAGGGCGGACAACATGCATAGTGCGCTGAATTCGCTATTTCGCGGAAATACTCTAATGAGTAAATGCATCGATTACTACACGCAAATCCTTGGTTTGGAATTCTTACAAAAGTACATTCAACCCATTACTGACGATATCATTAATAATAACATTATATTAGAGATTGATCCCACTCGACTGGACGAGGTCGTCGTCAACGACTTATCTGAAAACAAACAGCGTTTATTGAAATATATACAATTAACCTGGTCTAACATTCGGGACAATATTGATCAACTGCCAGAATCTATAAAACGCATATTATGCCATTTGAGGCTTAGGCTTGAGGCCATTTTAGACCTCGAAAAAGATAATAATGAGGGTGAAAAGAACGGGATAATTTTTAATTGTTTATCGGCGTTTATATTTTTAAGATTCTTGTGCCCGGCCATTCTAAACCCGAAATTATTTGGTCTTAGTCATATAACGCCCAATGAGAAAGTACAGCGTTCCTTGACCCTGATAGCCAAGGTGATTCAAACGTTTGCTAATCGGGCCCATTTTGGGGTTAAGGAGTCATATATGATGGAAATCAATGATTTATTCATCAATCAACAGGGCCAGGGGCTAGATGAGTTGTTTGATCGGGTCTCTGTAACCGTTGTTAAAGATGAAGGCGATGAAACGCTAAATTTGGTCAAGAGTACCTCGTCTAATTTAGGTTTGAATATTCAATCGACTCGTACCTCCGAAAGGGTTTCTGTTGTACCGGTTATTGATGATTTGCCCTCGTTGCCATTTTTGATGGATAAATCATCGCTATTGGCCCAACTGGTTGGTCTGTGGAATGAAATGACATTGTACCCGACGCAATCTACCACGGGGGAGGCGGCCGGTGGTTCGAACGTGGCCACCGAGGACGAGGACGAGGACGATGGTATGATAGAATTGTTTGATATCGAATGCCAGCGAATCAAGGCGCATTCAACCAAATTAATCAAGGCTTTAGAAGCGTCCGAGACGCCAGCCTCAATTAGTACAGAAGATTGGTCGAATAATTTGAATAATTTGGCCCTGGACTTTAATGCGCAAAGTGGAGCAGTTAGGTATCGGCAAAGGGCCCAGACGGCGTTGCAGGACCCTGTGAAATCGATTAGAGGCCATGACTACGAGCAGGATAAGGAAAGCGGTATGGGCCCGAACCGTCGACAGTCGCGGTCGCATCGGGCTAGTATTGGTCATAATATTGGGTATCCGCCCGAGTCCAACACCACTCGCTCGTCCATGGCTGACACGGTGGCCCGTGAACGCGGTGGCGCGCTGAGGACATCGCAATCGTTTAACCATAAGATATCTCTGGATCAAGAACGTAACCCCGGCAGGACCCTGGCCAACTCGTCATCATCCAGAACCCAGGCCACGGCCGCGAGGTCAAAGGCCCAGCGACTGCCCCGATGGATGAGCATGAACTTCTTCCGGAGCTGACGGCGTCTTATATTACACATACACAGATATTAGATATTAGATATTAGATACTACATACTACACACTAGATATTAGATATATAGGTTTTAATGATTATATCTACACCAAGACATCCACGATGGGCGGTGGCCAAATCGCCGGCTGGAGCCACATCACGTTGCGCCGTTTCGCAGGTGACGCAGCGCAGCGTGGGACAGCTTCAGGGGCTCGCTCACCGCCGGCGCTGCGCTGGATGCGACCCTCGACTTACACTCGCGATCACCACCTCCCTTTGCTCCAGCCCACACGCCCCGTGTGCCTCCCTTTGCCAGGTACTTTTATTTCCAATTCATGTCCTCAGTCGCGTCCCCCAAATCCGACATGTCCGCGGCCGCCGCCGTCAGCCAGGGCGCCAAGGTCAGCAAGCTGTCCACCGCTATCGCGGCATCGCTGTCATCTTCCAAGACATCCGGCCCAACCGGCGACCAAAAGCCCAGTGCGGACGACAATCCGAATCAGACCCCGAATCAGGGCCAGAATCAGGGTCAGAACAACTTGGGCTTGGCTTCGGCCTCTCCCTCGAATTCTTTCTCGTCCCCCGGCTATAATGGTAACGCCTTCCGATCGCCCTCGTTTGGCTCAGCCCCCTACCACAGTGAATTCTCGCAACAACCGTCCAAGCACCAAACGGGGAATAATGCGGCCAGCTATTCCGGCAGCCCAATGGCTATGGTGATGGATCCCAGTTTGAGATCCGGTAATAATCCGTTTTCATCGGACAATGCCGCGGCTCGCTCGCCGGCGTCTTCGATGATTTTCGAACGATCCGTTCAGGATAATTTCCTAACTGGTTCCCCGTCGTTCAATAATCGCAAATTTTTCCCATCCAATTTTGGTTCATGTCAAAATCATCATGCCCAAGAGGATTTTATCCCCCCGGTATTGGATGCCTCCACTCAGGCGTTGTCTAAGAATAATATCAACCCGGATAATATCAACGTTATCTCGGCCCGTCATCCATCCATGATATCGCTCAGTGGACCCGGTTCACCGGTTAATGCCTATAATAATGAATATAGCGGTAATCCGCTTTCAAAGCACCGAACTAATTCAAGTAATAATCCGGGCTTGTCTTCGTCGCTTAGTCGAAACTCTAGTGGGTCCAATTTGGCCATGATCCGTAATACCCTTAGCAATTCCGGTCTCAGTTCACCCAATAACTTCAATAACCCGATTTCGCCGCTGACGACCCGAAATAGGAGTCGTTCCAACTCGGTTCAAACTCAAAACCGACGAGACAATAATAATGGTGGTGGACTAGATCAATCTAGAGAAACCAATGACGAGGAGGATGAAGCCTCCAGTGTACTGAGCTTTTACTCGTTTGCTGATGTAGTAAAGAATGAGGTAGTATCTAATCCTAATCTCACCGTAGCCGCCAATCAAACCAATCCTGATTCTAATAATATTACCTCGTCTTCGGAACCCACCGGGCCAATCTCCAGACGTATGTCAACCTCGAGTAACTATATCCCCCATACGGCCATGTTCACTAAACATCAACTGAATAACTGTCATGGTGATCAAGATAATTGGGCCGTGTCCTTCCAAGATGAAAATGATGATGATGATGGTTTACATATGTCAAGCTTGGGTGATACGCTACGAAAGTGCAGTATCTCAGTTAATGAACGATAGATATGGCGCCAAAGGACAACTTTCTATTTTTTATTATTAACGTTATTATTTCACCTTACCATGGTCATTTAATTTTAATTTTATGCGCCGACTATGAGGTTATTTCACTCCTTTCTTTCTTTTGCTTTATAGTTTAGGGGTTTATTTTTGTGCTTATTTTTACTCTCTTTTTTTTCTTTTTTTTTTGGTTTGTGCCTCCCCCCCCCCCCCCCCCCCCCCCCCTCCCCTTCTTTCTCTTTTTTTTTTTTTTTTTTTTTTTTTTTTTTTTGTTTTTTTTTTTTTGTTTTTTTTTTTTTTTTTTTTTTTTTTTTTTTTTTTTTTCCCCCCCCCCTCTTCCCCCTTTTTCTTCTGCATTTGTACATTTACGTTATTTTTTTTATTTTTTTTTTATTTTTTTTAATATCTTTATTCTATTTTGCGGATTTTCTTATGTTGAAGAGAGAAAAAAACCCCAAATTATTCGGTTTTGTATCAACGAATGAGTGGGGTCGTTATGGACGCCGTTTCAATCATGTATTAATATTTAATTTAATATTTTATTTTTTAATTTATTTACGTATCCAGAGAAGAACGATGAAACCCCCAGACATAAAAAAATACAACTAGAAATTAAATCTCGTTTTGGACGGAATTTACTCATAAGTGGCGTGTTTGTATTTCAATAATATTTTGCGTCTTTCGAGAAACGGCCATTCCCATATGAAAATTGTTACAAGTCATGGGCGGAAGAGAAAAAAAGGACGTGTCTAATTTCTATTTATTTCTTTTTGAGCCTGGGTAAAAAAATACTTTTATATATACATAAAAACCTATTAATGAACCAACCATCGTCAACTTTAAGTGGGGTGGGAGTAAGCCGGAAGAATAGACGTGTGTTTGGCGGGGACGGTGCTGCTGATGGTGTGGTCGCTGAGGAGAAAAATAATTGTTTTGTTTCGTTTTACTTCTCTGATTCTTTTAATTTGTATCAAAAAGCTTTTTCAAACCAGTTTACCGCGGAAATGAATTGCTTTTTTTTCATTTTAGGTTTGTTTTCCTTTACAAATAATCTTCTTTTCTTTTCATGCACGGCTTGGCTCAGTGAGTATGGCGGATTTGGCCTGCCGAAATCCCGATAATGGTTCGATGGTCTAGTTGGTCATGGCATCTGCTTAACACGCAGAACGTCCCCAGTTCGATCCTGGGTCGAATCACGATTTTTTTTCTTCCTTTCGGCAGACTAAAATAAACCGGCCCAGGTACTCCATGGACGTTTGCCAGGGCCCCTGCTGTCGTCCCTGGCCTCCCCTTGAGTGGCCGGCCGCGCCTGGCGCGATGGATGAACCCTGGCACGGCGAATTGCGGGGGACGCGCCGTGCCCAGCGATCTGGCCACGCTGGTTTGGGCCGCCAGGCTGCACAGGCCGCGATTAAGCTTTGTTGCCATCTGGGGAGACCGCCCCAAGTCGCCCCACACCTAGCCATATATATATACACACCGCTATATACACATTTATATATATAGCGCCTTGGGTCGGCCCATTGTGTACGTTGTCGCGATACCGGAAACCATGCTACCTGGATCGCTGGCGGCCATTTCTACCCTACTGCTCGTCGATGCTCGCCCGATCGAGGCCAAAACCTACCTGCGCGCAACCTCAGACTCGTGTGCTCGAGTGGGTACGTGAGCTTGTCTTTTATCTGTAAAGAAGAAATAAAAAAGAAGAAAGAAGAAAGAAGAAAGAAGAAAGAAGGAACAAACTGGGGAAGATTTTCTATTTTGAAAATATTAATACTAACTTGTTTACTGTTTACTAAATTAGATGGACCATTGAACCAAACCACGCCACCGGCTCGGGGGGCACAGGCCCCGCCAAATAGCTCCTATAACTTTGTCGGAGATTCAGAATGTCAAGAACCCACTTGGTCGCATTTCAAGCCAACGGCGCTTGACTCCTTTTTCAAAGGGCGTGCCACAACTATCATTATGCGTGACCACCGTTCTAAACAACAACTCGGGGATACCTATCCCAATACCAGAGACAACAATTTAAAATATACCCAATTTATATCCCAGGCTTGTAAGGATATATTCGATACCCTAGAATTAAAACCACAACATATAGGCCTTCCGTTATTTGCCACAAGGCCCACCAAACAAACCACCCCGTGGGAATCAACAATATCCTGTATTGAAATTCGCGATAAAAAGATCTATGATTTACTAACTGCTTCCACTGATGCCTGCCAGCCTACTGTACTCATTGATTACGCCACAAGGAAGCAAAATGCTCACTTTGCGGAATATCATAAAGTCCCCGTTAACAACGTGGGCGAAATAACACAGTTATTGGTCCAGGCTAATACTTCAGGTGAATCGCATCTTGTTTTATCTTTATATCTTACTCGTAAAGATAATCTCGGTACGGTGGTCAGCCGCCAATTCAATTTTATCCATCTCACCCATTGCAAAGAATTAACTAATGACCATACCACGAATATCACCGATTTTAATCAAAGTCTATCCACACTCTCACGGTTAAGCGTGGTTACTAATGCTTCGCCGCATTTTAACCAAGATACATCCCGGCTCGCGCCTTATATCATTAATCCAGGCCCTAGCCTTGATGTTTCCTATCTCTTCGAAAGCCGGACAATAGACGAAAATATTAAACGGTTTCTTATCGACTATATTTGTCCCAAGGAATCAAGTAATGGTGGTGCATTAGAGAAAAGAGATGATTCATCTATATCACTAGAGTGTAAGGTATCACAAATCTCCAATGATTGCCCCAATGGCGACTTTAAGCAATCAGAATCCCAACACGGCTTGGAGGAAACCCACAACATTACATATGGTGAAAAGGCAGTGATTGAGGAAAACGACGATCTAACAATACCTTATAGTGAGTATCTTGCTCTCTACAATCTTGTGTCCAGCCTAAAGTCTGAAATCTTAAGTTCCCGTAAAGCGATCAAATACTACACCGGTCTGAATTCCTTGGCAGTCAGTAAGCGGCAAAATATCGCAAATCTAACGGCAGAAACCCAATCATTATCGGGGTCGCCCAAATTCAGGAAATCGCATCGTATTTGGAAATCGGTCGATCTAGAAAATGAAAAGGAGAGCTTTATTAAACATACCGAATTCGTCATAAAGGAAGAATTGACACCTCCTCCATCCGCACCCCATTTTGAAGAGCCAATAATCAAAAGCAGCCGTGAAAAAATTGGCCCGCCTTCATCGGCGAATAAAGTCATATTCAGTAGTATCGGGGCCCCTGAAATCGGCCAAACACAGAAGAATAAGCTGAGGTCGTCCCGAACTCAACAAACGGTTTTATTATGTGGGGCAATCATGGTATGGACGCTTGCCTTCCTATTTGGTATCATCTTTTTGTTTTTCAAACGTAGGTTATCTAATTTTGCCAGAAACCGGCAGGTAAGGTAATATTATCAATCGGGGTAATCGTAACCTTATAAGCGTGCCAATTCTAATTCATATCACCATAGAAGTCCCGGTCATTTAAGTATTATAATAAACTAAATCCTCAAACAAATAATATAATAATAATTAAAATTTAATTCCGACCGAAAAAGGCATACCTTTTAATAGAGAGAGAAATGTAGTTGTTGCTTTTTTGGATTTATTGTTATACTGAATCGGCGCTAGCCGATTTCACCCTAACCCAGTAATAATGATAGTGAACAAACACCATCTTACTCACGCACTCACGCAAGCACCATTTAGACGGACAAGCCAACAATATCCAAAGACAAAAAGATAGCGTTGATTCAAGAGAAACGACAGATATATATATATATAATGGGTTCGCAACAATCTAGAGAATCCAGCAGTAATAATATGACCTCCTCGCCGGGCAAATTACCCTCCACACCCACTGAATTTTCACCCAACTTGGTCATGAGTTTAGACTCCACGCTGGAGTCAGATTATACCAGAACCCTATACGTGGAAAGTCATATACAACAGGAGGTGGCTAAACATTTATCAGCGATTGAGACCACTAATTCTAATATTTTACTCGATGCCGCTAAGAAGATCCCCGAGTTACCGGAACTGGCCGCCCTGAGTGCGGCCGATGCCGAATATACCTCGCCCGCGTTGAGATCCCGTGTGGATTCTCTCAACACATTGATCCAAACCAGTCAGCCGGTCGTGGTGTCAGTTTCCGCTGATGTCGAAGGCGCTAAAACTAAGATGGCCCAGTGTTTGAGTGATAAGAAGAATAGACCCTTGGACTGTTTACAGGAGTTTGATGATTTCAAGACTAAGATCGCGGCCCTTCAGTGATTTAGCCCTAGTTATGGCGAAAATATCACGAATGAGAATACGGTTCATATACACAAACATATATATATATATATATATATTTATAGATAATTTAGATCTTTAGAGATGTCACTGTATTCGTCATGATTAAAACTAGATTTGTCAGTATGTGTGTGCTGAAAACGGTGAATAACCGACGATTGAAATAAATTGAAATGAAAATAAAACAAAAATAAAACAAAAATAAAACAAAAACAATATATATAGCAAGAAATAATAATAGTACAACCATATTGAATGCTGGTTGTAATTTATATATGAATCTGGTCGTTATTTCCCAATATCTTGGGCCTGCGGTTGGCAGCATCGAAACTTCCCAAGATCGGTTATCACCACCTTTTCCTATCATCCTCTCAGTATACACATCTCAGTTTTCTTTTTTTTAGGCCTTGTTTAAGATTGCGCCTACGATAACCAAGCAAACACAAGGGATGAATCACATATTCAAATTCGTGAGACCGCTGGTCAATAAACCTAAATATAATTATTTATGCGGTAACTTGTTCACTAGCCGTTTCTATTCATCACAATCGCAACAACAGGCCAAGCAGCCCAAGACTAAATACTTTCGATTCAGAAATAATCCCTATACACCCATTATGCTTATGTTAGTTTTCTATTCTAGTTTTACGCTGGAACTTATTCGACTTAAGAGCAAGCATAAGGATTCCAATCAGCGGTTTCGAGAACAACGAAGCGGGATCGAGGATCTCATTAAGCGAGTTAAGAGTGGAGAGGTGATTGATTTGGAGAACGAGATGGAATTGATCAGAATCAGACATGATAGCAAAGTCACTGACGATTACCAAAAGGTTTTAGATGAACTTATGAAGCAAGATGAAGCCTGGGCGGAAAGGGCAAAGATTTACGAACCTAATCAAGAAAGTACGTCGTCTATTGATTCGATCCATGATGATGATAATAAGTCAGTCGCATCGGCCAAGAAAGAAACCACCATTAACAATAATAATAATAATGATGAAACCATGGATGAAATTGACTTTTCAGCATTTTTCACCGATCCACTGGAAACTGAAGAACCCTCCTCGACCGATTCTGATCAGAGTCCCAAGGCAGTAGTAGTTTCAAGCGAGAATACGAGTTTCTTTTAGTGTGAATCGGGATGCCGTTTTCATGTATAAATGTATATAATAAAACAATATTTAATATGACCTCTAAATCTTAGAATTATAAACACCCCAAGTCTACAGATGATCTCTCCGGCGTGACGATGATCTCTCTAGAGGAAGATGGTTTCGGGTACAAAGGTCCGTGTATCTAAATGATTTACTTTTGCAAACATATACATGGTTTTTTTTTCACTTACCAGTGCATTTATTATTATTGTTCAACTATGTACTAGCATATATATAGAGACTCTTTTTCTTAAAAGGCAGAGAGAATGTATCAATGACCCAGTTACCAATTATGCGTAAAAATTTGAGCATATAGGGTATGAGGTGGTAAATGAATTTCTTCTGGCCGTTCTTTTCCCCTCCAATCGCTTATTAATTAAAACGGTGCAGTGAATAGAAGGCGTTCGTATCAAAGAAAAGGGAAAAAAAGGGGAAAAGAGAGAAGAAAAGAAGAGAAATTGCAATGGATATTTATAGTCCCAACCCGCGGGGCGCCCGCCGTGCAAACCCTAAAGAGCCTCGCGAGACGGGCACCCGGTAGTGAGTAGCAGGGGTAGTAGTAGTACACACCATGGTAGCATAGGGCTGGCCTGGCGTACTATGCGATTATTTAAATTGGCTTAGGTCAAGCTAGACATGTCTTGCATCTATAAATGGCCGTTTAAATATGGCGGCGTTATTTTGGGTGCGTGGAGGCTCGGTACTAGCCTGGATCTTGCGTTCAAGGTCTGCACACAGAATTAAGTGTTGTATTTTTTTCAAGGGATCAATTTGCCGCTAAGAATCGTGTTACCCAAAAGTTACTGGGATTCTGTAGCTCTGGCTTACTATCTGTTGTTGGTGAGTTTATATAAATGCTAAAAGATAAGATTTATTAATAATTTTTTGTTTTATTTGTTTTATCTTTTCCATGTATTATCCTAACCAGTGGTGAAAGAAGATTGATATAAAGGTAAAATATAAAATATTTTCGATATATCGGGAAAAATAAAAATAAATATGCTCTAAATCTTTATTTATAGCAACTCTAGACAAAGATAAATACAAATACCCCAGTAGCTTGGCAAATTAAAAAAACTATTAATTTAAAACCTCTCCACAAGTGCCACTCTTCCAAACTACTCACAAAAACCAGGAATAGACAAACAAGACCATGGAAAATAAACTCTAAATAAACAACAGTCTTGATACAGCGATAATACACAATTTTGATACTTAAACCACATCCTTTATCCTTATCGGTAGCATAAGCTGATTAAAATTACATTAACTACAACGCTTTGCTACAACGTTTTGTATTAACAAGTAGCTACCGCATAACAGACACATTGGTAGCGAGATTAAGTTACAATAGACTGTGATGCATTTGATCACCCACACCTTTCAAAAGATGCCCGGAAAGAACCAGCAATAGCTTAGAATACAGATTAAGACTGGATTTTGTGTATTTTGGGTATTTTGTGTATTTTGAATAAGATAATGATTATCGGACCAGTAGTAGTAAGCATCATCCACCATATATCTCATCACGCATTCTGAGATTGCATTTTTTTTCATTTTTTCCCTTCGCGTTGGGAGTTTTAGTATCCAAAAATATCGAGATAGAAAAATAGTTTGAGCGATCGGGAATCAATCAGGACTGATAACGATTTTTAAAGAAACAATCATTTTTATTACCATTGTTTCAAACTTGGCCGATCAATTAATTTTAGGTAATTAAGCGGAAAGCGAAGGGAAAGGAAAAAAAATGACAGTGAGAACTAGAAGCCAGACTAAAAAAGAAGTAACTGCCGATATTATCGGCTCTAAGCCCGCGAAAATGCAACCTCACACCAAGACCACGACGAAGAAGACTTCGACCCCAAAGAACGAGGCCTTGAGTGACTCTGAATTATCAGAATCCGAGACATCTCATACAACACTTGGTGAGCAAAGCGACAGCAACAACACACCTAGCGATAGCTCGAGAACGACAGATCAGAATGACAGTGAAGACGATAAGGCTTCCAAGTCGAATGGTGAGCAGTTAGAGAAGAAGGAAGAACAAGAGGAGGAACAAGCACAAGAACAAGCACAAGAGGAGGAAGTTGAGATCTTAGATGATGAAAGTATTGAAGCTTTACTTTCGGCCGCTAAGTTGAACTTATCAGCTAGCACTAGTAATAATACCACTACACCCACCACTGCCACCGTCAAGGCCGCCAAGGGTGAATTCAGCGATACATTCAAGGAAATCCGTGAATCCTTCCAACAGTTACCCAAGCTCGAAGACGGTATTAGTGTTACATTACCCATGAAGTTGGCCAAGAACCTAAACGGTAACAACACCCACAAGAAGGTGGTCGATGTCGATTCCACTTCATTAGTATCCATTGCCGATACCAAATCCGCCAACTCATTCCGTCGGATTACTGATCCCGTCAAGGTTAACCAACAGGCCAAGAAGGACTCGGAAGCTACCCTCGGTAGTAAATGGTTCGATATGCCCAAGGCTGATATGACCGAAGCCCTGAAACGTGATTTGCAACTTATTAAGATGAGAAACGCCCTTGATCCTAAGAGACACTACAGAAGAGATACATCCAAGTTACCCGAATACTTCCAACAAGGTACTATCGTAGAAGGTAATACTGAATACTACTCGGCTAGAATGAATAGAAAGGATAGACAGGGTACTATTGCTCAAGAAATTTTGCATGATATGGAATCCAAGAAGTTCTTCAAGAGAAAGTACGAGTCTATTCAATCTTCTAAGATGAGTGGTAAGAAGGGCTTCTACAAGAAGTTGAAGGAACAACGTAGTAAGTTCTAGATGAGGAAATCAACAAACAGCAGCAACGATAAAATTTATATTTCAACCACCCAGAGTGGTTTTGTTTTGTTTTGTTTTGTTTTTTCTTAAAAAAAATTGTATTTGTATTTTAGAGAATTGCACCTTGATTACAGGTTGTTTATAATTCATTAGTGTGAAAAAAAAGCATCTTCATTTACAATCCGTGTACGTATATAAAAAAAAAGAAAAAAGAAGAAAAAAAGGCATACCTTGAACTAAGTGTAACTAAACCAAAAAAAAAAGAAGGGAAAAAAAAGAGGGTGTTGGAATAACATTATCTATACAAATTAAAATTAAACTAATCCTACTTATGGGGCTTGGAAATATAGGACTTTGGCTTAGGCAATAAGCTGCCGCCCGTCTTACTCGTATATCTTGAGGACATAATACTAGATGGACGAGATCCTTTACCCCTTTCAAAGACCGAATTCAAACTCTCAGACGATGGCACTAATCCTGAAACTCTAGCAATTTTTATTGGTTTATTATTATTAGAAGGGCTATCATCACCACCAACAATAGTGCTAGCAGCGGTAGTAGACAAGGGAGATTCTGAACCGTCCACCACCACGATCTTGCTAGGCTTTTCCATGTCAGAAAACCATTCAAGCTCACCTGTGGTCTTTGATTTTTCTGGACTATTAATACCGTTCAAGTCTCTGATTCCAACATCTATTTTTGCGTCGGCGTCGGCATCAGAAACGGGTATAGGCAAAGGTATGGAAGTAGCCGACTCATGACCATTGGCCATTGAGCCAAACTGTGCGGTAAGACTCGGCCTCAATGGCGACTGAAGGAACGAAAACTTACCACTAGAACCTAAGCGGATAGGAGATAACCTCGAGGGTGAACTAAGCGGGGTTCTAATAGGCGAAGACGGCAGAGATAACTGTGAGACTTTAGGGCTAGTGATGGGTTCCAAGTTATCAAATTTCCGTTTCAGCGTAAAGATAGAAGAAGCAGAGGCAGAATTCGAAGCAGAACCAGACGGTATAGAAGCGAATCGAGTGGCTGTTTCTTGGATAGAGGCAGTATCTAATTTGGTACTTGGTAGATTTCGGTTAAATTTATACTCCTTTCTAGATTTCTTAAGATCTGATTCATCGGCATCATCCACGAGCCTCTGATTGACTGACTTGGATTCCAAGTCAATTGCCAACGATCGCACCATTTCAACCTTCTCGAAGGATTCCTTTTTAAGTGACTGCCATTCAGATTCGATAAGGTCACGCACGAATACGCTATTCAAGTCCAGGTTTAATTCACCAAGCGACTCTAGTGAGGCTCTCAATGATCGATCCATAACGCCTATTAAGCTATCACAGCTGGTTCCAAATGAGGATATCGTGGCTTTGAACTCCTCCCCGGTTTTAACTCGATGAGCGTGCGAGTCAGTAACGATAGCTGATAATTTCGTAGCAAGAGTTTGGTTGAGCGCCGGTAAGATGGTTTCTTTGATTGCGGCCGAAGAATTGGTTTTTAGTTGTTGAATCAAATCCCGATTATGGGCCGCAATAGAGTTATCAATAATATTGGATTCAAAGTTCTTTTTAATGAAATCCTGAAGTTTAAGTGAAATTTCATTATCATCCGCACCATTATAACCCCCGAGGATTTTATTAATCAGGTCCGAGGATACCTTATTCATTGGCATGATTTTTTCTTCACTTACTGCAGCGATACGCGAGGATATAGTACCCATACTAGCACCCAATCGCTTCATCTTCCGAGACTCAAACTTTTCAACCAAATGGGTTAATGATTTGGCGAGTGCCTCAGAATCATTTTGACTCTGGGCTTGCTCATCAGCAATCACCTTATCAAAATCCAACTTGATACCGGCGATGGATTCAGTCAATTTCCCCAGCGAGGTGCCAAGTAGAGTCTTCAAGTCTTTAATCTGATCAACATTTTCCTGATTGAACGAGCTAATTAACTGGATTAACTCAGTGGTGAAGGTCGAAGTGAACTCATTGGAGACAAAGGAAGAGAATTGATCAAGGTTCTTATTCATAACATCCAGTAAGCCATTATTATCATCGAGCAATTTGTATAAATTCTGATTAAGGTCATCGATGACCCTTTCGCGGATCGAAGCCAGGGTTTCGGTCATCACCTTGGCATTATCCCCCGAGGTATCATGACTTGAGCTGATCTTTTCCTTAAACTGCTTGAATTCGTCGTCAAAATTTTCCATGATCTTGGTCGACAGAAGCTCGATTCGCGCCGCCTGGGCACTGGAGTAATTATTAAGAATACCCGAGAATTTAGGCGCTAGTTCGTTTTTTAATTTTTGAGTCTCAAACTCATCGAATTTCCGTGTAAGCGCCTGAGCCATCTTGACAATATCCTGTGATGTACTACTGATAGTGGTTTTGATTAGTTTGGTATCACCCTGTTGGGATTCCAATTTCTCGTGCAAGTGATTAACGTCAGTAATTATCTGATCCAGCAGATTAATATGATCATGACCAATAACTTTGAGTTCGGTCTCGGTGGATTCATGAGCCCGCTTGGCCATGGTCTCGGTATATAGCTGTTGTTTAGTAATGGCGAGTTCGGAGGCCAAATGATCGTAATCAGTCTGTAGTTTACCATGAACGCGCGCCGTATTATCCGATTCACGTTTAGTGTCAAAGTATTGTTTCTTGAAAGTTTCCAAATTATCCCGCGTCTTTTTCAATTGTACATCACTCGTGGATAACTTCTTTCGTTGTTCGTCTAATAGCGATTTCGAACTTTCATTTTCGGCCATCAGACTATCGTAGTGTTCACGGGCCAAATGGATGCCGTTTTTATTCCAGGCCGCACTTAAATCCGATTTCAGACGTTCAATCTCTAGTGTATACTCCTTGAGTAGCGATGACTTATTAGTCATTGTATTAGTTTGAGGTTTATTTTTGATATTCTTGGCCCGGCACGCGTATTCTAGCGTACTCAGCGTTTCCTCAAGATCATCCTTAACGGGACTAATGGTGGCAATAATACACGTCTTAGTATGACCCCCAAGAGAATCCTGTAGCAGCCGCGTGAGTTTGGATTCACGATAGGGGATATGTGAGCTTTTGGCGTCCACCAGGGAATTTATTACTCGACCCAGGGTTAGTAGACTTTGGTTGATCATACCGGCCTCACGGGCCCGCTTGTTTTCAGCCCCGGACCGTGAAATATTTTCCGACCCGGCCAGGTCAACTAAATTAATCTTACCGACCTTGAAGAGCTCCGATGGCGAGCCAGGGTTAGTAGATGATGACGGTGAGTGTTTTGTATAAATGGTAATAGTGAAAATAGTATGTGAACGAGATGAAAAATCATTAATTTTAGTGGCCGCCACTTGACGTTTCTTTAACCCACGCTGTAAGATCTTAAGACCCTCATCGGCGGAATGGATATAAAATTCCTCTAAACCCTGAATGGTAATGGCGCCCTTCTTGGAAGTACTATCGAAGATTTTAATTTTTTTATTGTTGGCGACGGGATCATCATTTAGCGAGATAAGATCACGAAGATCCTCATTATAGAGTTCAATAAACGAACATTTAACACTGTGTTCTTTGTATTCGAGTTCAAGCGCCGAGAATAACTTGTAAAGGACTCGTGGAATGATACCGGCATCATGGGCGAAGGAGCCATTAACGCATTTTTCATCACCGGACATTGTATAGGTCTTACCGGTACCAGTTTGACCATAGGCGAATATAGTACAGTTCATACCGGTGAGCATATCGTCTAGGATAGGGGCGACTACATCGTCGTAGATCATGGACTGGTCGGCATCTGGGCCAAAGACCTGATCTAATTTAAACGTACGATAAGCGTTATCCGTACAGGCGGCTGAACCACCCATAGATGAAGTGGAATTACCGGCTAGGGCCAGGGAGGACTTTTGTGAAATATTGTCAAGATCATGCTCACCTGCATTGGAATTATTTAACGATGAGGAAGAATTGGATAGTTTAATAGCGATCTGTTGTTTATCTTGACCCGATGAGTCCACTACCACGGGTGATTTAGTGGCAATTTCACGCTCGTTTCGACCTCGACACCGGGCCACTACGGTGATATTGGTCATATTAGTTAAATCACGTTCTCGATCACCCTGGTTTGTTCTGAGCATGAGCGAATTGGAGGTAGAGGATGTCTTGGCCGCGTAAGTACGTGAAGAAGTGGACGAGGTGGTACTAGCCACGGATAAGGTATTCCTGACACGAGTACGCTCAAAGGACATGAATGAGGGATGGTATTTTGATGTTGATTAAAGAATAAAATGCCTAGGCTGGTGGAAACCCATGTGCGATCCAAGTACTAATTTGTTATGTAAAATCCACGCTGTAAATAAACGGTTTTGCTTGTTTATCATTTATCAGCGATCGAACGGCTGCTAAAATAAACAAACAACAATCACGTGGATGGCGGCGGAATGGTTGCCGGGACAACTAAGGAAGGCCCCCAAAACTCCCAATTTTAGTAGTCAGCAATGACGTAAGAATATGTTTGAAAAAACGAAAAAACGAAAAAACGAAAAAACGAAAAAACTAAAAAAGAAGACAAAAAACGAAAAAAAACCCGTCGGGAAACCCCTGAAAAACGCATCAAACGTCCCAAAATTAGCCGCCAAACCGCCAAACCGCCAAACCTCCGAGGAAATAATTCAGCTGCTGACGTAATTCCCCACAACCACAACGCTCCCACCTATGCCAATTTTACCGCCGGATTTATATCTCGAGCCATACTCTGCTATCTACCGCTTGAGCGTTTTTTGTATTTAAACCCCAGTTTCTTTCATTTGGCTTGCGGTTCTCTTTTTTTTTTGTGTGTGTCTGACAACTCCGAAGATTCTGCTTATTTGCCTTGAAAGATTATCTTGTTAATCTATATAATACTTGATTTGTTTCTCTTCTCCTTCGTTCTACACTTCATCTCCTCGTCTTATCGGATTCGCATTCCGACGCATTGAAAAAAATATATATACATATTGGATATCTCTTTTGATACTTCTCACAGCACACCCGCTTTTTCTGGAATAAATTTCTTTCCCTTTTTTTTCCTTTTTTAT
The DNA here is from genome assembly GCA_030560865.1 of Nadsonia starkeyi-henricii. Taxonomy (NCBI): domain Eukaryota; kingdom Fungi; phylum Ascomycota; class Dipodascomycetes; order Dipodascales; genus Nadsonia; species Nadsonia starkeyi-henricii. The sequence continues at coordinate 73,427 of JAKTWC010000015.1, read as the reverse complement.
TCTTTCTCTATCTTTTGAAATGTCTATATCAGCTTCAGCTGTGCCACTTGGGGCCAAAACCGAAGCCACTCTCGGCCTTGGCTACCCGAACAAAGTTATCACCACTACCACCAGCACGAAAAAGACAAACATACATTATCCCTTTTACTTTGGCGGTACTGCGTCCATGGTAGCCGCGTGTTGTACGCATCCGCTTGATCTTGCCAAGGTAAGATTACAAACCGCGGTTGTGGGATCGCCCGAGTCCAAATCGGGCTTCGTGGGCACCTTAATCCGTGTGGTGAAAAACGAAGGATTTTTCCGAATTTACGATGGCTTATCAGCATCATTACTCCGTCAAGCCACCTACTCTACCGCCAGATTAGGTGCCTACGAGGCCCTTAAACAACTTTATATCGATACATATCCGGCTCAGGTGGCGGCTAATCATGGGGTACCACCGATGCATGTCCTGTTACCGGTATCCGTGATTGCCGGCTTCATTGGTGGTGTGATTGGTAACCCGAGTGATATTATTAATATTCGGATGCAAACCGATAAATCTTTACCAATAGACCAACGTCGGAATTATAAGAATGCATTTGATGGGCTACGTCGTCTGTTTATCGATGAAGGTCCCAAGACGTTATTTAAGGGATTCATGCCGAATTGTTCGCGTGGTATCTTGATGACGGCGTCCCAAATGGTTTCATACGATGAATTTAAAAATCTTCTCGTTTATAGATTCCATATGGATAAGGATAACAAGACCACGCATTTCAGTGCATCATTATTGGCCGGTCTCGTGGCCACTACTATATGCTCGCCGGTTGATGTGATCAAGACTCGTATTATGAATGATAAAAGGGCCCATGCTTCATCGTCAAGTTCAATTCATGTGGTTACTCATGCGATTAAGAATGAGGGACTGATGTTTGCCTTTAAGGGTTGGTTACCCAGTTTTGTCCGTTTAGGTCCTCATACCATTATTACATTTTTGGTCTTGGAGCAACTGAAACATTTTTATAATACTTTATAATTAATTAAATCTAGTATTTCATGTGCAGTAGATTAACTAATTCCACTAGTCATTTTTTTTTCTTTCTATATTTTCTATTTTAACGTAAATCATAATATACACCTACGAGGAGGAGGAGTGAGGAGGAGTGAGGAGGAGTGAGGAGGAGTGAGGAGGAGTGAGGAGGAGTGAGGAGGAGTGAGGTAAGATAAAAGTAAACTTTAGTATACTTTACTAACTAACTTCACTTTCCGCTTTTTTAATATTTGTCAGCGTAGATCTAATATCCTCCAACTGTCTATGACATTTGGCCAGAACCTCCTGGCTATTAGCATCGCTCTGGTCCACCCTCTCCCTCAATTCATTCAGGGTGACTACGAGATGATCCAGACCATCGACCAACTCGGTCTTGATCAATTTTTTATGACCCAATTCTTGTTGGACAAAGATATCAAATTTGGCCCTTAATTCATCTAATTTACCACCTTGTAGGCCCTTGTAGGACGCCAATTCTCGCTGTAGGGCTTTATAACTTTGTTCTAAATAATCATTTCTATGTTTAATTGAATCCACGGTGGCTATTTGGGATTTAAGTTGGTCGAATTCCACTTGCATGGTCTCATAGGCGGCCAATGAACTCTCTCGTCGTTGGACCAATTTGGTCAGACTGAGGACTTGATTCTTGGTAAACGCGGATTCGGATTCGATGTCGTCTAGTTTGCGATTTAGCGATTTTTTCGTCAGGATTTCCGTCTTGAGTTTGGATTCCGTCTGGGTGAGGGTTTGCGTCAGGGTATCAATTTGGGTTTGAAGATCCGCGATTACCTTGGATGAGCCGGTCGAGTTGGCATTAGACGACGACGATGATGACCATTTTTGAAACGACGACGCTGATGACGATGATGGAAAAAAGGGAGAACTGTCATCATTACCCCGACTCCTACTATCATTACTACGATAACTCCTTACACTAGTATTATTATGATTATTACTACTATTATTGCTAATATTATTATTAATAATATCATTAATATTATTATTATTAATTTGCGGTGAAACCGGGGGGCTATGGCTAAGGGCCATCTCCCGGGCCAGGCCCTCTAGCTGCTGAAGGTCCCTGTGCTTTTGCATGATCTCGTTCTTCAGCTCGAGCAGCCGGCGTTTGTCGGTGGATCGCCGGCGGTGGTCCTGGGTTACGGGGACGAGCGCTGCATCGCCGGGCTGGCGGTTGGCGGGCGAGCGTGGACGGTCCGGTGGCGGCGACACTGGCGGGGGGAGATGGGCGTTGGCCAGGTGCGACATGGCGGACTAGGGTCAGTTGGCGGGACTGGGGTCTATTGGCGCGACGGCGGGGGACAAAGCTTAAAACGTGGACAAGACAGGCCAAGCCCAGAAAAGCCCAGATTCAGCTTCAGTGGGAAACAGGCGTGAGAATGGGTGTCTGGCGTGGGAGCCTGGCGTGGGAGTCTGGCGTGCGGGCGACGGAGCTACCCGGGCGTGCTGCTTGAATGGGCTGAGGCTCCAAAGGCTAAATAGAGTGTGGATAATATAATTAATATAATATTATTATATAGAATATAATATAATATAAAACAGCCATAGAAATAGAAATGGAGATAATAAATAAATAAAAATATAAATAGAGGTAATAAATAGAAATAGAGATAATAAATAAAAATATAAATATAAATAATAAATATAAATAGAAATAGAAATAATAAATAACGAAAGAAGAGCACCGACAATAGAGCCTGGCAAGGTGTAACTGACGACTAACAGAGAGGGATTCCGTAGATAAACAGGAATGAAACAAACCCACAGAACGACAGTAAGATAAAGTTAATAAGATCCAAGACACCGCAAAAATAAAGAGAGACAAAGCGACAGAAGCGGTAAAGAGACAGAAGGGGAAACCCCCCAAAAGGCCAACGAGCACCCAATAGGGTATCCAAAGAAGGGGTCCAAATAAGGTGCACGGTGCATAGTAGAAGCTTAGTTTTTATATTTTCATTTGGAGAAGTAAACCACTATAAACCACTATTTGGGAGTCAGATAAAAAGGTGAATCGACAGAGATACATATGCGATAAGTATGTAGAGATACATATGTACAGAGATATAGCTACATATGTATAGAGATATAGAGAGATATAGAGAGATAAAAAATAGTTGAGGAAATAAATAAAAAATAGTTAAAAAATAGTTAAAAAAATAGTTAAAACAATAGATAAAAAACAATAGATGCATTTCAACTCAGCAAAAGTGTTGAGAGAGACACTGAAGCAAAGAGAGGAAACCAGACAAAGAAAGCGATCAAGATGCTGAGACCTGACGTTCATTTAGGGCCCCGAAGGTGGATTAAGGTACTGAATACTAACCTCATCTCGCCTGGAATAGCCATAGATGTTCGTGCACAGCCATAGATGATGATCCTAAGAAAGTCACTGCGATAAATTACTACTAAATAATGGCAATTAATAACGAAATCAGACGATTCCCACGACGATTATTATGATTCCCACGACGATCACAACAACAAAATAACCACAACAACGACCTTCTTACGTAAGCAAAGAACGATGACATAACCAATGCACGGCTGACGTAATCACACACCGTGATCCAGACGAGCGGCGCACCGCACTATTATGCGCCACCAGGCAACACCATGCAGCGTGCTGCACCGCACTCCATGACTCCATGCGCTTACGTCAGCGGTGTTTGTTTACGCTGCCACGAAGGAATGCAGCGAGCCGTGCCGATCGCCGGGGCGTGGCAGGAAATTATATAACCTCCGTCGTCTGTCGCTGGCTTCGTCCCTTCTGACCCTCTCTCGCCATCCTAGTCTGTCCTGTATCCTTCGCTCTATCTCATTCGCGCGGTTCACTCTGGTTCTTCCTCCGTTTGTCTGTCTGTCTGTCTCTCTCGCGCAATACGTTAATCTGCGATTAATCTATTCTATTGCCCACACGCTCCTTTATTGACGACCCCCTTTTCTCTCGCTCTTATACCCTCTTATACCCCTCTTATACCCCGCTTTACCCCTTATTCCTGGTTCGCTTTATTCCCGCTTTAAATGAAGTTCTCCACTCTCTCTAACGGCTTTATTGCCTCCACCTTATTCGCCGTCCAGGCCCTGGCTGACTGCTCCTTCATCGCCGGTAACTACTACTGCTCCCAAGTGGATGCCGTTACCTACGACAACATTGGTTTCTCCGGCTCATACCAAGATGTTACCGGTATGAATGCCGACGGTACCTGTAACTTTGCCGCCACTCCCTTCTCCGGTTCGCTCGCTCCCCTTGATGAAGACCTTTCCGTTCATTTCAGAGGTCCCCTGAACTTGAAGCAATTTGCCGTCTACTACCCTTCGTCTGCTTCGCTCACCAAGCGTGCCGTTGAAGAAGTCCAAGATGATGAAGAATGTGCTTCTCCTACTCAGGTTCATCACGCTCATGTTCAACACAAACGTGAAGCCGATGCCGTTTATACTACCACCACTCTCCATGTTACCACCACCGTTTATGTTGACGCTACTGCCGCTGCCGTTGCTGAAAATGATGGTACCCCCGTAGGAGGAGCTCCTCAGCTTCAACAAAAGCAAGAACAAGGAGTCTTGGTATCTAATGCCCCTGCCCCGTCCATTCAAGTCGGTCCCGGTGCTGGATCTGCCGGTGCTGCCGGTGCTGCTGCTGCTGCCGGTGCTGCCGTCGCTGGCGTTGTTTCTGGTGCCGCCGGTGTCGTTTCTGGTGCCGCCGCCGTCGCTACCTCGGCCGCTGCCGCTGCCGCCGCCGCCGTCTCTTCAGTCGTTAACCCGGCCTCTAACGTTGATGGTTGGGTTCGTTCATCTTACTTTGATGCCCCCTCATCCAATGCCAATAACGTTGCCTTTTTGAATAACCTTGGTGGTACCGCCGGTTCCGGTGTTTGGTCGCCTAGCTTTGGTAACTCCCTTTCTTACTGTGCCGCTGATGGTGTTTCTTCATCATCATCTGCCCAAGTTTTGGGTGATGTTACTATCCCCTCTAATTCGGAATTCATCATCTTTAGTGGTGAACAATGTACCGGTAGTGAATGTGGATATTACCGTGAAGGTATCCCCGCTTACAAGGGTTTCAGCGGTGCTTCTAAGTTATTCGTCTTTGAATTCCAAATGCCCTCCGCTTCTGGCTCTTCATCTTCTTTCAATTACGATATGCCCGCTATTTGGTTATTAAACGCCAAGATCCCCCGAGTTTCCCAATATTCCGCTTGTTCCTGTTGGGCTACCGGTTGTGGTGAATTAGATCTCTTTGAAGTCCTTAATTCGGGTAACGATAAGTTAACCAACCACTTACACACTTGGCAAGGTGCTAACTCCGTTTACGGCGGTGGTGGTACCTCTGATTACTTTGCCCGTCCTTTATCTTCAACCATGAAGGCCGGTGTCTTATTCAATGGTGATAAGAAGACAGTTAGTATTTTCAAGATCTCCGATGATAGTACCTTTGGTGATGAAGTTTCTCAATCTACTTTGTCTTCATGGCTTAGTGGTCAAGGTACTACCGTTAATATTAGCTCTTAAATTTAATGTGAGTAGCTGGATATAATGGAGGAAGGGTGCTAAAAATATTTTGTCGAATGAATTTTTACAAAAAAAAATTAACCTATATATAATTTTATTTATTTATTTAATATTGTATGTGTGGTTTTGTGAAAAATTGACAAATTATTATTATTATTATTATTCTTTTTTTTTTTATTTCTTTTTTTATTTATTTATTATTTATTTATTTACTATTTAAATTATCGATTCTCACTTTATACATAGCCTATGATGAATTTATTGTTTTTTTTTGCCAATGTTTCTATATGCACTGAAGACTTTTCATGATGCGTATGGCGCGGAGGCCAATTCCTGTATTGATCTGATACAAGCCCGCGAAATGTAGAAATGTAGACCAGAAGGCCTGATCGGTATAGAAGTGGATTAGAGTGGATTAGAGTGGATTAGAAGTGGATTAGACACATTAAGGTGTAAGGACCCATGCAGCACCGTTACAGGGCTGTAAAGTATGGAAGTGCTGCCCTGACAGATGAAACAAATCCAGACAGGCGAGACAGAACCACTAAAGAGAAACAAAAGACATGAAGAAACAAATAAACAGAAAAAGTGATAAACCAGAATATGCCTAAAAAATGGTTTAACCAACAAACGAATGAATAAACAGATAAAAGATGACGTCGATGGTTTTAATTTTAATATGACGTCGTTTTTTATTTTTCCCCCACTCTGTAGGCTCCGCCGTTGGATCGTAGATTTGCATAACATTCACTCTCACCGCCCGCCAACCTGCCTTTGGGAGCATACATAGATAGAGCCCTCACCCACCCTGACTGGTCCTATATACACTCTCGACCGCAGACACCATGCCAGCGAGACGGGTACGACTGATACGGTTCTTTGCGATCGCGGTAATCTTCATATATGGGGCCCTTAAGCTGATTAATCTCTCTGGGGGTGGGGTTTTGGCTGATTTAGCGCTCGCGGTGTCGCATCACCAGCCGCCCGATGCCAAGCTATTGGCCGAGATCGAGCGGATCAAACAGGACAAAATTGACGCCAAACGACTGAAAGAATCGCTGGCAAGCGCGGTAGCCAGACCCTATATTGGCGACGATTACATAAAGGCAAACGCTACTCTAGTCACCCTGGCCCGAAACAGTGATCTCATAGATATCATTCAGTCCATCCGTGATGTCGAGGCCCGGTTCAATCGGGTATACCGCTACGACTGGGTATTTTTGAATGACCAAGATTTTAACGATGAATTCATGGACGTCACGCGGTCCTTGATTTCCGGCACAGTGAAATTTGGTAAAATCGACCCCGAACATTGGGGGTTCCCGGACTGGATCGATCAAGCGAAATCCACGGAAGCCCGGATCCGTATGGCGCAAGAAAATGTCATCTATGGGGATTCGTTATCTTACCGACATATGTGCCGATTCGAGAGTGGGTTTTTCTTCAACCATCCACTATTACAGGAATATCGTTATTATTGGCGAATCGAACCTAATATCAAATTATACTGTGACATCACCTACGATGTCATCAAGTACATGGAGACCAACAACAAAACCTACGGATGGACCCTAAGCCTGGTGGAATTTGAAAAGACTATTCCTACGCTGTGGAACACCACTAAGGAATTTATCGACGCTAATCCGCAATACCTTCACCCGGATAACATCGCCGATTTCCTATCGAATTCCAATGGCCAAACTTATAATCTCTGTCACTTTTGGTCCAATTTTGAAATCGCCGATATGGATTTCTGGCGATCCGAGGCCTACCAAGCCTATTTTAACCATCTGGATCGAGCCGGTGGCTTCTTTTATGAACGCTGGGGTGACGCCCCAATTCATTCAATGGCCGTGGCCCTTTTCTTACCAAAGCATAAAATTCACCATTTTGAAGATATTGGGTATTATCATTTACCCTTCAGCTCTTGTCCGACCGAGAAATCATTAAGGGACGAAAGGAATTGTGTGTGTGAGCCGGAGATAAATTTCGCATGGACGGCAAATAGTTGTACGCCGAGGTTTTATGATGTTATGGGGTTGAAGAAGCCAGAGGGCTGGAGGGATCAGGTCTTGGGCAAGAAGGCTAGAAAGAGCAAAGGCTAGAAGGTGGAAAGTTAGGAATATGAAAGGCCGGAAAGGTATCTATTGGACGATATCTCCTGAATAGTATCCCTTGAACAGTATCCCTTGAACAATATCTCCTAAGCAATATCTCCTGAACAATATCTCCTAAACAATATCTCTTGAACAGCATCCCCCGAACAGTATCTCCTAAACAGGTTTCCATTTGGTTTATTTTGACATATTCACAAATAGACACCCCCCTTTGTATTTTTATTTGTCTATATTTTGATTGTATTTATTATCTTTATAATTTTTTTGTATACTAATCTTGTACATTTTTTTAAACACTTCTGTCAGCATTCCCATCTCCCTTCATAACCTCGTTCAGATCACCCACAACATTCACCATGTCACGCAGTCAAACCCTACCCACGACCACCACAACCACACGACGGGTACTCCACGTAGAAGTCCAATTTAGTCAAGAGTTTAGATCATTCAATTTCAATGACCCATCTTGGAATATAAACCAATTTATTTATACCCACTTGAAACAGAATTATAGTGCCGTTTATACCAATCAAACGTTATTTATCAAGAGTGATGATGATGATGATGATCAAGACAAACCCGTATTCGATGAAGATGATGAAATAGATCAATTAACCGAGATGATTGAAATGATCTATATTGCGGAATATCAAGACGATAAACCACAAGAGAGAGATACTCAAAGGGTTAGTGATGACAGCCCGCGCGATTCCAGTATGATGTTATCACTAGAAAATAATAACCTAGAAGTCAAGGTCTACGCATATACGCTATGCAACGAGAGCGAGGATACCACCACCACCACGAGCCATAAACGGCCGGTGATTATTTCCGATATTAGTGGTGATGATGATTCGGACGATATAGCTATGCCAGAGATCCATTTCATACCATTACCCAATCGACAATTGAACGGACTATGGCAATCGCTGGTATTTGACCATAATATCAAACCACAACTGATATCCTACGTGCGCACCCTGGATTGCTTTTCGGGTATGATTCAGTCTAAGGCCAAGCGGCCGGCTATTAATTCCTTGATCAATTTTAACCGTATTATCTTACTCTACGGACCCCCCGGGACCGGCAAAACTAGTTTATGCAAATCACTATGTCAACAAATCGCCATTCGCATGCAAAAGAATAATTCTTCAGCCAATTCTCTCACGGGATATAGGAATTTCAGACTAGTTGAGATCCCATGCCACTCACTGATATCCAAATGGTTTGGCCAAAGTAGCACCATTATTTCTAAATACTTTGACCGTGTCGAGGCCGGACTCAGGGCCGCCCGCGAGTCTCTGTACGTCTTTATCCTCTTTGATGAGATTGAGAGTCTGTTGAACTCGCGCGAGGCCTCAGCACACAATCATGATCCGAGCGATATCATTCGTATCGTGAATACAATTTTGATCCGCCTCGATCGTCTTAGTAACGTAATTAAAAGTCTAAACAATACCACCAAAAGCAAATGCAACTTTACCGTTTTGGCTACGTCCAATTTACTCCAATTGATAGATTCGGCCTTTCTCGACCGAGTGGATTTCCGCGCCTTCATCGGCCCACCGGGAGTCGAATCAATCTATTGGATCATCGCCAGTTGTCTGAATGAGCTACTGAGCTGTGATATCCTAATCTATGATGATTGTAACGTGACCGAGCTCGTGCCCTATAGATATGCAATCTACTCCAGTGAGACCTCGGTCGAAAGTGCGCTATTAAGCGTGAGTAAGAAGTGTGAAAGCCACGGATCCTCGCCGCGGTTCCTGACCAAGTTGTGCATGTTGACCCATTCTAGATATCTCCTCCAACACCCCCTGGAGTCTGAATCGCTGGAATCAGATTTAGTAGATCTTACCGCCCCGAAAACCGATATTGCCTGCTTCTATATCCCGTTGAAGCGATTTTTGGCATGTATGGATAAAGTCGTAACCGAGCACTATTCAATTCAGTAAAAAAATAAAATATGTAATATATTATTAGCCTTTAATTAAATAATTATTTATGTGATTTTGGGGGGTTCATTTTATTATTATTATTTAAAATCTCCCGCTTTGCTTGAACCGTTCTAGCCAATTATGGACCTCTATACCAAATGCCCCGACTAGACTCATATCCGCACTCTGGTCGCGATTATCGGCCCCAGCCAGCAGTTTGGTCGCAGGCTTCTTCCATTTCTTAATTATCACCACCCATAGGTCAGATTGATTATTGTCTATATTATTATTATTAACCACAACTTGTGTCATATAGATCCACCAATTGCGCGCCGTACGGATTAGTTTCTCCTGGTAGGTTGGTGGCCATGTGTCGGACAACAGCAATGTGGCTAAATGTTGATGAAGATGAATGGCCTCAATATAACCCAATGTTGATGAAGATGATGGAGGGTCGTCAAAATTAGGGATATACGGCAAATTGGAAAAGTAACGTGCCATATTCCCTCGGTCTAAAATGGCAGTATATGTTGATACTGACTCCGAGTGGAATATACTCGAATGGTAGGGATTAATGGCATTAACCATATTCAAGTCGTGCAAAATTGGATCAGCCAGGGCCGCTAATCGTCGATGTAGCGCTAAATAATAAGCCGGGTCTGTCAAGTAGGGTTCACCCTCAGCGGGGCTGTAGATGAGCGCAAATACAAACGGGCGACGTTGGTAGATGACAATATTATAACAGTTGAATACTTCAGACTCAGAAGGCTGAAGAAAGACCGTGGTGTCAACAATTGACCCTCTCAATTCATCATCACCATCATCATCACCATCCTCTAGATCACCCTGTAGGCCTATCAAGAACCGCGACTCTTGTAATTCATCTTGGGGAAACCCGGTTTGACGATCCACCACTTCCTTAATGGGTTTGTTAGGAGACCTGGAGAGCGATGTCGATAACGAGGCCGTTATTGGGGATTTGGGAAGGTAATTGAACGGATTCATATAGTCTACCATAGTGCCTACGGATTCTACACTTTTATTACCGAGCTCGGTAGCGTTTTTCTTCAATAATGCCGTTGTGGAAGCAAAATAATCACTTGTGGTCCGTGTTGTTGTCGTTGTATCCACTGAATCCGCCAATGTCTGCTTTTGTTTAGTCCGATTATTAATATGTAAAACAAACCCTGAGGGCTCTAAATAGGCACTATCATCATCACAGTCGTGACAATCGGTGATCCAACTAAATAGATCCATTATTGACCGAGCGGTGAAGACCCCCCTACCGGTATAAACACACCCATGGTCGGCCGCATCGTTGGTATTGCTTGGTGTATCATATTGGAAGATCAGCATATCGGCCAATTTATTTCCAATGGTGACATTTTCTATGTCCACGATATTCTCAATAGCCCGCTGCGTCTCCGGGGTGATGTTGAGTCCGCCACGAGGCACCCTTAACCCTAATTGATCAGTACATCGGAAGACACCAGAAGTGTTAAAAAAGATTTGCCAGGTATTGCACCACGCTTGCCACCAGGGCGAAAGTAGATCCACTAAACCCTGTCGTTTTAAATTGGTTAGATTGTCCGACAACGACCCGTATTTGAGACGCCAACGTCCGTAAGCGTTACGGAGATCAGCGATAATAACCTCCGGCGAGGCCATTTCTGCCGAGGTATGAATGATTGATCCGTCCGATGATAAGGTTATTTCCGTTAATTTTGTGCACTAAAGTTTTTGTTAGTTTATTTCTGGTAGAGTTAACGATTGACTCTTTTTATTTTCCTTCTTTTCTTTTGACTTACAGCAACCACCCAATAATCATCCTCCTCTAATTTATCCACCACAATTCTAGTCTGTTTAGTCTCTAAGAATGACATAGGCTTCCCGTTCGCAAACCCGCGAGAAAATTCAACAATGCCCTGAGCTAGACCAATTTGTCTCATTTGATCATTCAGCGTCCCCTCCTGCCCGTCTTGCGAGTAGTAGAAGAGGACTTGATCGGCAAGCGTATCATTATGTAACCCCAAACTCGGATTATAGATACATAAGTAAAGCAAATGACCGGGTCGTGATTCAGATGCCATTCTTTTGGACTTATTTAACGTGTCTAACTGGTGTATGTGTCTGTGCGTATAGAGAGTACTAAAGCAGCAGATGGGCAACCAATATAGGCTTATACCCTGTTGATCTGGTAGGTTAAAAAGATCAAAAAAGATCGTAATTATATATATCAATGACACAGATAGATTAAAAATTATAATACAGAATAAGAAAATATAAACAAAGAAAAGACATTAAAAGCGTTAGTGGAATGGTGTAGTTTTATCAGATTTTCTGTAAGAACCCCTGTTGGATCAGTCGTTGAACGTCGGCTTGACGGACAAAGAATTGACTGTTTTTGGTTAAATTGAATACACTATTGAGGGTTAGTAACTGTAATGTAAACATAAAACATTAAATATTAATATTCACCACGTGAATGTTATTTATTCATACTCACCCGTACTCCGTTTGAATCTCGCCCGCGTCCTTCAAGACTCTAACATCAATAAAGAGATCCCTCGGTGGATCTAACGACCCCGTCAGGTCAATATCCGACCACGCACTCTTATACTTGACCAGCTCATCCGAATAACTTTTGAGATAGTCCTGTTCGGGCCCGTTCAAGTTATAATTGACGGTCTTATCCGCGTAATCATAGCCTTCCCAGGCCATTTGAGCGATCCGTTCAGCCCTTAGCCGCTGATAAGCCATCAGGCAACGTTTATTCCGACGCATACAGAGATGTTGCACAAATAGGGCACAAGAGGTCATCCGATCCTGTGATGGTCGGAATTGTCCCTCGTATTGTGATAGAATACCCTGGGCTGCTCGATCGAGATCGCGGATTTCACGCACAATACCCCGTACTAGCTCCTCTTGGTAGAGAGGGACCATTTCTAGATTACGCGTACGACGTGAGTCCTGAATCAGCTTATGTGCCATATCCCCGTACATTATTTATTTATTATTATTATTATTATTTTTGGATTCAATGTGGTGTTTTGCTAGGAGTTGGAATTGGCCAAACGAGTGGAAAAATGTCAAAACGTAGCCTTTGGGAGGTTGGCCATCCTTAATTACGCGTTTCCCCCGCAAAATTTCTCGTGCCACGCGTTTTTCTCCATTGAAATCAATCGCGAAAAGTTGAATTTATCGAGATTGGGGGATGGTGATCAAGTCTAAACAGCCCACGATTAGTTCGTATTTTACGAAAAAGAAAGTCATTAAAGTGGAGGAAGTAGTGGATGATATTCCTATCAATGAGTCGACAGTATGTGAAGAAATAATGATCTCAGAGGAGGTAGTGAATGAGATTCCCACGGGTCCTGAAGTTACGAATGAGATTCCTATAAATTCTGAAGTTACAAACGAGATTTTTATTCCTACAGGTCCTGAAGTTATAGATGAGATTCCTAAGGACTCTACACTTTCTACAGAATCTATGGAATCTACGGAATTGAAACCCATCAAGCGAGAACACTCACCGACTCCCCTTGAAAACCCCAAAAGGCCCCGTACAACTACACCCGAGGAGGCTACGGCATTGCGTAAGGGTCTCTATGCGTGGAACCCACGATCCACAGTTACGGCGCCCCAATTAACCCCTGCTGAGATCCAAATCAAGTCCGATATCCACAGACGATTTGTGAAAAAGCTGGGCACACCCGGTGGTGTGGACTATCTGCGTCTGAACTCGTATGAGAGAGGCAGTGAAATTATCCCTTTCGAGGATGATGATGATAACGACGAAGATTCTGAAGAACCAATAGAAGAAGAAAAGACCCGTGTTTCGGCACTTAAAAGCAAACTATCCCTTAAAGGTAAACCTTCCTCCTCCTCCACACGTAAAGGGCCTGCCAAGCTCAAATTAACCCCATTAGAGATGCAATTTGTGGCCATAAAGCGGGCCAACCCCGATGTCCTACTGATCATCGAGGTCGGGTACAAGTATCGATTTTTCGGACCTGATGCCCTTATAGCCTCGCAGGAACTTTCTCTCTTTCTCGTTCCGGGCCGTATGAATTTCAACGACAGCAATGATCCGCAAGACGCCATGTACTCCAAATTCGCATCATCTTCCATTCCGGTACAACGACTCCACGTTCATGTGCGTCGACTGGTGGAGAAAGGACATAAAGTCGGAGTGGTTAATCAGATGGAGACGGCGGCTTTAAAGGCCGTGGGTGATAATAAAAATGCCCCCTTTGAGCGGAAATTGACTAAAGTATATACTAAAGCGACTTATATTGATGATTTTGTCAGTTGGGGTGATCCAGCGATGCATAGTGTTATGAGCGGCAGTGGTAATGTCGCCTCGGGCTATATGATGGCCATTAAGGAAGAGGGTGATAAAGTGGGCATTTTAGCCGTGCATCCTAGTACAGGTGATGTAATTTACGATGAGTTTACTGATACGATTATGAATAACGAACTCGAGACAAGGCTATTGCATATCCAACCGTGTGAGATTGTGATCGTGGGTGAATTATCGGCCAATACGGCAAAGTTTATCAAACAGTTTGGTTCCAATTCGGCGGGTGGCGGAAATATGAGAATTGAGACCGCGGCGGGAGCTTCGCTGTTGGAGGCCACGAGTGATATCACCGAATTTTACTGTACTCAAATTACTTCTGAAGACGACATTGTCGGTAATCGCCGATTGGAAATAGCCCTAGCCTTGACGGATTTAGTTAAACTGTGTCTCGGGGCGATGTTGATCCATATGAAGGAATATTCGCTGCATCACCTATTCCAACTATCTGAAGATTTTGCGTCGTTCACGGCCCGATCACACATGTTGCTTAACGCCAATACTTTGGCTAGTCTGGAGATCTTCCATAACCAAACGGACAACTGCGAGAAGGGTAGTCTGTTCTGGGTGCTGGATCACACGCGGACAAAATTCGGTCAACGTCTATTAAGGAAATGGGTAGGCCAGCCGCTCTTGGACCGCGAAGAACTAGAATGTCGTATTGCCATGGTGGAGGAGTTGAAAAATGACTTTAATGACAAGATTGACAAGATTACCAAGGTCATGTCTAAGCTGCCGGATTTGGAGAAGGGGTTATTGCGAATTCATTACGGGCGATGCTCGCTGTCAGAACTATTGGCGATCCTTAGTGGGCTGGAAAGGGTGACGAGTAGTTTTGAATATATCAAAACTCCGGAGAAATTTGGGTTTAAGACCGCGGGGCTGAATGAACACTTTTATAACTTAAGCAAGGATCACGCGTTGACCACGGGGTTGTTGAATCAGTTTGATCATGTGGCGGCCAAGAAGAACGATTTGATTAACTTTTTCAAATTAGACGATGAGGATTATATTGATATTGCCGAGTGCAAGTCGGCCATTACCTCAGTCGAGAATGAATTGGATGATCACTTGACTGCAATTAAGATAAAACTAAAACGACCCAGTCTGAAATACTCCGTGGTCTCGGGGCTGGAGTACTTGGTTGAAATCCGAAACACGGAGGCAAGTAAGATCGTGCCCAAAGACTGGGTTAAGATAAGCGCCACCAAGGCAGTTTCGCGATTCCGATCCCCGGGGATTATCAAGCTCCTTCAACAATTAGAAGCCAATCGAGACCGACTCCGCCAATGCTGTGATACAAGATACAAGCAATTCCTGACCCTGATTTCATCTCAACATTACTCTTCTCTACGCGGCATCATCAACTCGTTATCGACCCTGGACTGCCTATTTTCATTAGCTTCCGTGTCGTCACAGGCTGATTATGTGAAACCCACATTGGTGGACACCCCGGGGGTTGAGATCATCGCCGGCCGCCACCCTATGGTGGAACAACTAAGACCGGGCAGCTATATTTCCAACGATGTCAATCTGTCTTCCCCCTCCTGCGAAACTGACCACCACCTCACCCGTGCGCTGATAATCACGGGCCCCAATATGGGCGGTAAAAGTAGTTATGTGCGTCAAGTGGCACTGATTTGTATCATGTCACAGATTGGATGTTTTGTCCCCGCCGAACGGGCGCAATTGGGGATCGTGGACGCTATATTCACCCGGATGGGCGCTCACGACAATATGCTCAGTGGTGAGTCGACATTCATGGTGGAGTTGAATGAATGCAGCTACATTATGGACCGGGCGACATCGCGATCGTTAGTGGTCCTGGATGAGATCGGAAGGGGTACGGGCACGGTAGATGGCGTGGCTATCGCTCATGCCGTATTGGATTATTTCGTTGAGGAAATTAAATCTTTGACATTGTTTGTGACGCATTATCCCTCCTTAACCGAAGGCAGAGAGGACGGGGTGGTCAAAAATTATCATATGGGATTCATTGAGAATGAACCAACCACGGAAGGGGAATTGCCAACGATTACATTTTTATACAAAATGGTGGCTGGGGTCGCGCACCGATCCTACGGGCTTAATGTTGCCCGATTGGCCTCTATGCCAAAATTGGTGATTGAACGCGCCGCTATCAAGTCTTTGGAGCTCGAGAGTAAAATTAAATTGTGTGAGGCCAGACAGTGGAATACAAGAGTGGCATCTCTGATTAAGAAGGTGCAAGGGGAGCTGGGGAGTGAAGAGATAACAGAATTGTACAATTTGGCTATTAGCTAGGAAATAGATAGAAATTTATTAATATACAATACAGATTAAGTTAAAATTACTCTTCATCACTGTCCTCAAAGTCAAGGGTGGGGATTTCTAACTCATCGCCAGACACGAGTTCTTCATCATCATCTTCGACTACGATGGCTTCTTCCTGATGTTGATATTGTTCTTGGTGGACTTGGGCAACAGGGGCAGTAACTGTAGAGGAACTAGCCCAGGGGTTAGACGACACGGGGAGGCCCTCTTCGAGGGTGGTGGTGTCAGTGACAGCTACGACAACGGGGATGGGGAGGACGTCATCAATGACCATATTGTCTGATTCAACAGGGGCGACGGGGGTGACGGCAACCTCAGGAGCAACCTCAATAGGCTGCGAGTTTACAAAGGAGTTAACACCTAACCAGGAAGTAGCAACGGGCGTCACTGACTTGATCTGTTGTTGCTGTTGTTGCTGTTGTTGTTGGGGCATCTCATAATCGACCTCATTGGAGATTTCGACGTTCTTTAACAAATGGGGTCTTTCGACCGACAAAGGGGGTAATTTGGGGTGAATATAACTGGACAAAACCTCAGAGGTAGGTAATTGACGTAAAGCCATAGGGAGGATCGAATACTTGGTGTTAGCCCCGGGATACATTGCGCTGACTTGCAGGGCTTGGAGATGATTTTGGTAATCGGTGATGAGGATACGATCGATACGCGATCTAATAGCGAGAGGTAAAGTGGGTGTGGTCTTGATCAGAGAGGTGAAGAACTTGCTGATGATTTGAGTGGTACGGGCGCTGACGGGCTTGGTGAACGCGGAGGGGTTGGACAAGTAATCAGGGATCAAATTAGGGGAGCCAGTGATACCTTGTTCCGGTTGACGGAGTTTGAAGGCCAAGGCGGAGATAGTGGTCAAATGAGACACGTAAGATGAGGGGGCCACCTTAACTAAATCAAGGAGGGAGGCGGTTAAATGTAATAAGGCTAATTCAAGTTCGGTGTTGTTGGAGGAAGATGATAACATAATCTCAATGTATTGGATCAAAGATTCGGTATGAGGCAAGAATGATTGTGTAATAGCTGAATTGGACTTGATGAGAATCTTAGTCAAAAAGCGGGCGGATTGGAGATGAACGTCATCCAAGACAAAGAACAAGAGTTCAGAGGCGGTGGTCTCAGTACCCATACGGACCGTGGAGTGTCTAGTAATGGTGAAGAAACGTTCCAAAAGGTCAACGATCTTACCGATTGGGATCTTGACGGCAAATTTAGTAGGGGCCATTAAGAAAGTAGACAATAACTTGAATAAAGTATTGAAACGGTTAATGATTTGCATGGGGTTGACGTCGGATACGGCTTCCAAGCCTAAAGCGGACTTTTGATATTCATAATTTTGATCTCTTCTATCCTCATCGATAACCATACGGATGGTACGTGACATGGTGAAATGAAGGTCATTGATGGTGGCCATAATACCGGATCTCCACTCTTCGGTCTCGTTACCCTTGGCGGCGGCCATATGAAGACTAACAAAGCCCTTACAGGCGGCGGCGATAATACGGGGGTCATTAATAGTGGCATCAGCGGAAAGCACCGAGATTAAAAGGCTGTGGTACTTGGTAGCAAAGGGACGGAAGGTAGTAGATTGTTGACGCAAAACGGTATTAAGCGCGTTTAAAATGACCAACAATAAACCCTGATTAAGACCATTAGAATTGGCCATAATCATCAATTGTTTAAGATAAGTGGGTAAACGAGGGGTGGTAATTTCTCTAGTCAAATCTGGTTTCTTATGGGTGAGCGAGAAGGTTGAGGATAAACAACGGATAGCGATCTCGTGAGTAGCGGGCGCTTCGGGTAATTCCAAAAGATGGAGCAGGATACCGATCCAAGTACCGCCACGGGCCTTGAGACATTGCCAGTTATTTTCCACCGTGGCCTTGGCTAAGTAAACACCGGCCCAACGTACAATAGGCGATTTAGACTTTAAGAGGGCCGAGATACGGACACTGAACTTGTGAATGGTGAGTTCATCGGCCGAGGCAAAGATAGGGGTGGAGTAGAAGAGGGGTAAAACGTGGGGGACGTTGGTGGCTAGACGGTCTTCCTGATTAGGAGACAGAACCGTGTTCAATAGGGTCTTAAGCGAGGTCATTCTGGTAGATAATAGTCGAAAAAGACGATAAATAAACGATAAGAGACCGAAAAGTTTGTGTTTTTTTGGGTGTAAAATAAATTTCAGTTGAATTTTTTTGTTTTTTCGTTTTTTCGTTTTTTTCCAAAAATTTAAAATTTAGCTCCCAACGGCGGACAGGTTATGCGACAGCTGCTTAGATAATACCTATATTGTCTGATTGATTCTATATATATATATATTTATTCGATTGGCCGGTTATATAGGTTATTCAATCGATTTGCGAGATATATTATTTGATTGTATGACATAGATATGCCGACTGAGTCACGCCATGAGGAAGCAGAGCGGAAACACCGCGAGACGAGACAGCGTAATGATGGCCGTGGTAAAAGGTAGCCTTCATAGAGGCTCAGTCTCTGTCCCTCTGGCCGGAGTCAGTAGTTAAGGTCCGTATTATTTCGAATCTACTCTGGTAATTGTCTGTTGTCTGTCCAGTTATGTGAATGGCAATGACAGATCTATCGATCTACCTATCGAGCTATCTGTCTATCTATATATATGTTAAACGTCAGGAACGACTGGCCCGGGCTGGACTGCAAACCGCCGCCAGACCCAGATATACCGAGGCCCGCCGAGCCTCCGAGGACACGGAGCGCCCGGAATGGCGCCAGCGAGGCCCCGCCAAGGGTGGCCAGGGCCCTAATTGCGAAATAATACGCCAATATAACCCGTCGCCAGCCTGGCACCGGCCCCGGCAGCGCGGACGTCTGGCACCGGCCCCAGGGACGAGGCCAGTCGTGGGCCCAAGCCATGACTGGCTCAGCGTGGGCGTAGGCGTGTGGTGCCTCAGCCGGGAGTTTGGCGCGTCTCTGATTTTCTTCCTCACCTCACCATCCACTCAATTCTGGGCGGGTTGTTGTTGTTTTGATCGCCATTGCCGCCACTATTTCCGCACTCTGGTGATATCTTTCACATTCACCGCATTATAGACATTCTCCAGATTCCCAGATTCCCATATTCTCATATCCCCCCGTCATGTCCACAAAACCCGCCACCTCCGCCCGTCGACTCACCACCACGGACATCTTCCTATACATCCCCAACTTGATCGGCTACGTCCGTGTCATCCTAGCCCTGGCCTCCCTATTCTACATGCAATGGCACCCTAAATACTGTACTGTTCTCTACGGTGTATCCTGTCTGCTCGATGCCCTTGATGGCCATGCCGCACGCAAATTCCACCAGACCTCCAAATTTGGTGCTATCCTGGATATGGTCACTGATCGATGCACGACATCATGTCTGATCTGTTACCTCTGTGTGGCCTATCCGGCCTATGCCGTTGTCTTCCAACTCTTGACTAGTTTAGATCTCGCCTCGCACTACATGCACATGTACGCGACCATGTCCTCGGGCAATACTAGTCATAAGAAGGTCGATCAAAAGACTAGTTGGATATTGAACCTTTACTACACCAACAACTTGGTTTTATTTTTCTTCTGTGCCTTTAATGAATTATTCTTTGTGGCTATTTATCTTTTGAGTTTCCCGCAACGGGCTAATTCCTTCGATTTAGGTAACCTCTTTGGACTGGAATCTATCCCGCTCTCATTCCCGCTCATTCTGGCCATTGTTACCTTCCCCTTATGGCTAGGTAAACAGATCATTAATGTGGTCCAGATGGTTAAGGCCGCCGTTATGTTGGCCGAGGGTGATGTTGAGGAGAAGAACGCTAAGATTCAGTAATTCCAATTTTTTATATTTTATTTACTGAGGCCGGTTTTGTAACCCCCCCCCCCCTCTCCTCAGTCAATTGGCTTCCCGAATTTATTTATTCTTAATTTGACTTGCTGAATTTTATTTATTCTCTCCAACCACACCCACCATTGCATTACTCCTTTTCTTTCTTTTCCTCTTTCATCGAATACTTGATATTGTGGTTATATCTATATTCATATATAGACCATCCCTAAACATCGTTAGATCACACTTTCATAATACCCGATTCAAATGACCAGCTGATTAGATTAGACCAAAAACTCCAATACAAAGATTCTTCTAATTATCAACCAATACAAATAATTAGTTTGTTTATTATTTATTTAGTTTTTTTGTATAGTGGATCGTATAGTATGGACGTTACACGCGTCCTGAAATCTACTGAATCCGCCCCACCGCTTACGTAACTTGGGACTTTTCCGTATTTTTTTTCTTTTTTTTTAATGTCTAAATTTTTCGTTTTTTTTATTGATAGCGAACTTGATTTGTATATACTTAGTCTCTCTCTATATATATCTCTATATCAGTCGTTAAAATGAAGCGATCTAGTGAATCTGTCGATAGCGGATCTAGTCAGAAAGTCAGCATTAGTGAACCTCTGATTGTTCCCACTGCTGAACACATCAACGGCCTCGAAGAAGCTATTGCCCAATCGGCTAAAAACTACAACAATCTCGTGGAATTAGTAAGATACCTCAAGACTCACGCCGATAATGAGGACACCGTTCGTCTTGTGTCCGTGGCCACCTTCAAGGCCTTTGGTAAATTAATGAAGAAGGGTGCGCTATCTAAGCCAAAGACCAAGACTAATGCGGCCGAAAAGGTCACATTATGGTTGAGGGATCGTTACACTGGGTTCAAGACTAGTTTAATTAGTCTGTTATCCCATGAAAACAGTAATACTCAAGTGGGTTCATTGGCGATTTTGTTTCGTTTGGTTAAGGAAGAAGGTGTGCATTTCGCGCCTAATGTGGCTGAATCTTATTTCCCTAAGCAGATCTACCGCGATATCATTAAAGCATTGATTCAGATGCCCGCTAAGACCACTACTGATCTTTACAAAGAATTAGTACAGAGTTATTTAACTAAATATGATGATTTGAGATACTACTTTTGGTTAGAGCTGAGTTCGATTGTCTCGGAAGAATTATTGGTCGACACTAAATTGACCAAAAAGCAATTACTCAATGTATCGAATAATTTGATGCAATTACTGCAACAACTCACAACTGGTCTCCCTAGTTCTGATAGTGAGATTGAATCCTTTTGGACTACCGCTCCTGAATCCAAGGGCAAGTCCGCGTCTTATTCCGCCAAGGCCTCAGTTATTAAGGCCTCGAGTCATAAGCTTGCATTCCAAAAGGCTTGGATCGCCGCTCTCCGTTTACCCCTCGTGGAATCCCAATACAAGACCGTATTAACCATTTTACATAAACGGATCATCCCTAATATGGTCAAGCCACAATTGCTGATGGATTTCCTCACAGACTCGTACGATGTCGGTGGAGTAGTTTCCCTTCTTGCCCTCAATGGTTTATTCTCGCTCATGCAGAGTTATAATCTCGACTACCCTAATTTCTATACCAAATTATACGCATTATTCGACAAGGATCTTATGTATGTTCGTTACCGATCACGATTCTTCCGTCTGGTCGATCTCTTTTTATCATCCACGCATTTACCCTCCGCAGTTGCCGCGGCATTTATTAAAAAGATGTCCCGTTTAGCACTTTACGCTCCGCCCTCGGCCATCGTTACCATCATCCCCTTTGTGTACAATCAACTCAAACGTCATCCCACATGTATGGTCCTGGTTCATAATCCCGACTTCATCAAGGTCAACGGCGAGGAATTCACTGATCCCTTTTTAGAATCTGAACTCAACCCACTTGAGACCCAGGCGTTATCATCGTCGCTGTGGGAATTGGAGACCCTCCAAAGCCATTACCACCCCAATGTGGCCACGCTGGCCCGTATCATGAGTGAACAGTTCAGAAAGGAAAGTTATCATATGGAAGATTTCTTGGATTTGTCGTATGCTAGTTTGTTTGCTCAAGAGTTGACCAGACGGATTAAGGTCGCGCCGGCGTTGGAATTTGAAAGTTTCAAATCGGTGTTGGCTAAGGAGAATAAGAATGATGAAGACCAAGGTGAGATTTATATGGCCGATTGGTCATTGTAGTTGTGTATATTATTAATAAAAAAGTTGTTTAATTGATTGTATCAGAGCGTGCAAGGTTTTATTTAAGGTTTTATTCTATCCTAATAAGGTCGAGGCATGCCAATTGATTGAGTTAATCAATGATCTTGAACTAATAGTCCTGGTCAAGCTAGATGAATCTCTTATCAAGCCAGTTGGGGTGTCTGATCTTGTTTGAATATTCTCAAAAAAGAAAAGCCTATGTATTTCTAAGCTGATTTAGTCGCCCATATAGCCTTTAGTACTTTAATAACTCTCAGTTTTTCCCAGATTCTTTCTCTTAGTATTTTTTCTCATCTATAAAGGAACCTTCTTCCTAGCTTCCTAATTATTGGAGTGAAATTCTCTGTAGAAATAACCTGATTGATCTATGGAATAAACGACCAGCAAAACCTTGGGGGGTGAATACTAATCCTCTATTCCAGCCCTTCAATTAGTAATGAGCTTGCTTTTTCTACACAAAAATACAACCCTCAAATATAAGTTATCCCCCCGATTAATCACAAATACTTCAAAAATAAACACTCAAGATCCAAATACAAAAGTTGAATCACTCAGAGAATCTGTGGCGCTGACATAATCACACCCCCCAGAAGAAAAAACGAAAATATCACAAAGATCCCAGCGAGCCTTTCGTAGATCCGATTGACTACCAACCACCAACCACGGCCTCCATAACCATAATAATCGCCGTAATAAAATGTCGCTGAATACATCCACATCTCTCTTATCGCAAGTGGACGGTTCCGCTAGCTGGAAATGTGGTGCCACGTCCGTTATGTGTTCGGTATCGGGACCTATGGAATCTAAACGTCGTAATGAATCGCCAACTTTAGCCACTTTAGAGCTCGTTGTGGGTCCAGCGATCGGTTTGGCCAGTACACGCGAGACCCTGATTAAGGATCGATTATATAGCGTTTTGTCCGCGGTGATCTTACGGCAATTACACCCGCGATCGGTGATCCAGGTCGTGGTACAGATCTTAGAGCCCGGTGAGGATTTGTCCTTCAATGTATTGGAATTGGCGGCATCTATTAACGCTGCCACGTTGGCATTAGTGGACGCTGGAGTCCCCCTGAAGGCTACCGTTGCGGCCACTGCCGTCATGATCACTAGATCGGGTGAGTATGTTGTGGATCCTACTAGAGAGCAGCTCAACAGCGTTGAGAATCAATCCACTCATGCCTTCGCCTATATGATTACCGGGAACAATCAGGCGTCAGATCT
The DNA here is from genome assembly GCA_030560865.1 of Nadsonia starkeyi-henricii. NCBI lineage: Eukaryota > Fungi > Ascomycota > Dipodascomycetes > Dipodascales > Nadsonia > Nadsonia starkeyi-henricii. The sequence continues at coordinate 49,848 of JAKTWC010000015.1, read as the reverse complement.
GGTCCTCGCTGAATCCCTGGGTTCCTTCACTCAAGAACAACTCTTGATGGGTATTCAAATGGCTGCTGAACACTGCGAAAAGGTCAATAAGGAGATCCGTACGGCCGTGGGCGATAAGGTCCAAAAGGATTTCGTCTGGAATGAATAGTTAGACAAACACAGATATTTTGTATTGTATTATATTGTAAGATAATAAAAAAAAACTATATATATTAGACTAAACCTTTTCGTCAACTCCTCATCGCATTAAACGGTCGCGGGGCCACTGCCTGTCGAGCTGAGGGTTCAGTACCCTGATACATGAATTGCAAGATCTTATCCACGGGGATCCCGCCATCGTCCTCTTCGGCGGCCTTGAGTGTATATTCCTCGGCCTGAGCGCCATCGTCGAGCTCGCGCTGGGTTGAGAACCCAAACCACATATGACTATCACGGATATCTCTAACGACTTCAGCCGCCCACGCACAAAAGTCCTCGACATCCTTGACCTTGATTCCCTGCGCGAGCTCATGGCCGTTGTTCACCCATTTCTCAACCTCAGGTAGGGGCTTTTTCCTTAGTAATGTGGTCAGAAGGCCCTCCTCGGTGCGTGAGGGGAAATTGGGCAACGGGTAAGCTACCGTCTGTTGGAGAATTTCGGAATGCAAGGACAGCGTCTGTGATAGGGATATCAGTTGGGTCAATAAGATTATGAACTGGCTCTGGAGTGAGGGCCACGAGGGCAGACTCGGTTGGTGGAGTTGGGCTTGTAGTTTCCCCAGTGAATGTGTGACCTAGATGGGTTAGTATGCAAGTCTGCGTTAATTGGTAATATTGTACAACCACTCACTTGGGTCAATCGTAGCCGTAATTGCTCTAAAGCCTCCACGGGCACCGCCGATATATCAGGAGATTCCATTATGTAGGTATTGGCTTGTATATATTGGTTTGTAGATATTGGTTTGTAGATGTCGATGTTGTTTGTTGAATTATAGACGGTGATCACGAAAATACCTCGTTGGGAGAACTACCGACTTGCCATACGCTACGAATCATCTCCAATATGGCTAAAACCGGCGATATTAACCCCGTCCAGGCGCAAAGTGAGTAGTATTCTACAGTTTATGAAGCGTGTAAGCCAATGGTTAACATACTAACCCTCTACAGGAAAGAAGGAAAAGGACCTTCAGATCAAGAAGGCCAAATTGGAACGTGAGAAACAGCGGTTACAGCGTCTGAGCACGCGAAACCCGCGTCGGATCGAATCACAGATCGAGGCTTTGAAGGCTAAGGACAGTCTGTCAACGGCGGATGAAACTTATCTCAAGACCCTGGAGGCTGATCTGGCTGACGTCAAAAAGGCCCAGCAGTTGTATGGTGGAAAAGAGCTCTCCAATAGCCCCACTGTCCACCACCACCAAAATAAACCCCACGTGAATCGAAACGAATCAAACCATAAAGCTCAAGGACAAGGACGAAGAAGCATATTCTGGGATCCCTTACTCAACCCTTATGGTATTGCACCCCCCGGATTCCCCGCCCTAACTCGCTCTTTATTCAGCGAACCCAATTTCGTCCAGGTTGACATATCCCACATTCCCGACGAAATCAAGAATATCCCCTTACCTAGTGGCCCGCCGCCCCGAATCACTCGATTTGAGTCGCATCAACGGGATAATAATAATGATATTGGTGAGAATAGTGTCAATCGCCCTCCCCCAGCTACAACGCTCCCCTCAGGGAAAACCCCCAAGACCATCTACGAGGCTCAGCCCCAATTAAGAGATCTGAGGAGTGAGAGTATTAAACTGGTCCCGGCGGCAGTGAGGAAGCGTAGCCAGAAGCTTACAACGGCCAAACCGGATGGAAATACCACACGAAATGATGCCACGGAGAAAGTGGAGGAAGGTGAAATGGAAGATGTCGTAGAGGATATTATCATACCTCGAAATAAACCAATTGAGACCATGGTGTATGATGGCGGTAGCGGTAACACGCTAGAGGAGGATGAAATAGTTGGACCTAGTATTCCTGATTATTCAGATAATAAAACGGTTGGGCCCAGTGTGCCAGAAGGGTATTCAGATGATGAAACGGTTGGGCCCAGTGTGCCAGAAGGGTATTCAGATGATGAAATGGTTGGGCCCAGTGTACCAGAAGGGTATTCAGATGATGAAATGGTTGGGCCCAGTGTACCAGAAGGGTATTCAGATGATGAAATGGTTGGGCCCAGTGTGCCAGAAGGGTATTCAGATGATGAAATGGTTGGGCCCAGTGTGCCAGAAGGGTATTCAGATGATGAAATGGTTGGGCCCAGTGTGCCAGAAGGGTGTTCAGATGATGAAATGGTTGGGCCCAGTGTGCCAGAAGGGTACTCAGATGATGAAATGGTTGGGCCCAGTGTGCCAGAAGGGTACTCAGATGATGAAATGGTTGGACCACCTAGTGAAGAAGCGAATAGCATTGGATTAAAACGTAAAATCGATCAAGTCGAAAGGCATGACTGATCTTATCATTTACGAAAAATAGACAAATAGGTCTTGATGTACTACTATATAATAAACCACCTAATGGGCAATGGAAATAATGACCAACTTGAAACATTAATTATTCAAGATTAATAGAATTTTTATTAAGTACAAACGTATTTAAACCAATCAACAGGAAATGTAAAAAAATCACTTTTTCTTTCTAATACGCTATGTCCAACAAACCCATATAATTTGTAATTCCAACAATTTGGGCGTCTGGTGTAGTTGGTTATCACATGCGCTTAGCATGCGCGAGGTCCCCGGTTCGATTCCGGTGTCGTCCATATTATCTTTTTTTGGTTTAAAAAAGTCTTATTATTTTGTAAAAAATCAGTATATTCTTTTATTTGTTCAATTAGGGGCTATACTACAAGGTAATTAAGTTTTCCCCTAAGCTCTAAAGCTGGTTTCCTAGTTTAACAATATATCTAATATTAACCAAAAAATACTCAGCTGGCTCTTTGCCTACGCGGCATCAATTCCTGCCTCGTGCTATACAATGAATATCGTCGAAACCTGACATATATTATTCCCCAGTAAATCGGCCGATTAATATATATATCTTCACTCAATTAATTATTCATTTAAATCCTTCGACGTGCTTTTTCAAACTTTATCAGCAGCGCCGCTCCATCGTGTTCGGCGTGGATCAGCAGCATATAAGCCATTTCCATATGAAGACTATACGCGATCCGCATAAATAGAATTCGGAAAATCTAGGATTAAATTAAAGTTCATGTGTGCTTAATGCCTTTTTATTTAGTGCGAAAACGCTGTATATTGTAGAAAACCCAAAAAAGATTATTGTTTAATTCCTAGTTAAACGCCACACTGGATATAAGCTGGCGCTTATTTGTTTTTATAAAACTCGCCCTTTTCCCCCTTTCTTTATATAATTACTCCTACATTACCCCGTTAATAATTAACCGCTACCCACTACAAATCCTATTAGACCTATTAATACCTAAGGATGCCTTTCAAGGAACCTTTTTAGAAGATCAACCCAAGCTCCCACTGAACCGAGTCACTCAATTGGCACCAAGATGACGGAAAGTAAGCTTGCCAAGGTTTCAATCAAACCCTTTGAGTCAAACCAGCTCAATTCAAGATCGACGTTGATAAAAATTGTCACAAGATTGGTAGTTATGTAGCCAGTAAAATTAAGCACATTACATGTAAAAAAAAATTTCTACTCAACATTGGAGTTAAATGGCGACTCTACCTTCCCCACCCCCCCCATTGAAGCGAAAAAGCCTGAAATTGTTAATCTCGGTAAATGTTTGGAAAAGGCAATAGACCGTAAAGTACATTGGTTATTTTCCAGTTTAAAGGGTATCGTTGCCGATATAAATACTATATATGAGGCCAGAGAAGATGGAAGATGGAAAGAGAAAAGGGAAATGGAAGAGCAGCTTCCTGAGGCCGACCGATATAAAATACGGAAAGAGGAAAATAATAAAAGAGCTGATGCACGAAAATCAAATGCCGAAAGAAAACGACTTAGGTGAAACAATAAGAAATGAATGGCGTGATATTATGGAAAAGGGATACCAGGGCCATCGTGGAATGTATGACCTGATACCAATGAAACTGATAATTAGGGTGGTGTGTGCTATGAGGCTTATTTATATATATATATATATATATATATATAACCACGAAGATGCAGTGGCTAGGAGATATTTATTTATCCGAGGACGAGATTTAAGTTCAATGATGACAGAAGCGGACGCGTTTCTGTTGGAAAGCTCTCAGTGCGTTGATAGATAGAAGTATTGCAAGCCCGATGGTACGGGAGTTTTCCGGGATAATTAAGTGACTGGAAAATGATATCAGGGTGGGCCTGCCGCTGGAGACCTCCTTTGAAGATCTTAGTAGGTTGTCACAACCGAGACCTTAGGATCATCCACAATCTTCTTTGTTCTTCGGATCTGATCCAATCTTGGGACTTTTCATCTATGGATCACCGATATTTCATCACCAAGGATTGTCTCGGGTGCGGGGTTGGGTAAGAGCACAGCATCAAAGGGACCCAATAATGCCCACCAGCTCCTACTTGATAGTGGATAAAGTTGTTGATCTCTCCCCCAACACCGGATCAATCCAACATATTCCGCACTCATCATCAGGCCCAAACTCAATTGTGAATGTATTAATCCCCAAATCTGAGCCAGCCACATGAGAAACAGTAGACTAAACTAAATAGCCACATCGGTTAAATCAAATATAGATCCCCGTTGACAGTAATATTTCCGGTGGGGCGACCAATTATGCAAGCAATTGCCGCTGATAAATTACTCGATCCAGTAACATTAAGCGGGCCAACAAACAACCCATAGCATACGTCTCAGAGACGACACGCCAAGAGGGTCCGTATATTCCAGACGAGATTTGTGCCAGATACGAAGTGTAGTTATATGAAAGAATATAATCCGAACCAACGCCATTCAGGAACCCGACCTGGCCGCAATCACGACGGGACGTCCCACGAGCGCTCGGCCACACGGCACCATCGCGAGTTACTCGGGGCACGTACAGTGGCGCGATATCCAATATCCCCGGATTACTGAAATGCAGATCTCTGCTCCGCTGCCACGGAAGAATAGAGTTGTGTTTCTAAATGGCCATGTGACGTCAGCGTGCAGGCCGATCTGCAGGCACCGGACGCGGCGGCGGCTCTCCGTATGGGGAAGGAGCGGTCGCGCGAGTCGAATGATGTATATAAATACCAAACAAACCCCGGGGTCATGTTATTTCATTCAGCAATTAAGCAAAATGTCTAGCAATAACAAAGATAGCAAAGAGAGGCCTGTGGTGCACCACTGGGAGGACGTGAACGAGCTCGAGCGGGCCGACACGTTGGCCGGCGTGGAAATCTCGAATGAAAAATTAGGAAACAGTACCATCAACCCTCTGGTGGGTTTAGATGATCATTTATTAATTGCCAAAGCCGGCGAGTTTGCCGATTTGCACGGTCTTAGTGAAGATAAAGATCTCTTTATTAAGGGTGCCTTCTTGGCCCGTGACGGTACCACCGACCATCTAGACCCCGCTGACGCCGAATGGGTCAAGATGGAAACCACCCATAAATGGCGTCAACCCAAATCACTCTACTATCTTACAGTGCTAATATCCATGTGTGCTGTGGTCCAGGGCATGGATGAAACTGTGGTCAATGGTGCCTCCTTATTCTTTAAGAAGGAGTTCAACATGACCGACCAGTGGATCGAGGGTCTGGTCATGGGGGCCCCTTACCTCTGTTGTTTTGTTATCGGGTGTGCGCTCACCGAACCCCTGAATAACTGTTTAGGTCGACGAGGCGTGATTTTCCTCTCGTGTGCCATTGCCGCTGCCGCCTCAATTTGGGAGGCCTTTACTTACTCGTGGGTTCAATTATTTGTAGCTAGATTTGTCTTGGGCTTGGGTATTGGTCCAAAATCTACCACTGCCCCCGTTTACGCCGCGGAATGTGCCCCAGGGCCCATCCGTGGTTCGCTTGTAATGATGTGGCAAATGTGGACCGCATTTGGTATTATGCTAGGTTATATCATGTGTGTGGCCTTTACGCCCCGTGATAGTAACTCTATCTCTGAAACAGTCGGTTGGCGATTGATGCTGGGTTCAACGGTAGTAGCCCCATTACTTGTATGCGCTCAAGTATATTTTATCCCCGAATCACCCCGTTGGTATATTAAGAAGGGCCGTTATGCCGATGCCTACAATTCTTTGAAAGTTCTTCGCCCCACTAAACTCCAAGCTGCCCGTGATCTTTACTACATGTCCTTGCTTATTGATATCTCAAATTTGGAAAACAAAGGTCATAACGTTCTCATGGATCTCTTTGTGGTACCGCGTAATCGTCGCGCCTTAGTAGCCAGTCAGCTCATCATGTTTATGCAACAGTTTTGTGGAATTAACGTTATTGCCTATTATTCATCGCAGATCTTTGTCGATTCGGGATTTTCCCCTAATGACGGTATCTTGGTTTCACTCGGGTTTGGTATTATAAACTTTTTATTTGCCATCCCCGCGGTATTCACCATTGATACTTTTGGTCGTAGAGCCCTCACATTAACTACCTTACCCTTCCTTTCACTGTTTTTGCTCTTCACGGGATTCTCATTCTGGATCCCTGATACTACAGCCCGTATCGGCTGTATCACCTTAGGTATTTATCTGTACACTATATTTTATTCCCCTGGTATGGGGCCTGTACCTTTCACGTACTCGGCCGAGGTTTTCCCGCTTCACGTACGTGATATAGGCATGACGTTAGCCACTATGACCCTTTGGGGGTTCAATTTCATCTTATCACTCACTTGGCCTCCGTTGTTGCAAAGGTTAGGGCCTCAAGGTGCCTTTGGTTATTATGCGGGTTGGAACATAATTGGATTCTTTTTGGTATTTTTCCTAATGCCAGAGACAAAGGGCTTGACCTTGGAGGAGTTGGATGGTATCTTCTCTGTACCCACAAAGGATTTTATTAGTTATCAGTTGAAGCATTTACCGTATAATGTGCGTAAAAATGTGCTTATGAAGAAGAATATGTCACCCAAGGCTTCGTTGTATGATTTTTAGAAAGATCTTATAGTTCGAGGAAGGATTAGCCAATGCTAACTTAATTTTCTCAATTCTCAGTCTACTCTTATCTTAAAGCTTATAATGATGTTATTATTTATTATTTATTTATTATTCTTATATTACTCTTATATTAATATATTTCATACAAAATCTGGCTCCTTTGATCTACGCCGCACTGGGATATAACTGCAACCTCTAAAGTTTCATCATCATCGACGTCATCACCACTCCTAACCTACAATCAACCTTCCGACAATCAACCACCGATTAGTATATTTTATTATAATAATGACATCTGGAACTGAACCTGGTTTGGTTACCGCGGATCATAGTATCCCGGATCGGCACAATGATGACATTGAGTATGATAGTGAGTGGCAAGATATCCTTGAACCCATGGCCACAGTTACTATTACAAAGCCGACTAAAAAGCATCCGTCATCATTGCCATTGCCCTCACAGGCATCATCTAGCATACTTCCACCTGATTCACCTAGTCTACGTAAGGCAGCTCAGGATTTAAGGTCCCACATTGACAGCAACACTACTGCGGTGCTGCCTGATAATGGTATCAACGGCTCGACCGAAATGGAAGCATCTCGGATGTGGAATAAATTTAACTCCACTTTACCTGATTTATCTGAGGTTTCCACTATTGAAGAATCACGTCCTATGGCATTAGAGGAGACGACGTCTAATCCAATCATTACAATAAACGACACAAACCGATTGAAACCGACATCGCCTAAACCAACTCCATCTTCCCCACCCAAGCCCTTAAATTCCTACTCACATCCGACTATTACATCGGCATCCGCCATTAGTGATAAACTCATGAAGCATACTAAGACGTTTCAAACTAAACAAAAAGAACAACGACAGAAACGAGTTATGCGACATTCGCTTAAACAAAAGCAAAAGTTAGAACTTAAGGCTTTACGGGATAAACATCAAAAGGAACTTAAACAGATCCCCAAAACCCGCAAGAATAAAGCAAAGATCCAGGATAAAGAAGAAATTAATACTGAAAATACTGAAAATACTGACTTAAGGAAAGACAATGATGAACCAGTTGAGGACGGATTATTATGTGATGATGAGGCCAATGAATTGGATGAACATGCCCCACACGGTAACTCAGATGGGGATAACGCCGATGATGAAGACGAACATAATTACTTCAGTGATGAAGTCGATCCTCTTGATCCAGTATTTATTACCACCCAAACCCACAGTCATAAGCCTTCATTAACTGATCGGGTATTTAGTTCGGTGTCTTTGAAGAAACTATCGTCTATGAAGAATTTCTCAAATGCTGATGGACACGCCACAAGCTCAGAAGCAACTGGCCTCTTTTCCAGAGATGGCATGGATTATTTCACGCCTAAATCGAAACGATCCAAGAGTGATGCGGGCCAGACGGACAATACCGGGCCCGTACCTATTATAAGAAAACAATCATCACATGGTAATAGTTTATACAATGATAGCATGCAACAAGATAAAAATATTCCTAATGATTTAGACTCGGATACTGAACTCAACCGATATACCAAGACGCGAAATATCCTCAGTGCGAAGATTTCCAATCCTCGGAAACGTCTCTCGGGGGGAACTAACCCTAAGCGATCTCTTACCACTAATGATTTATTTGGGCGATCATCCACTGCCCCTCCCCCAACATCATCCGGACTACCCCCCGGCTCCACCGAAGGTAATTCCAATAACTTCGTTTTCCCATTGAGTGATACTGAAGCCAACCCCACGCTTCACTCCGATAGTCCATTCATGAATAAACTGTACGAAAAGTCACCTACTGTATTTAAGCGTCGCATGTCTCGATTCGGTAGTCGGCCTGGAAATCAACTTGCCGATACCTCTGATCTTAATCTGGATGATAATAATAATAACAATAATCAGCATGGGGCTACGACCGATAATGACCCTGAGAATGGCCTTCATAATGTTTTGAGCCATGATGCGGCATCGCCCACCAATAATACGGACGTGGCGCCTGGCCCACCCAAATGGTACGAAAGGGGTCGTGAGGGATTCAACAAGATGGGTAAGAAGTTTCTCAAGAAGAAGAAGGTGGACACAGATACTGGGAAGGAGGATTTTGAACGGTCCACATTCTTGTTGTCGGAATTAGCGGCTGGTACACCTGCGGCAGTCTTTCTCGCTGGCTGGTTTCAACGTGATGGCAATGGAGCTCGTCGGGTGCCTATTCTATTGGAACATCTTCAGTTCGACTTCGTTGATATAACTGGCGATACGACTGAGAAGAATCGACTATATCGTGTGGATCTTCGTTACGGATCCGGGCACGCCGGTATGATATGGTCCGTCGAACGTACTTACAGTGAACTTGAAGCCTTTAATAGTACATTAAACAGGTACAATATTCAAAACAATCCGTTCCAATTCAAGAAGAGCATTGAGGCTCTGCCCAAGTTCCCCGGTCGTTATCGGCCATTTAAAAATTACCCTCAACGGTCGCTAAGTGGGGGGGCTACCCTGTGGACTGAACCGGACCAGGCAACGATGCGGAACTCTATGACCGCTTCTGTCACTGACCCATCAGCTCCGCCATCAAATAACCCGATACCCTTTTACTCATCATCGCCCCGATCTGATCCATCATTTGTGGCGATACGGGGTATGAACGATGAATATCGCGACTCACTGGACGTCCCCGACCCCAATAGCAGGAAACCCCGAAGTGTGTCCTACGATGTTAATGACATTAGTCCACGTCACAGTATAGATTCTATTGGGTCATCGCGGTATCACCAACCCCAACATGCCAATAGACCAAGATCTCCAAGGCGGGGTTCCACCAGCCGCGCACCATCACCGGCTCGATCCGTTACTAGTCATCATTCTATGAGCGGCCACTCCTTTAAAAACATCCTACAGCCCGTAAGGAGTCTGCGGGAAAATATTAGCGGCCTCCACCAGGCCATGCATCGCCGCCCCTCGGAAGCGATGATCTTTCAAAATCAACAGCGTATAGATGATCTGCGACGTGACATGGAGGAATGGTTTCGACGAAGTTTATACTATTTCCAGGCACGCGCTGACGCTAATAGGATCTTTGCGTTCCTGGAGGTGTCTAATATGGATATTCGACTGGCTACCGAGAAGGCATGGTCTGGGAAGGAAGGTATGGCCGTGGTGGGTACGACGGCGAGTCAACAGGGTTGGCGCGTTGGTCATTGGCGGGCTCAGGATTTGGCTCAAATGGTCGCCCGTCATACGGAGAAATGGTGCATGATTCGTCATTCGTATATTATCTACGTTAATGATATCTCGGCTACGACACCATTGGATGTCTTCCTCGTGGATTCCAAGTTTAAGATTTCGACTGATCAATCTACTAATAAAACCGAAACCGATAACAATAGTAATAAGCCTATCAGTGCCCAGACTAATACTGACAAACAGTTAGCCACGGCCAAAACAGCCAATGGCAAGGCCTTGGTGCCTACCACTGATTCCAAGGCTACTGATAACAAGGGGTCCAAGTTCTGGATCAATATCAAGAATGGCGAACGTAAGTTGAGATTACTATTCCAGTCGCGTAAGGAACTGCAGCAATGGGTCGAGAGTATTACTGCCATGAAGGAACAAACGGTTTGGAGTATACCTAAGCGATTCAACAGTTTTGCACCCGTCAGACATAACTCTTACGCCCAATGGTTTATCGACGGTCGTGATTATTACTGGGCACTAAGTTCGGCTATTGATTTAGCTACTGATGTGATCTATATTCATGATTGGTGGTTAAGTCCTGAAGTCTATTTACGTCGCCCTGTTGATGGTAATCAGGAATGGAGAATTGATCGTCTATTGAAGCGCAAGGCGCAAGAGGGTGTCAAGATTTTTATTGTCATTTACCGTAATCTCGATCAATTCGTACCGATTGATTCTAACTATAGTAAATATTCGTTATTAGATCTTCACCCGAATATTTACGTCATGCGGTCGCCGAATCAGTTAATACAGAATACTTACTTTTGGGCTCATCATGAAAAGTTGTTTATTATTGATCATACGGTTGGTTTTGTTGGTGGTTTAGATATTTGTTTTGGTCGCTATGATACCTTTGAACATGCTCTTAATGATGATTCACCAGATATCGTTCAGAAGAGTGACGCCACCACTGCCAAAAACGAGACTAATCTCCCCTTGGTACCGGCCTCGGTGTCAGCGTCGGTTTCTGCAACTGCCCTGAATCAACCAACACTAGCACCTCCCTCTAGCGCATCTACGCTCACTCCCCATAATATCAATTCTCATACTAACCACGGTGATAATGGATTTGTTTCGGTTGTTACCTCTGTTGCGGCTATTACCTCTCTTTTGCCTTCAGCCCATTACTTAAAACCTTCTCCACTCTCGACTGGTAGCACTACTGTTGGCGTCCCGAGCTTTGGCAGGTCCTCTGAATCATCTGATACATCGTATAGCGAATCTTCCGATATATCAAGGGCTTCAATGCATAATCCCACACTTCCAGCCACGGCCGAGAATCCTTATCCTCATTCATCCACGAGCGTGGGCGCTAATGGAACTCAAATCTGGCCTGGTAAGGATTATTCCAACCCCCGTGTCAAGGATTTCTATGACCTTGATAAACCATTTGAGGACATGTATGATCGTAACAAGGTACCCCGTATGCCCTGGCATGATGTTCATATGATGACTTTGGGTAACCCCGCGCGTGATTTAGCGCGTCATTTCGTTCAACGTTGGAATTACTTGCTAAGACAAAAGCGTCCATCACGTTCTACACCTATGTTGTTACCCCCGCCTGATTTCACAGAAGAGGAAATCGAGCAATTGGATATTAAGGGTACTTGTGAGGTTCAAATCCTACGATCAGCGTGTAGTTGGTCCAGCGGATTGATTGAAACCGAAACCAGTATTCAGACCGCCTACTGCCGTGCGATTGAGAATTCGGATCATTTCGTGTATATTGAAAATCAATTCTTCATCACATCTACCTCCATTGACGGTACGGTGATTGATAACCAAATTGGTAACGCCCTCGTGGATCGTATCATTCGGGCGCATCAAAACGACGAAAATTGGCGGGCGCTTATCATGATCCCTCTCATGCCCGGGTTCGAGTCGCAAGTCGACCTAGCTGAGGGTACTAGTGTACGTATCATTATGCAATGTCAATACATGAGTATCAGTCGTGGGCCCAATAGTATTTTGGGTAAATTACAAACCGCTGGTGTGGATCATCCTGATGATTATATCCAATTTTTTTCATTAAGAAAATGGGGCAAAGTCGGCCCTAATAAGAAGATTGTCACTGAACAACTCTATATCCACGCTAAGACCATGATTGTGGATGATCGTGTAGCTATTATTGGTTCAGCTAATATAAATGAACGCTCGATGCGCGGCGTTCGTGATTCAGAAATGGCGGCCATTGTACGTGATACTTGTCAGATCGACTCCTTTATGGGCGGTGAACCTTACAAGGTGGGTAAATTCGCTCATTCACTCAGAATGCAACTTATGCGTGAACATCTGGGTGTTGATATCGATAAATTGGCTATCATTGAACATGAAACCGAGCAGTTCTTACGTTCTTCTAACTCGGCCCAGGGGTCGTCGTCTGATATCGAACCAGTCCCGACTACTTCCCACTCAGGTGATAAGGGAGATTTGCCCCCATCAACTGGTGAATCCTACGTACTGGATGAATTTGAACCCAAGAGTTTCAACTATCTCGCTGGTACTGAAAATAAAGGTATGCGTGAAAAAAAGAAGATTTCAAAAGATGCCCGTATTCAAGATAATATCACGCATAAGCTGGATGTTGATGGTAACGGTTATGACGCCGATCCGCGTAACCGACTGGCATCTTTGATGGATGGCCACCCACTTCAAGCTGATATTGCCTTATCAGAATCAATTAAATCGAAATTGCGTTATTTGGAAGCCAACGTTGACTTGATTTCAAAGCAGGTTGCTCAAGGTATTTCCCCTGATGACTATGAATCCGCCGTTGATTTTAAACGAGCGGTTTATATGGAATCTATCACCAATGCTAAAGATAAAAATTCAGATACTTTATCCAGTCCCGAAGTTATCAATAATGATGGTTCAAACACTAATACTACCACACATACTAGTAGCACTGGTACCACCACCACTACCACTACCACTACCACTACGGTTACCATGAATGGTTTCGCGTCACCAGCGGTGGCTGGAAATAAGGTATTGTCCAACTCTGCCAATAGCGCCGAGGGAATCCCCGTGCAAGGAAATGGGGGTGGCTCTGAAGGGGGAGTATTCAGCGATAATGAATTTGATCCATTCGACTTTGATCCTGAAAATATACTGAAACACCCGTCTAAACCGGTAGATCCCTTTGGGTTTGCTGACCCACTTGATGACTCCTTTTACGTGGATATTTGGTTGAAGATTGCTGTTAAAAACACTGCAATATTCCGTAGAGTGTTCCGATGCCAACCCGATAATGAAGTCAGTACTTGGAAAGAGTATAAGGAATATGCGGCATTTGGTGAAAAATTCTCCATATCGCAGGATAAAGTTGAAGATCTATCTGACCCTAAGGAAGAAGCTAGAGTTCACGCTCCGCTTGGCGTGGGTGGCGATGAGATAGAAGAAACTATTGACAAGTATCAAGATAAAAAGAAATGGGGTAAGTATTCAAAGCTTGCAAAGGACACCAAGGCCGAGCCAAGTACGCACTCTAAAACACCCAAATCTCCATCTCCATCAGACGATGGTCAGTCACGGAACTCAATGGCATCGTCAGGATCGTCTGCGGGCGATGAAACCGTGACGGGTGGAGTTGGCAACGTTACTGGAAAGGGTAACGGTAACAGTAACGGTAACGGTACAAAAGCGAATAAACCGAGAAGAAGACGAATCAATACTTTTAATCGTTTTAGAAGATCGGCGGCTATTGGCGACGTTCTTGACGCAATTGAAGCTGAAAAGCATCTAAGTGGTATCCAAGGTCATTTGGTTCTTTTCCCTGTCGATTGGTTATCTAAAGAGCTGGAATCCGGTAATTGGTTTTATAATGCCGATCGTCTTCCTCCTGTTCAAGTCTACGATTGATTTACCTTTGCTTCCTTTAATTAAATAGCACTAATAAATATTAAAAAAAACAATATCTCTATATATATAAAAAAAAGCTGTTTGTTGATATTATTATTACATAATCATACGAAAGCGCGTTTTTCGTGACACTCGACGCGTGATCCACCACTGACGCGTAATTAACCATCCCCAACGTGGAGCAATTTCTCCACTGCATTTATTCCTCGTTAGGCTCACCAATCATTGGTAAATATTCACACCAACCGAACCCACGTAATAGAGCGCCTGATGACAGAGTTAAATACCAAAGATCCCGAAACACGAGTTTTATTGGACCGATTTGGTAGTGAGGCCCTCAAGGATGAGGCGATAATTTTGGACCTCAAGTCCATGATGAGACTATTTTCACTAGATGCCGAAGAGCTTTTCATTAAATGGGAAACCTACGTGATGAAGCTCGGCGGAGATGATCTGCCAGTAAACTCGAAAAACTTGCAGTTGTTGAAAGAAGAGATTCAGGCTCAAATTGAGAAGGAGACCAAGCAAGTTCTGGCGGCCAAGCGCGTGGCCAACGGTCATACCCCAAAGACTAAGGCCAATAACCCCCGAATTATGGGTAATACACCTAAAGCATCAAATATGGGTGAGAATGTGTTTGAAGATCTTATGTACGCTGGATCCAGCCCGGCTAGTAAACGTCATGCTGAGCCCAATGCCGCCGTTACTCCCGTAAGAAATAAGATGCCTCGCCAGGACTTGAATTTAACTCCCGGACCTATGTCGTCGCCTACAAAATTAGGCTTGTCAGCTTCAAATATAGCCACTCCCTTCAAGAGTCGTAAGGAGCCCGGTAAGATTAATGAGACCCTGAATTCTCATATTAGTTTGTCAACTGACGATACGCTTACCCCGGGGGGAAGTCGAATTAAGTATTCGATTAATGTGGACCCTAAAAAGTATACCTTTAGAACTATGTATCAGAAGCTCACGGAAGCTAGTGAAACTTTAGATGAACAGATCGAAAACTTCATTGATCTCATTAGCGAGGCTTATTCTTTGAACAAGGAAGATATCGCCAACCCAGCCACAACGTCACAGAATGAGGTTATCGCCGTGGGTAGAATTTATTCTGATGATATTAGCTCGACCATCACTACAAAATTGAACTCTAAATCGTTGTTATTAGAATCTTGTCGTAGATTAGGGGCTGGTATGAGAATTCTTTTAAACATCGATAAGATTGAAGATTATGTATTTTTCCCTGGTCAAATTGTGGCCGTTAAGGGTATCAACGCCAGCGGTGATTATTTCACCGTTACCGAAGTTTTAGAACTTCCCGTATTAGCTGCGGCGGCTACTGAAAATGCCGATCTCAAAGAAGTTAGAGCCCGCGTTTCCAATAGTGCCTTAAAGATTATCGCGTGTGCCGGACCCTATACCACTCGGGATAACTTACTATTCGAGCCCTTATCGGAGCTTATTAAGGTGATTAATGAGACCCACAAACCTGATGCGGTGATTCTGATGGGTCCCTTCATTGATACCAACCACCCGTTAGTACAACAAGGTGATTTCGAATTAGCCAATTCTGATGATGCCACATTAGATGATCTCTTCCGTGATAGGATTTCTAATACCATAAAATTAATCAACCCATCTATATCGGTTATTATGGTCCCCCACGTTCGTGATACGGCGGCCAGACATGCCGCTTACCCCCAAGAGGCACTCGATAAGCGTATTTTACAAATACCGCGTCATATTAAAACCGTACCTAACCCGTCGGTGTTTAGTTTAAACGAGATCAAAATTTGTTGTTCGGCACCGGATACTTATATTGATATTAACCGTACGGTTGTGTCTGCTGGTAAACATGCCAGTTTGCAGGGGTTCAGCTTAGCGGCGCGACAAATTATCGCCCAACGTAATACTTATCCCATATTCCCTGGTTGTTTACAAAATCTAGGTTTATTGCAATCCTCCTCCTCCGATGGTATACCCGCCGAACCCTTATCGACTAATAGTGTCGATGTTAGTTATATTGGTTTGGCCGAATGGACAGCTACCCCGGATATCCTTCTTATCCCCAGTATGTTGGTTAATACGGCTAAAGTTATTGACAATGTTATTGTGATAAATCCTGGTGTACTCGCCAAGGGGGTTAGTGCCGGCACCTATGCCTTGATTACGGTGATGCCTCCTATTATAGATGAGTCTAAGGATGATACTGAACTGGTCACGCACCAACTTTATGACAGAGCTAGAGTTGATATAATCAAGATTTAATGGTATATACATATTTTTTTATTAAATGAAAGTACGTAATTTATTGGGTTTTCTTACTTTCGGCGGTCTTGACCTTCAAGGATCCAAGGCTAGTTATGAGAGATTTAACATCCGAGTTTTTCCATTGAGACTCTAATGCTTCATCTTCAGCCTTGATACTACGAGTATCGAGGGTGCCCACACTCGACTTTTCAACATCATTGTAGTAACGCTTCTTGATACTGTAAACTCTCTTTCTGTCAATAACCGATTCTTGGGTCTCGACATTATCGAGAATAAGGGCGATAACCCTGGAGATCAAAAACAATCCATGTTCAGAGAATAAAACCACCGATAAAATAAACCAAGGACCCATTCTAATTTCGTCCGTGGACTTGCCGTAAATGGCCACCAAAGTAGGCGACACGATCGAGGCTAACCAGGTAAGGAAAACCAAGTACTGATACCAGGGGCCAATTGATTCGGCTCTTTGTGGGATGGGGCGTCTGGTATCCTTGGATATTTTGACGGCATCGCCACGAATTTCGATCCAGTTGTTGATGAAGGTACATAAAGGTGACAAAGACCACACAGACGAAAACATAGTCACGTAACCGAATTGAATAACCATCTCACGGTAATCATCATGAACGCTATAAGTAGGTCGATTAGCTTCCTCTCTAACCACAGTTAAAAATTCAGCTTCTTTGTCGAGATCCGGATAGATACATTCCTTAGGTGGGGAGACTAATTTCTGGACTTGGGGCAAGAATTTACGCTTGATAATAGGCAAAATATTTTCAACCATAAAGGCAATGATTTGAGAAGTGATCAAATAGAAAATGACTTGCGTATGAAGTCTCGTGCCATTAACTGCAAAATCATCAGCGTGGGCGACCTGGAATCCACTGATAGTTTCAACGCTGGACTGGATACGAAGAAATTGCGGAAGCATAGTAGAGCCAAAGGGGATGTAGAAGTAGGAGGTAATGAATAAGGCCATATAAGCGAGTAAGAATTGAACGATAAACATCTTACGAACCTTGGATTCTTCAAAAGTGTCTTCATTTTCATGATTTTCCCAATTAGTGAATTTATCGGCGATTTTGGATTGAATAATTGTAATAATAGGCCCGAACACTACAATAGCACCCGTGGGCGCTAAAGCCAAAATACTCTTCAAGGGGCCATTATAAAATTGAGTCAAAAAGATTTCGAAAAAGAAAAACAGACATTGTGCGGAGATAAGGACTAAACCAATACTAATTAGCGTAGGCACGGAAGCCAATTCTTTTAAAGTACGTTTCCATTGAGGATAGTAGGCTCTCTTAACACCGGTAATAGGGTCAATTAGTACCGATTCACCAGCAAATGCATTACGTTTGATTTCCACCGCTGAGGAACCCTTGACACCCCATTTGAGAGCTAGAGAGAGTTCACGACGTTTCCAAACTTGTACAAAGGTCACACACCAGAGAGTGTTTACGACCGTAAAGAAGATAGAGTAAGCGCCAAGGAAAATATGGGCGAAAATACCCACAACAGTGGGTAATATTAACCAAATAAAGTAAAATTTCAAAAACGCAAAGTAAAAAGCCACCCTTTCACCATGTTGTAATCGTAATTGATCAATATCATTATCGGTAATCAAGAGTTTCCACGACCAATCCTTAACCCATTTTTTATTGTATTCATTATCATGAAGAGGGAATATAGATTCCACAAATTCCCATTCATCTTCACCTGGAGTTATTCCAGCGCCGGATTCCGCGGGCGTAGCTGAGATGATATTGTACACTAATCTTAATCTTTCAGCTGGGGATAATTCATCAATTCCACGTGCTTGGAAAGACGGGTCGGCGGGGTCCACGGAAGAAATCCCGTATAACCAATCTTGATAACTACTGTTTATGATTTCTTCGGTCAACCGTTTATTACCGGCTCTAACAAACACCAAGAGACTACCGGGTTGAGTACCGGCCCTAATGGTAGCATAAAGACCATTATCGACAAGTGTTTTAATTAATTTCTCCACTTTAATAGGATCTTCGGTGTTTAGGGCCAATACATAATCGGTACCCCATTCCTGTAGTGGCAAATTCTGGTCATTGGCCTTGGATTCGGACTTTTCAGTAATAATTCTGACCGTTGCTGCCCCGTGTGCGTTGGCAAGAACGGGCGCCCCGGGACTAGTCAATTGCGCGCCCGAAGTCACGGCATTTCCACTTTCCGCCGAGGCATTCAAACCGGATTGAGCGGAATTAGCGGAATCTTCCCTTGAAATATCAACTGGTTTTGCCATTTTGTCAGTTTTCGAGGGCTAAAACGAGGTCGAAATGATGGCGTTAGTGGAGAGATATGGGAAACTGGCCCAATGGGCCCGGCGCGGCTGAGAGGCGTGAGATCGGTGCCCAAATTACCCGGACCGTGCTTGCAACTGATTGTCGAGAAAAAAGTTGGCTTTAATATGACATATTTTATCACACTTTTCCTTTTTTTTAAATTTATTTATTAATTCTTTATGAGTCTCAACCGTACTTTGATTAGTTCTATCCGTACTACTGTCAAGATGTCCACTTCGCCTACTACTACTACTTCCCCCGAAAGAGCTGCCTCGTTAATTGCGTCGCTTCAGTCGGTTCAGTCCAATATTCAGGCCCTCGGGGCTACCCCCGTGCCTCGCCTCGTAGCCGTGTCCAAATTCAAACAGGCCTCGGATATTCAGGTTCTGTATGATCAGGGACAGCGCCATTTCGGTGAGAATTATATGCAGGAATTAACTGAAAAGGCCAAGCTGTTACCTAAGGATATCTGCTGGCATTTCATTGGCGGATTGCAGAGTAATAAATGTAAGGATTTGGCCGCCATTGATAATATTTGGGCCGTGGAGACGATTGATTCAGAGAAAAAGGCGAAAAAATTAGATGTGGCAAGGGCTGGTAAATCCCAAGTCAATGTATTTATCCAAATTAATACCTCGGGTGAAGATCAAAAGAGTGGATTGAGCCCCGGGGCTGAAACGGTAGAATTGGCTAAATTTATTCAAACCGAATGTCCTAATCTTATACTAAAGGGTCTAATGACCATTGGTTCATTACAAAGCTCAGCGAGTGGTGAAGAAAATCAAGATTTTAAGACATTGGTTCAAACCAGAGCCCTAGTAGAATCCCAATTGGCCATTACAGGGTTAGAGTTAAGTATGGGTATGAGTTCTGACTACAGTGAAGCCATTAGACAAGGTAGTACTAATGTTCGCGTTGGTTCTACTATTTTTGGTTCTAGATAGACGTAGATTATAGATTGATTATATATATATATATATATAGCTGCTATAGTGAGTAATGAATCCCAGAATTCAATGATCCTCCTTAACTACAGTCTAAAAGAAGTATAATATCAAAAACTCGGGTCAGGTTCAGATCGATTAAATGATTAGCACCTGCGCGAGGAGATTTTAAAAACTGGTTAAAAAAGGCTAGACCCCATGAATTACTATCACAGGGTTTATAGTTAAGTTCTGATTACAAAAAACGCAGAACCAAAACGCGGGATGTTGGTACTACCGTGTCTACATAGATGGTAATAATATAATGTATTAATGTAAATAATCTACTTAAAAGTCAACCCGTCCAGAGAGATTGGCGTAAACGCTTCAGCCTATAAAAGGCACTCGCCAATCTCCTTACACAAGATCCCGCCAACGAATTCACCCGTAACCCTCACGGTAATTCTATACAATGATCGATCCTCATTAGGTTCCAATCGCAACAAACAGCCAAAATTACCATGTTGGGACGTATGTAATACTGATGCCGCTACCAAATTACGCGGATTGGTATCCACACCATTCAATACCGTCCAATTAAGTTTAGCCAAAATGTCCCCGTCAGATAAGGACCTGTGCTGGTGCCGGCCCGACTTGATTATTTGTTGGCCCTCTCTGTTACCTGAGCCAATTTGGGCCCATCGCTTAAAGAAATCATCAGCGGGGATTTGGGGCGCCGGATCAGCAAACATGCCTAAAGTGACGGGTAATTTCAATTTAAGCACCCGCGTCGTACCAGCGGTATAGGTGATTTTCACCCCGGGGGTTTGGAACCAAATAGCCTTGGTTTCAACAATTATAACCTGTTGGGTGGTATCACCCGGTTGGATTTGGCTTTCTGGGTAGTTTTTGGTCGACAAGGATAGGGCATCCTGATTGACCGGTGGGTTGATCAAGTCTAGTGAGAGACCGTTGATTGGCGACGCGGACTTGTTTTCAAAATATAAAATAACACACCCAAGATGTTTACGATATTCAGACCTAATGGAGATCGTGATAAGGGAGTCGGAGTATAAAATGCCGCGATTTTTCATTAATAAGGGTGTGTACCATTCTTTCCATCCCGGGGTCAGCATATCATTAGGGTTATCGCTGGAGACGGGCGCTCCCGTGAGCGTAGGTTGTAATAATGGCAAGGAGGAGGTTGTTTGCGTGGCGACTCCCTCCTTTCGGGGTTTAGGTGGCAATGGCGCCGGCACCGGCGCCGATGCCGATGCCGATAACGACGACGACGGGCCATTATTTGATAAATCAAGTCCCGAAAGCGATTGTTCAATCTGACTAGGCGTCCCAGCTTTTCCCTTTACCAATTCTATCTCCTTTTGACTTAGTTTATTCCCTAAAACCCAAGTCTTTTTATCCTCGGCCTTGATTTCCTTTTGATGTAATTTATCCAATAACGCCGAGGTGCGTTCGGGGAAAGGAGGCATTTCATCACAAATGACCCTTAAAAGTTCTAAATCTTTGGTTTGAATGATGTGCATATACTCCAATGACCGTTGTTGAATCTCACTATTGATATTATGCGAGTATTGTTCAAATATAGGTAAAATAATATGAGTCAATTCGGGGAAAAGATTAACGAATTTGATATAAGTAGTTAATAATAAAGCCTGGGTGGATGGTGAAAACAGATAAAACGCACGATGAAGTGAATTCAATTGATTCACGGGCTCATAACCGGGTTCATTAGCGATTAAATGACCATATTCACCCAAGATATAACTACCAATTTTGATTAAATTCTCATGAAATACCGATCGTTGCGGTAATAAATAAGTCTTCAATAAAGTTTGCACGGTATATAGTTGTAATTCTTCATTATTGACCACGATTTGAACGACTCGCATCCAAATGGCATCATTCACACTAGAACCGGCTAATGAAATAACCTTGAGTGAGGTATCAATATACCAATTACTCTCAGTAGCGAATTTTTCGACAAGAATGACGATCTTTAAGACTAATTCTTCACGAAGTACTAAATCGGTACTAGGTAAATACCTAATCAATTCATTCACAATGGGTTGTACGGTGGAGACATCACATAGGGCATAGAGTAAATCTAATGATTTTCGACGTACAGAGATATCACGATCCCTCAGCGTTTGTAAAACCGTAGGCAAATGTTTCTTAATTGGTAAATTATCAAATCTGGCGGCCAACATGGCCATAGAGGTCAAGGCCAGGTAACGTAAATTAGTCATTTTAGCACTAATGAAAAATCCCAGCGCTTCGACAATACGTTGTAAGATCTGGGGATCAATATCTAAATGAATGGCTAAATTAATTACTTCGAATAAAATAGCATTTTGGGCATTATTCTGTTGTGGATTTTTACTTTGAGTCGCGTTATCTTCAATCACTTTATAAATGATATTTCTTAATGAAATCAGGGGGGTCTCTTCAGTTGGTACCGGGTAGTATTGTAAAAGCTTGAAGATCTTAATCAATAACCAGGGCGCGGGGACATTATAGTATAAATAATCCGAGGGGTAATCCTTTTGAAACACTAATGATTCCAAGCGTCTAACGACCCGAATATAAGAATTACGATAACTGTTATAATCGTCTTGATGGGTTGTATCATTTTGTACCAGGGCGATTAAGAGGGACATAGCAGAGGTGGCCACGCCTAAATCGGGATCATCGATAAGGGCCGATAATCTATCCGACCAATTGGGTTGAATCACTTGACGATCCTTACGATAGAGTCTTAATAGAGTTAAAATAGCCTTTTTCTTAACAAAGGGCGATGAGGTGGGTGAAATGATTAATTTATAAATAGCATCATTCAAGACCGACCCCATCTCATGACCACCGATAGTGGCGATACAATGTAAGGCCAAACAATTATTAATTTCATTCAAGGAATCTAAATCCTTTTGAAGGGAATTAATTACCAGATTAACTAATTCATGATGTTCATTAATCATGGTACTAATGGCCAAATAACCGATTTGTTTTTCGGTATATTTCAAAGAATTAATCAAGTCAATGGCCTCAACGAGCCCAAAATTGATATCGTATCCCAAGGTATACATGTAAAGTAATTTACACACGTATTTCTTCTTTTGGTACCCGTTGAGCGAGGCATCACGAAACTTGGACCGAATATTGGCCAATTCGGTATTGATGCGGGTGGACTCCTGAGTACGACTTTGCGCGTTACGTAAATCGGCAATGAACTGGACTAACCCCTTCATGGGTTGGTTTTTAGTGGCCACCATATTAAGGGAGAGAGATATATATATATATAGATATAGATATAGATCTGTATGTATGTGTGGGTGTTTATTTAAACAAGGCCATATTGATGATGACGATATAGTAATCCGATGGAAGGGTTGGGGGGTAAGTTACCCGGGGGTGGGTCCTAATGGGAGTGGTTATGTAATACATCAGTTCAGGGTTTATATTTATATAATAATGTATAAATACGTCAAAGTATAAATACGTTAATGTATAAATGTGTAAATGTATAAATGTATATTTATATAAATACGTAAATGTATAAATGTATAAATGTATAAATGCGTAAATTCATGCATGGAAATACTTGGATATATCTACATATAAACCCATGAACGGATGTAAATACATGGCAGGACAGTGCCTTTTCAGCCTGGGCCTGCCTGGGTTGTGCCATCCGCGGGGCCCGTCTGGCGTGGTATTGTACTGGACGGACGGCCAGCGACCAGCTGAGAAATAGCGCAAGCGAGCGACGGAGAATGGAGCAAGAGAGCAAAAGAGCAAGAGAAACAATACTGCCCTACAAATGAGGGTGGCCCGCCGCCAGCCGTCCCGTGGCACTGAGTTGGCGCCATCCGTCCAGGCCGCGGGGACGCTTTTCTACGTGCCAGAAACAGAGTTAAATGAAACAAGGTCTAAAGATGAGATAGAATGGCACGGTAGAATGGCCAACAGGCCACGGGTACGCGAGCCAAGGGATGGAAAATACAATACAATAGACAAGATATAATAGACAAGATATAATAGACAAGATATAATAGACAAGATATAATAGACAATATATAATATACAAATATATATGCAATACACGCCCCACGCGACCCTCTTTGCAACGTACGGCGCCGTCTTGGCGGCGCCGGCCCCAAAAGTGCCGGTATTTTATTGTATTGTCATATGTAATGCTAATATGTAGTATGTAGTACTGATATGTAATGCTAATATGTAATGCTAATATGTAACACTAATATGTAACACTAATATGTGCTACTAATATGTGCTACTAATATGTACTACTAATATAAAATACTGAGCAAACCTCCAGACTGCCGATATGCCGGAGCCATTGGAAATCCGTCTTTGTATGTGCCGCATACACACATATATATATATATCTATCTATCCATCTACCTTATTATCCTCATGTCCTGGGCTGGCCACAGCATTTTGGTGTCCTGCCAAACCCCATAATCCTCCATCTGCCTGGCTCTGCCTTACTCTGACTATCTTGCCCTAACTACCCCATACTATTGTATCCATCCACATGCTTTCCCGTTCGTTACTACCTTGTCTGAGTTCCTTATTGCTATTACTAAACCCCATACAGGCCCTAGTGTTGCCCGCCCGCAATGAGTACCATTCCTATTTGCTTCCCATTGAAATCGTAAGTTCCTGCTGCCCTCGCTGGGGCTGTCTTCTGCCGATCAGTACTAACCTCTCTCTTATAGGATTCGGCCTACCAAAGCCGGCTTGGCATCGACCATGAGTACATCATGGCATCGCAAACCGGAGATCGCACAAACTACCAAGAATACCTTTATTTAAGTCTAACGTGAGTTAATTACCACCCCCCCCCCCTCTCGTTCTCAATCATAATTATTAACCACAAAAATAGTCCCGAATCGCATCCGGATTCTCCGATCCGTTTTAAATTCGATTTATCATCCGCGGTAACAACGGACCCCAACGGATCCCTTTTGAGACCCATAACCTATACCGTGCCCAATGGCGATCTCGTGCTTGACGCTAATGGGAAACACAACCTTGACCACAAAAGTATTTTGCTAAAGGTATTATATGATATCAATACCGAAATACGGTATATATTCATAGAATCCTCCCAGTTTAAGCCACAGAGTCCAAAGAATGAAAATAATAAGAATAATCATAATAATAATAATAATAACCATGACGACTCTGTGGTAAGATCCCCCGTTTTCAATACCCATATTCGACTAATAAACCCCTCGGTGGATTCACCCCGAATCAACAGCATTACTTTGGATCAAATCATTATCGAATACTATAGTCTACCCCAATCCACGCGAAGGTCCCAGTACTTGACCCGTCGATTATACCCCTTCATTTTAGACTATTGTAATTCGTTTTTCATCTGGTGGGGCACCTTGGTCGTTATTCTCCTCTTGTGGTCGGTGGCCAGTGTGATCTTGGCTTATGTGTTAATCAATGTGACCACCAAGTTTAAAAGTGATGGAACCCGTTTGCCCCGGAATCATAAGGTGTATCAAAGTGATTTGGAGAAGGGAAGTACTAGTAGCGTAAGTAGTGGTGTTAGCACCAAAATCTGAGTATTCCAGTCGGAAAAAGTCTATATATATCTATAATATCTCCAGTCGTTTTTTAAGAAAAGAAAAAAAAAAGAAGGAAAAAACAACTATTTATATGAACAAAAATAAATGAATGAATATCAATTACTATACAAGGAGGGGGACGTTTTTTTAACAAAACAGAATAAAACAAAAAACAAAAAAAAACTAACAAAACAAATAACATTTTACATACATCTATAATACAAAAATAAAAGACCACAAACGACAACGGTCTATATCAAATCACTAACCTTGACTTTCTTCGGGGTCATCTTCTCCAACCCCTGCTCAAGGGCTGGCACTTGATCGGTCTTGGTCAGGGGCTGTAGTTGTGATTGCGATGATTCGGGCGTAATAACCGCAATTTTAGCTTGTTCTAAGACCGGAGAAGCCAATTTTGGTTTCTTGACCTCGGCCACGGTCACGGCATCATCATCTAATTTGTGCTTATTGGAAGTAGGACCACTTGACGCCAATTCATCACTCGCCACATTTTCATCAACTGCCGTTGTTTTTGTTGTTGTTGTTGTTGTTGTTGTAGTGGTCAAATCCGCCTTGTCCACCACACCTCCCGTAACATTAGACGATTCAACCAACTCCTTCAACTTATTCTTCAACTCCCTATTCTTCTCCAGGATTTGCATATTCTTATTCTCCAATCGATACAAGTTATTCCGCAACATGATTTCGGTCTCCCTAATGGCGGCCTCGCTGCGTCGCGCGGCTAATTCCGACACTTCCAATTCGGCCACCCGCGATTTGAATAAATCATTGACTAATTCCAGTTCGGCCACCCGGGTCTTCAACGCCTTGGATGATGACTCCTCGGGCTGTTCCGGGGTAGCGGTCCTAGTGGCAGCGGTGGGGGTAGTGGCATTATTATTATTATTATTATTATTATTATTAGTTTTATCGTCATCATTATCGCCCCGTCCGGAGAGATAAGAGCTCTGAGAGGCCGCGGACGATAAATGATCCAAAGCCGTACGTTGCGGTAAACACTGCGTAGTAGTAGAAGAAGAAGAAGAAGAAGACACCACCCCCATTGTGCTGGTTGGGGTGATGGCGGTGGTCTGAGGAGCCAACGTGGTCGTTCCCGATGTCGTGATCATCTTATTAGACATATTCGCAATACCCAAACTCGAGTTGTACATAGACGACGACGTGGGTGTGGGAGTGGACGTGGACGTCGATGTTGGACTATCACCCAAATCCCGGACTGGATTCGGGGTGGTCGTGGTCGTCGTCACACTTAATAACAACGGACTAGTTATTTTCTTCAACACCGGCGTGGCCGATTGTTGTTGATTAAGACTACCCGATGATGTGATACCGGGTAATAACAACCCACTACTGGATTGCGTTTGCAACTGGTTGAGATTACTAGGTTTCTTATCGTTGGATGATTCAGTAGCAATTTTGATCACGGGCGAATTAGCTCCCGATGATGCCGTCGATGACACCCGTCCATAGGACGAGAGAGTATGAAATTCCGGAAGGATGGGCGACATAGTAGTACTGGGGCCTAAACTAGACGTTGCACTATTGAATCTTGACGCTAACGGAGGAGGAGGCGGAGGAGGGGGTGGGGGGTACGGTGAACCACCAACGACCACGGGTCCGCCGCCACCAGAACCACCTTGATTCATTAATGGCGCTAAGGAGGGTGAAACGATCCCCGTGGGCGTATTGGCGCCGCTCGATTGGAGATGATGAAGTAAATTATGACTGCCATGAGGGTGACCATGTGGATGTGAAATCATATGCGCCGGAGGGTGACTATGAAGATGATGGGCATGAGGGTGGTGGTTCATGACCATATGATTAGCATACATGGGTAAATCGGGATGACTATGGTGATTTAACGATGACGAATGATGACCACCAGACATGGACATACCAGGGTACATATTTGGATGGTGCTGTTGTGGTTGTGGTGAGTAAGGATTACTACCCGGGTATATGTTACCACTGTTAGGTGCATAAGGAACATGGTGGCCATTCATAACCACATGGGGCCCGTAGGATGATAACGGTTGACCGTGCGAATGAGCATGAGGATGATCTAAATTCAATAAAGAAGGTAGCGTTTCCGTTAAACCAAATTGGCCCGATTTACGACTACCTCCACCGGATGATTTGGATCCCGCGACATGATTCTTCTTGTTGTTGGATTTCTTATCATTCATTAAACTACCCTGAGGGTTTAATCGAGGTGATGATGTCAGACTCCCCGTAGATGACATGATAGGACCATGAGCCGGTGAATTAGGATAACTAGCCGGACCCGAATTGCAATTCAGATTAGATCCCGAATCGCGATGACTATTTTTTATACGATTACGACTTTTGATCACATCAGTCTTTAGCGAAATGGGTCTCGATCTACCGTGAAGCTTTAAAAATAATCCACAGGCATTGCACAGTACTTGACCGGCTTCATCACGACGCCAGAGGGGTGTAGTCGAAGTAGCACAATTTTGACAAATCGGGGCCGAGGTCGACGCCGGAGCGGGTGGACCGGCAGTTACTGTCACAGGTGAAGAAGGTGAATCATCATCATTATCATTCACGACGGGAATCTCAAGTTTTTCGGTTTTGGCTCTTTCGGTTTCGGTCGCGTCTTCCTTTACTTTGGAGATCACGGCGGCTAAAGTGGATAACGGGGTAGATACGGGCGAATTTACCTTAAAAGGGGTCACAACTAACTCCGATAATGTCGTTATTGAGCTCTTCGGTGTCGCATTATTAACGTCGACGTCTATTTTATTATCAACTTTTACCTCTTCTTTTCCTTCTTCTTTCACTTCTTCTTTCACTTCTTCTTTTTCTTCTTTTTCTTCAGATTTAACTTTAGGGTCCTTGATTATCTCTTCTTCATTCGTTTTAATAACCTTTGAATCATCCTTGAAAACCTTGGTCTCCTCGGGAGTCTTATTTACCGCGCTGAACATGACTAAATGGATAGTCTACGATAAATATACAAGTATATACAAAAATGAAAAAAATGAAAAAAATGCAAAACCACAAATTTCGACCAAATATTCAAAAGAAAACGGGGGAGCAAAAAAATAAGTCCAGGGGGGAGCTAGTATATATATATGTGCGTGTATATATATAAATCACAAAAGTCGTGGACACAACGGGGGATCAGGAAATTCGTCAAAAATCGGTGGAAATTAGCCTTACAAGCCGTTATTGAAAAAATTAAGAAAATTAAAAAAACCGAGCCGTTTGGAGATCGCGATGTCTGCGTTTTGATTTTGTGGGACAACGGTAAGGTCACGTGGCATGCATGTCGAGAGATGGTTATGTCATCGGATCCTTTAGATTGAAACAAGACCGTTAAGATTAGACATTTATTAGCTATTTACATACAAGAGTCGTATTTACTATATACGAAGATTTTTCCACACTTTTATTTTTGATTTTCTCTTCAAACAACAATAGCACCCTTATCGACGTACACAGACTTGAATTGGGTATCGGCGTCAGCTTCAGTTATGCTAGGCACTTGGGCGTCCAAAGCACTATATAAATACCAACCCTTGAGGGCATTAACGGCAGCACGAGTCTTGGCTTCCTTAATACTGGCGCCTTGACCTTCGCCTAATTTGTTACTACCACTAAAGACACCCACGATAAATACGGGCGCGGCGGAATTTCTACCGGTTTCAGCCAATAATCGGCTGACGGGGGATTCAAGACCCTCACGGGTACATAATCGACTTAATTCACGAGTCGCTTGAGGAAATTGTAATAAAGATTCGATGTCAACCTTTTTGTTTTTGATTAAATGGTTGATGATGAATTGTCTGGCGGTTTGACGACCTTGGTGGGCGTAGATACCAGCGATAATAGCCTGAACGGCTTGAGCCCTGGCCGCGGTCTCACCTAAGGCCTGGTTACGTTGATCTTTGGTGGTTAATTCAATAATGCCCTCATCACGTTGACTAGTCAAATCTTCAAATTGTTTAGAGAATCTTAATTTACCGAATCTTAACTGTTCGCTCTCGGTGGAAATTAATGAATCAATAACCGTGGATTTACTAGCCTCGATACCCCAAAGGGTGGATGTAGAACCTAAACTAGAATCACTGAAATGGGCGTATGCGACCTCATTCAGTACTTTAGTCGGTAAACGAGGGTATTTGACTAAAAAGTGTTCGGTGATATAGTAGTTGATTAAATTCTTACCGAATTGCGCCATACCGGCATTATTCACGTACTTTTCACCATCGGTACTCTTGCTGCCGGTCAACGCACGGCCCAGGGTAGAAAGCGGGTATTCGTTAGTTAGTTGCAAACGGCTTCGAAGCGCGTGAAGGGCCGGCGAGAGATTAGCCTCGGACTCGGGGATAGGAATAGGATTATAGTTGAGTGAATAAGACCCGAAATCAGTACGGTCTTGCGGGGTGTTGAACACGCGCGACTGCGATAACCCGACCGAGGAGGTCGATAGTTGTCTAATACCGTTGGAAACACGGGGTAATCTCTGCGATAGTCTCAACATGGTGGTTATTTAGTGTCTATTTGTCAATATTTCACTCCTGATCCTGTACCGATATCTTCAATTGGGTCTGAGATGGGATCGGAAACTGTAAAAATCCTCCGGTCTGCCGCTTACGCAGGGGATCTGGCCGGCCGCCGGACATCTGGGTCTGGGTCCATGATGTGTCAGCCGGGCGGATAGGGGTTAGGGTCTCCGCGGCGCGACGTGTCATGTGAGGGCGTCGCGGGGCGCTCGTGGGGCTTTCGTGGGGCTCTACCGCGGCTTGCGTGGGGCGCGTGATCCCGATAGGATATTGTATCGGCCGCCGCACACCACATGGCCGCCCCACGCGCTGATGTCTCAGGCTCCCTCGCTCGATTGCTGTCGCCGACCCGCCCCCGTTTCGGGCTCTATATAAACCCCCCGTCTTGCCTCCTCTTTCCACCTTCTGTCTCTCTGTCGCCATTGCAAAAGGGTGTCCAGATTAATCTTATTAGATGACTGTGCCCGTTTAATCACTTGCGTTGCAAAGACCTAGAGCCACCAGCTGGTCTCTTGGATGGTCGTACGCTTTGTCCCATAGGTGCCCGCAGTGGACCTCGGCCCGTTGGCTGTTCGATATTTGTTATTTATTTCCAGACCATATTTCGATTTTAAGTCGATCGTCGTATCGCGCTTTTTAGAGGTTGCGTCAGTAATATTGCTATTTATATCTATTCGTCAGACGTTGTTGTTTCCCAAATATTGTTTCCCAAATACCCCATTTTTCGCCTTCCCCCCCCCCCCCCTCGCGGTTCCGATCAGTATATTAATATTTACTTTGTCGTGAGTGTTAGTTGATATTGTTGGCCCTAATTTTTCCTTTAGGTTTGTCCCGTTGCAGCGACCCCCATCGATAAAAAAGAATAACAATAAAAAAGAATAATAATAAAAATAGGCCAGGGATTATTAAAAAAAAGAGAATAATTATATGGGGGTCGTGGGCTTTTTAGGTGTGCCTAAGCACTTTGGGATTCCTTCCCTGTTTGCCTTTTTTCCCACATCGATACCAGTTAAAAAACTTAGGCCTGTATTGTGTTGCATTTTCTTCGCCTTGTCTTTTATTTTTATTTTCCTATATTTGCTTGTGTGTTTCAGATCTTTTCAATCCGGCTTATCATCATTTTCTCCCAATAAATTGGGAAATGGAAAAAAGTTATAATCATATAGGTTACATATAGCTTTTTGGGCTTTTTGTCTATGTGTGTGTGTTTTTTATTTCTTGGGCTTTTTCTTGTCAATTTGTTGATATAGAGATAGACATTGTGGCTATTTGGGAGGGGTGTCTTTAGAGGGTATGGTGATCATGCTTTTTTGTTATGTTTCATTGAGTCCCTCACTACCTTTGTCTTTTGACATTGTGTGTGCGTAAAGGCATTTTCACCCCTCGATGTTTTCATCGAAACAAAAAAGAAAAAAAAAATAAAGAAAGAAAGATCCGTTTTCAAAGATTTTTTATAAAAGTCTTCGTATATATATTTAATTGATCTTTTTGCAATACTAAATTCATTTTTCACTAAATTCACTTTTCACTAAATTCTTAACAGCATGAAAGGAAAGCATAATTAAAAACATGAAAGAAAGCATAATTAAAAACTTATTTACGTAATTATAAATAAACATAATATAAAGAAAACTAACTTTGACGAAAAAATAACTTCAACGACGTCGTCTCAGTCCGTCAGACGTTTAAAAGATGATTAATTAAACCTCTCTGATTCTCTTTCAACGTCAATAAATCAAAGATTTCTTCCTTCTCATAAACGGGACTCGTCAATGCTATCACTAAAACCACCACATTAGTTATCAATCTACGAATATTAGTATTCGCGGAATTAACCAAATCACGATCCTTTGCAAACGATATAATTTTAAGTAAAGCTGGTGCAACACGTTCTGCCAACATATGTTGATGGGGTTGACTATCATATTGATTCCTTCTCACCCTCGCCAAAGCCTTGGTCATCAATGATAACAACATAGTTATCGTTCTGTCGACATTTATCCCGTCATCGAGGGGTACAGACATGGTCATAATAATCACCAATTCATCGATAAGATCACCGGTATGCGCTGTCTTGATGATTTTATTACTGATTTCATCAATCCCTGTCAACAAAAACGATGACCGCAGGAATTCCACACTCAGCGTGTTCATTCTTAAAAGCACCCGAATGACCTCAGATAGGAAACTAGTGTCTTGTTTTCCATTACCATTATCCGGCATGATGATGATCTCGGGGTAGGTGTTCAAGATCTGCTTCAATAGTAACAAGCACTGGTTCATCAAATGTGCCGAATGGCTCTGTGTTTGCGTGTCTGTCGTCAAATTCGGGGAATTATCATACTCGTCTAACAAATGATGCAAAAACTTGATCAGCCCGACTTGAATATCCCTTAATTGATCATTGCCCTGTAATGATTCCTGGTGGGTGCGGCTACTACTGGCAATGAACTTGATTAGGTATCTCAGCTTTAATGTGTCGATCTCCCGCGTCCTGAATTGCGAAACTATCAAATCCACATCAGTTAACGATAACGACGCATTGGTGGTGGCGTGTTTGCTTAGATGATAAATATTCTGGCTTATTCCGAAATTAAACCATCTATCATCGTCAGAGTTGTCACTTTCATCAACATCCATATTTTTCTTAGTCATAGTGGTAGTGGTGATGGCAGCCTTCTCATCATCGACAATAATCTGATTGAATCCACCGGTCAATTCATTGACTTCTTCCTCTTCGTATCGTCGGGAAATTTCACTATTCTCGTTAGTTCCCGGGGCCTTGAGGGTAATAATAACCGAGTCTTCATCTTCCTCTGAATCATTTCTCACTTCGTTTTCTTTTTCCAAGGTCATCGTGGTAAAGACAGGGGGGCTTATTTCCTGTTGTGATATGGTTTGGCTAACCATTTCGGGCGAACCCACAGCACTAAAATAATCATCTATTACCGATTCTTCTCCATTCTCCGCAGCATCTTCTTCCATGTCAATATCATTATCTATATCTTCATTAAGGCTCATATCGTGGCGGTTAGCAGCTGGCTCAGTCCATGATTTATTTGAAACTTCATTGACTTGTGGTTGTGGCTGCTGTACGGTAGTCTCGTCAACCTCAACCATCTCGACGTCTTTATTGGTCTCTTCTTTATTATTAACCACGGTATCGTCCCTCATTTCAGCATCAGCATCGTCCCTCATTTCAATATCAACGTTGGTTACCACGGACGGTGGTAAAGTATGAGACGACGATGAGGGTATTGTGTTAGCGGGAGTGGCGGGATTCGGGTGATGGACTCTATCATTATCTTCTTCCATTGGGGTCGTTTCCTTCACGATAGATTTTTTCGTCTCAATTTGATTAATCGATACACTATTCTCCTGATTCTTCTTTGACGATAACAATAACATCTCATCTAGTTTAAGACTTTGTTTAAACATATTATAAAGTCCAGTGACACGTAATATTTGAGTAAACAACGTTGGGTTCAAATTACCCAATTTGATTAAAATAGTAATGATATGTTCGTGATTAGTGGTCCCTAAGCCTTCAAAGACCGCGATATTCAATAATCCCCTTGTGAAGATATCGTAATTATTAGCATCCTGAAGGAACGAAAATTTAGGGTGGT
Organism: Nadsonia starkeyi-henricii; assembly: GCA_030560865.1. NCBI lineage: Eukaryota > Fungi > Ascomycota > Dipodascomycetes > Dipodascales > Nadsonia > Nadsonia starkeyi-henricii. The sequence continues at coordinate 16,326 of JAKTWC010000015.1, read as the reverse complement.
TGAAGTCGTTGTTTAAGGACGGATTTATAAATACATCCTCCTCCTTACTGATTTGATCCTCAATAGCATCCAAACAATGATGAATCACCCGCTTAATCTGTAAAGGACTATATAAAGACTTAATAATACCATTCAGAATATTCAGGTAGTTGATATAAACGTTCTCCTTGTCCGTCAATGTCTTGCTCGTGGCCACCTGGCTTTTATTAGTACTAGGATCCATTATGAAAACTCTAATGGCCAATGGCTCAAACGGTACATATTTGAACATTTTCCTCACGAGCTCATCGGTTTGTAATAATATATTAGACACCTCGATCGGTTTGGACGTTCTGAACAATTTTTGTAAAGCGGGGCTCAACACCTTAGCCGAGGGTAATTCCACCGGATGAACACATTTTATATCTTTAGGCGGCTCGGTATTGTTGAAAATAGCTTCCAGAAGTCTCGCACCGTCGATCTGTTGTTTGAGGTTGTCGCTTCCAATAAGATCCATGAGTGAGGGTGCGGGTGGGATGAGAGTGGTAGTAGTTGACGCCGCGTCAGATTCCATCGGTGTGTTGGATCGTGAGAGACTTCTCAGGGAATTATTTCGGACAGGATGAAAGGGTTTGCCGCTAGATGTTACCCGCTGAGGGGGTCCAAGCCGAGTGGACACCGACATAAGTTTACCATAGGATGCAGATGATGACGAGGCCTGAGGTACATTGTTGTAAGAATCGGTATTTTGATTGCTATAGGTATTGTACTGATCATAGTTGGTTGCTGGGTGGTTCACAGTATGACCGTAATTCTGTTGTACTTGTGGTTGTTGTGGTTGTTGTGGCTGTTGTGGTTGTTGTGGTTGTTGTAATTGTTGTGGTTGTGGTTGTATAGCCCGGGGCTGTTTACTAGACACTCTACCAGTAAACCCCTGCGATTCCTTCGCTTTATTAATAAACTCTCTAATAGGAGGCCGTGAGCCCCTTGAGCTCGTTCTTGAAGTCGAAGGTCTTTCACTTAAATAAGTCTCAGATGCCGAACTTAATCGTTCGGGTCTTGATCTTTCTAACGCCTTCCTCTTGCTGCTGTCTAACTTTTCCTCAATAATGGCCTCGGCATTCTGAGGCCAAATTTCATAAAACAACCAAAAGGCCGGTCGAATATCCTCTCGGACATTAGGGTTAGCATCGTTTAAGCCCCTTATCAAACATTCTTCAATGATCTCTTGACCCCCCGTGTGCTCCATTAAATGCTTAGAATCGCCGTGGCAAGTTAAGACAATTCGGATCCAGGTAGCTGCGAAGAGTCTTGGCTGGAAATTCTTATCCTGCATAGCGTAGGAAATCTGGTTCATGATCTTCATTTGGTAGGATGATCGGGCGATTATAGTTGACACTGCCGCATGGGCATTTTGAGCTGAAATCTTTTTACTCCCCGCGGTTAATTTAATCAACGTAGGTGTGAATAAATCAGTTATACTATCGAAATTAGTCTTTAAAACCGTAGCACAGTCCTTTACCAATTGACAACCATGAGTTGAAAGCGTGGTTCTTAGTGAAATAATGGCTTTATTGATTCCATCCGCAAAGTACTTTAACGAAGTAATCAAAACATCAGCAAAATCTTTGGGCGCATTACCTCGTATAAGTGATCGCATTCTTATAATATTTTTCTCTCGTTTCTGCCAATTGAATTCACTCTCCTTGCCGACAAATGGTACCAAAAGGCCCTCTATAGTATTACTTAATTCTTCACCTGATCGTATATACTCGGGGTCCATTTCTTCCATATCATAACCCGGTAACACCTTGACAAACTCAGGTACCCCATCTAACATTTGAGGTTGCCGTGATTTGGACGCCAGTTGAGATGGGGTGGTATTCACAGGTAGTGATGATACACGAATATTTGATGATTTAGTGGCTGGTTGAAGTCTTTGATTAAACCGTGAAGCAGGATGAGAGTGTCGCGACGGCGGTGGTGGTGGTTGGTTATTAGTATTTAATTCACCATAATTTGGAGTAGGGTTGAAGTTAATTTTCTTCAATATACTAGAAGTAGTTTCCCGGTCTATATTAATCCGTTGTAATTCTTTGAAAAGATCCAATTTAGCTATACTAGCTGCACTACCGAAATACCGAGTCAATATCAGGAAACTGGCCTCCCGAATTTCATCATTGTGGCTATTGAGTAAAGAGACCAGAATGGCGGTAAATGGCTTAAAAGACATATTACCCTCGAGGTCCAGTAACCATAGTAAAAATCGTAGACTTTCAATTTGAGTAATTTCGTTTTCGGACGGTAATCCAATCTCCCGGATAGCTCTTTCAACCTCCAAACGGCAGGGCTCAACAAACTCCTGTAAAGATTTCCGAGCCACTGACCGAACCACATTTCTTGGATGGCCCAAATTTTCAAATAACATAGGTATTATAGGGTAAGATTCTTCCTCTTCAAGTAGAGCCGTATCAGATTGTAACCTAGCTCGTTTAATCAAGTGGTAAAGGGCCGAAAATGAGGCCATGCTTAGTGTACCATCGCCCGAATCGATCCCCAAAACACAGGTCCTAATATAGATGTACAGCTGCGATAAATCAATATTGTCTCGTTTAACGTAGCTCTTGAAGTGACTAATGACTTCAGTTTTGGTCTCTAATGCTGTATAGTTGTTAGTAGATATCGCTGTTTCAAGGGGGGTCAAAATTACTTACATTCTGAGCCTGCGATGATATCGTAAAGCTTATTAGCGGGGAAGTTCTGCCGTTGCTGTTGTGGCATTGCAGCGGATAAACCCAGCATATTATATAAAGAAGAACAAAATGATTGAACTTCGAAATATATACGGGATTGTTGTTTATTGTTTACTAAAGCCCGAGAAGCAGATCTGTTGTGGTTCAGTTTCAATTTTGAGGTCCCAAAGTAAATAAACGCTGAGTCAGCCAAAGTCCCATCGGCAGTTCTTATCTCGCGATCTGTCTGCAGAGGAGCTTCGACTTCACCACACTTGGGTTGCAAACACTACAATAGAGGAGTTATGTCGCTAGAAAGTAGGTGTTAGACCGTGTTTTTTATGGTTTTATTGTTGTTGGATGATATATACTAACTGTTTGCTCTATTCTTTGCAGAATCGCTGTTTCAGCTTAAGGTACGTGGTGGATTCTTTGCCTTTCCCCTTTGCCCTCCCCTCGTTTTGTCAGGAGCAATATTGGACGACAACTAACTATAGGTAATGGTTAATGGCTATTTTTGATAGTTTACTGCTAAGCAGTTGAATAAACAGGCTATGAAGGCCGGTAAGGAGATGGAAGTTGAGAAGAATAAAGTCAAGAAGGTAAGTTGAACGGGCTAAAGTTGTAATTTGCCTGTTATTCCAATATGCTAACATTGGCTACTTTATAGGCTATTACGCAAGGTAATAATGATATCGCTCGTCTCTATGCTGCCAATGCTGTGAGAAAACAGAGTGAACGTCTTAACTTACTGACGCTCGCCTCCCGAATCGATGCCGTTGCTAGTCGAGTGCAAACGGCTGTGACTATGAGAAATGTAAGTACTTTATATAATTTGAAACCAACACAATTCTTTTCTAACGAAATAGGTGACCGGAAATATGACTCAAGTTGTCAGGGGTATGGATCGAGCCATGGAAAGTATGAATATTGAAAAGATCTCCTTGGTTATGGAGAAATTTGAACAACAATTTGAAGACCTTGATGCCACCACATCGTACTACGAAAATACTACAAGTTCGGCTAATGCCATTGATACACCGCAAGAGGAAGTTGATTTACTGGTACAAAAGGTCGCGGATGAGGCTGGTTTGGAGTTGGCTCATAATTTAGAGGGTTCGACGCCTCAAAAGAGCAAAATTGACGCTACTGAACAAGTCGAAGATAACCTTCAAGAACGTTTGAGGGCCTTAAGATCATAGTGTAATAATTATTCCGTCGTTATTTTTAAAAGTTTCAGAATATGATGAAATTATCTATATATATAATTTGTTTTTAAAATTCTTTTATTTTTTGATTAAATATTATACTACACAAAAAAATTAAAAAAAATTAAAGATTCAGAAGTCAAGATTAATTAAAAACAGACAACTTAGTTATCGGCAAGGATGTTGGAGAAAACCTTGGAGGTCTTGGCAGCAACCTTTTCAACCTTAGCTTGACCGAGCTTTTGTTGAGCAAAGGCCTTAGCGTAGGGGTTAAGTCTGAGGAGGACTTGCTTGTTCTTAAGAGGGTTCTTCTTTTGAACGTTAGTTCTCTTTTGGATGTTGGAACCAGCAGCTCTGACAACAGATTGGATTTCAGCAGAGTTGATAAGTCTGTTGACATCAGAGTTGGTGATGATGTTGGAGGGAAGAGTGTAACCGGACTTGGCGGAGACAACATCTTCGGAACCCCAGATGGAATCAAGAAGAGCGAAAGCAGATTCAGTCCAGATGACGAATCTACCGAGGTGAGCACCGGGAGCTAATTGAAGAAGGGAAAGGGATCTAACATTAGCGGTTTCAACACCGGGGATGTTTCTGAAGGCCTTAACTAAACCGTTATCTTGACCGTAAACGACAAGAGGACCCTTTCTTTGAGTGAAACGTCTACCTCTGAACTTACCCTTACCAGCACGGAGCTTCTTGGACTTGAGGACCTTGACAACATCACGTTGGGCACCAACAGCCTTAAGGACAGCGACGGCTTCCTTGGTCTTGGTGTAAGATTCAACATCGTTGGAGACAACGAGGGGAATTTCGGGGATGGATTCAACACGGTGACCTCTAGCAAGAACTAAAGAGTTAACGGAAGAAGCGGCAATGGCAGAAGCGGTGGCAAATCTCTTTTCATTGAGATTGACCTTGACGTGCCACTTTCTCCAAGTCTTGGTAGGAGCGAACATACGACCACCTCTACACATGTTACCGAAAGCAGCTTGACCAGATCTTTGAGTACCAGAACCACCAACACGGGGGATACGGGCAACAGCACGACCGGTACCCCAGGATTCAGCGGAGGTTTGTTCACCAGCGTTCTTAGCAACGGCGTAAGCTTGACGCTTGTTCTTGGCAACACCAACCCAGACGGCGTGGACAATATCGGAACGGATAGGGGCCTTGAAGACGGAGGGGAGGGTGACGGTAGCGGCGGTGGTTTCACCGGAAGCGCTGATAACGGAAACTTGAGGACGGGCAACGGACATTGTAGATGTTGATTCGAATTCGATACACAGGAAAAAGAAAAAAAAGAGAGGAAAGGCCCGAAAAATGAAAAATAATTCGTATTTCGTATTTGAAAATCTTCACGAAATTTTTCAAAAAAATGCGATGACTAATCGCTCCCAATATTTTGGTGGGTTGGGGTTCGTTGGCGTTTGGACCCCAGCCTTAACTATGATGTGACTGCTTTTTGCCATGAAGGGTAGATTAAAGGCGGTTTCCGTTGATAGTACTAATTATTAGTTAAAAATGGTTAATGAATAGAAGTAAAAATAGTGATGGTTGTATATAAAGCAGAATTAGATTGGTAGCCGTATCGGGGACAATGGGGTTGATATATATGATATTTAGATTAATATTCTAAGCGCGGCATTGGTTACAAGTGGGAGCATAATATTAAACCACAAACTAGAACTTGTATTGTATTGCATTTACCTTAATTTATATACTTATATTAAGTATATTGCTTTTATAGTTCTTAATATATGGTTTTTCTTATTGTTTTCCTTGTATTTCTTAAAAATATTTAGTATATTTTTAATTGTGTTTAGGCTTAAACAAGAGTTGTAGTTCATCATAAATGTTTTTAATTTTAAAATTTTCCACATACAGTAAACAAAGAAATATAAAAATAATTTTAAATGATTACCAGTATATTCTTTAGAATGATATATTCAAAAATATCTTAGTTAAAAGTAAGCGATGTTTGTAAACGGCTTATCATCACGCGGGAGAATCCATTATAGAACTTTGCCACTACAACCGACGCATATTAAAGGCAACTCCTTTATTGATTTGGCAATAACGAAATTTGTTTTTTAATTTCGTTTATTAATTGAAGCTGGGCAAAATATACTTCTATAAATACATAAAAACTTATGCAAAATAAATTGGTTTATTAGACTTCAGTAGCCGAGTGGGTGTAAGAGTAAGCCGGAAGAATAGGATTGCTTTTTGGTGGGGTTCGAGCTAATGAAATTCGCTGAGGAAAGCGCAAAGCTTCGTCTATTACCCCAAATGACCAGAATACGGAGATACTGGAAAGGTAGCGTACAGAGACTCTTGAAATATAGAGTACGGAGACTCTGGATACGAGATAAACTCAATTGACTTTGGAGCATGAGTGATTGAGTATCAAATCAAGGATAACCCATTGCTTGAACGAAATTAATCCAAAAAAAGAACAATCTTTTTTAAATATAATTTTTATTAAGAAGTAAAAACGCATTTAAACTAAATGATTTTTAGCGTCTTTTTTTTTTATTATCACAATTGATGTAGTATCACAATTGATCAAAGTTATAACGCTTAAAAAACAAATTACCGCCTTGATGGCCAAGTTGGTAAGGCGTAGCACTAGTAATGCTAAGATCGTCGGTTCGACTCCGGCTTGAGGCAATCATTTGTCACTGTGGCCGAGTGGTTAAGGCGTTGCCCTGCTATTGACTTCACCGTTGAAGCAGCTTAGGCAATGGGTTTTACCTTCGCAGGTTCGAATCCTGTCTGTGACGATATTTTTTTGGTATTTTGAATCGAACCAGGCCGCTAAGTAGCAGGCTGTGACCCTGCCCCAAAATCCGCCTTATCAGCTTTGCATTTCCACAATAACAGAAGTGAATGGATCTCAAAGCTTAATCTCTAATCTTCATAACTCCATGACCTACCCTGAAAAGGCAAAGTTATCTTATATTTCTATTGTTCTATTTCATCCCGAGGGAATTAGATATCTAAAATATATTCACTGAGTTAAGATGTGGTGATTCTTCTATGGAGACAAATATCACAAGCCGTACCCACATAATCACTGCCGCACGATAGGGTAACCATACCGATTTTGACTATATACACAAGTTCTAGTTTCTAGGATTTTAATTTAATAAAAACTGTCTGTAATAGCTACAGTACCTGCTATAAATATAGGTTATTAGTTATTAATAGGGAAGTGGGATTAATATGGCAGTTGGCTAAGAAAATATTCTTAACTAGAGCATGCGGCGCTCGCTTCACTCGGCCGAAACAAAGGACTCTGCATGCCTTAACGGAACGGTTTCGGCCAGTTACTAAATAACAGAGAAATCTAGTATACTCGCTATATAAGGATATGTTTCCTGTTTTAAACTTGAATTTTGTATCTGATATATACCACTATATCTATTTTATCACACATATCTAAGCATGGCAGTTGATATACGCACTTGGCTTTCACTCTATGAATCACCCGAATCGGTTGCCGAGTATATTGACAAAGCCGAACTCAAAGCGGAGTTGGAGAATATGTCTAAGTGCATTCTTATTATAGACCTGAGAAGCACTGATTTTGAAGATGGAAATATTAAGGGGTCTATTAATATACCTGCGCAGTCCGTTTACGGTTATGGAGGAATCGGTAAAATCGTGGACTTTGCTACTAGATTGAATGTTTCTAAAGTAGTCGTGCATTGCAATTCTTCAAAAAATAGAGCAACAAAATTTGCTGGATGGTTTGAAGATTATGTTAAAGAAAACGATATTAGTGGCATTAGGGCTTTAGTTTTGACAGGTGGTATTCGTGCTTGGATCGATGGAGGAGACGAGTACACTGCTCTTATGGAAGGTTATAATAAGTAGGATTAATAAGTGGCCTTTTTTATATCTTCAATAAATTCACACTCTCTATTAACTACATTTACTCACTCGACGTTTAAAAAATGGTTCACCCAGTTCTTATAGTTAAAATTTAGCCCGAAAGCGCCCTTTGTATATATTACTGGTCATCATGTAAAACTTCTAATCCTTGTCATTTTATTATTAATATGTACTGGGTAAAATAAGATTTAATAGTGACTTTTTGAACTCAGATGATAATGCGCACGTGGAATAAAATGAACTGTCTTATCAGCTCATCTCTAACCCGAAATTGAGATATCTAAAATACATTCACTAAATTCAGATGTGGTGATTCAATCGAGACAAATATCACAAACCCAACTCAATCCAAATAATCACAGCCACACGATAGGGTAACTACATCTGTATGAACTATAGATACATCAGTTACTGGGTTTCGGGATTTTTCATGATAGTTTTAGCTTGATACAAACTGGCTACCATAGCCACAGTAACAACTATTAACACAGGCTACTAGTTGTTAATATTGGCGTGGGATTAATATGGGGGTTGGCCAAAAATAATTCATAACCAGAACATGCGGCGCTCGCCTGAACCGGCCGAGATTAATCAGCCCTACATAACTCCGATTAGGCAGCCGTAACTTCTAGGACTTTCCAAGAAGTTTATATTTAATACACATTGGACGTATTAAAGAGACACGGCGTCTGCCAAGATGATAAACACGGGTTACTTGTTATTAATAATGGCGTGGGATCAATATTTTTTGACGAGATGATAGTCATAACCAGAACATGCGGCGCTTGCATGACCCGGCCGAGAGAACTCAGCCTTGCATAATACCGATTAGGCAAATCTCAGTTTTTAGAGGATGGAAAACGGTTTTGCATGGCGCACGTTCTGCCGTCCCAGAGAAGAATATTGATAAAAAAGCTTGTGGGTGACTATATATATAGCTCTGTATGTGCATAAAATCCATAAATTATTCACCAATCACTTTAGCTTTGATTGACTCCAATTATTAATAACATACCCCCGATCAAAGTAAAAAAAGCACGATGAATACCAATACTTTGGATATAGATGTCCAACATGCAGCAACTTCCCCAGAAATAGAAACTCTCAGCACAATAACAAAAGGGTCGCATATTGATCTTGAAAATGCCCTGCCACCACTCGATAAAGAATCCCCTGAAATAATATCACCGTTAAGGAAACTAGGGTGGGTAGATCGTCTACTAGCCTTATGGATCCTCTTAGCTATGGCAATAGGAATCATATTGGGATACTTTGTTCCCGCTACTGGTCCCGCTCTGGCCAAGGGTCAGTTTGTGGGCGTTTCAGTCCCGATCGCGGTGGGGCTTTTAGTTATGATGTTTCCCATTTTATGTAAAGTCCGATACGAAAAGCTTCATATTTTGTTTAAGCATAAAGGATTCTTAAAACAGATTCTGTTCAGTCTATTTGTGAATTGGATAGTGGCACCACTTTTTATGGTAGCATTAGCTTGGGCGTTTTTACCGGACAAGCGCGAACTAAGGGAGGGCTTGATTCTAGTTGGCGTGGCTCGCTGTATTGCTATGGTATTATTATGGACAGATTTAGCGGATGGTGATGGTGATTATTGTGCCGTTCTAGTAGCCATTAACTCAGTATTACAAATTGTCTTGTTTGCACCTTTTGCTATTTTCTATATTAATGTCGTATCTCGCAGTCACGATGGCGTCAGTGTCTCATATACCACTGTTAGTACGAGTGTGGCGGTTTTCTTGGGAATACCTTTTGGCGCTTCCTTAATTTGTCGTTTTGGATTAAGAAGGGCGTTTGGTGAACGCTGGTATGATGAAAAATTTATCCCCTTTTTGAGTCCGTGGTCATTACTGGGATTAATTTTTACTATTTTAATTCTCTTCGCTTCTCAAGGTAGAAGAGTTGTGGAACAAATCATTGCAGTAGTAAGAGTAGGTGCTCCGTTGATTGTATACTTTGCTGTAATCTTTGGCTTGACCTTTTATATTTGTTATAAGCTAGGATTCTCTTATCCTTTAACTGTTACACAAAGCTTTACTGCCGCTAGTAATAACTTCGAGCTAGCTATTGCTGTGGCTGTAGCTTCGTATGGTATCTCTAGTGATCAAGCTTTGGCTAGCACAGTTGGACCGTTAATTGAAGTTCCTGTTCTATTGGGCCTAGTATATGTGGTAAGGGCTTTGTGCGAGCGATGGTGGATTAAATAACAATTCTAATTTTTTTCGTTACATAATTCTATCTATTCAATGCAAAATAAATAAGATTATAAAAGTAAAGGAATTTAAGGATTAATTATATTTTAGCCTTCAGTATTTATGGATAGAAATCATTGAGGAAGGCCATTGTAACCTTGCCTAAATATAATAACCTTAGTTTAGGATAACCTAAACATATTTTAACGGTAACTACTGATAAAACTCTTTTTGGAAAATTTATAAATTCAGAGAAACATGATAGATAATATATTACCCTCCCTAAACCGACGATAGGGAAATATAGAAATTAAGATCATGCTCTTTGGCAGGAACATGTAAACACGAATAACTCAGATTAAGCCTTGACATATATTACTTTCTGCTCTTGTAAAACTTTACGTAGCCACTCGCTTAGGAGGAGAGACACGGCTCCCTATGTTCGGAAACGGGCAGGAAGTTTATATTTATACACGAATTGGGTATAAAATGACAATGTTAGATAATGAAAAATATCAAGAATAGGCAAAGCAAGAGGCTCAGGAATAGTGGGAGGAGGGAGGGAACCCAGCCAGCTCCAGGCATAATGAACATAATTAATCAAGAGATAGTAAAGAGGTCGTGTAACTCATGCTGAGCACAATATATATATTGAGTCCCAATTTTTAATCTGATGAACAAGATAGCCAATTTTAAAATTTTGGAATAAGTTCGGCAAGATAAGATTATTATAGATTGTTTTCACGCAAAATTTCCGGCGAGGCTGCAAGGTGGCAGGGGAAATCAGTAAATCTTATATACGCATAATGAGAGTCTAATAATGCAAAAAGAATCCTAAATATGGTGTTTCATTACGTCAGCCATGTTCTTTAAGCAACAAAAATATCGACGCCTGCAGGACTCGAACCTGCGCGGGCAGAGCCCAAAAGATTTCTAATCTTTCGCCTTAACCACTCGGCCAAAGCGCCTTATTATTGTTAAGGTTAACCCCCAAGCCCTTTTATTAACATTACAATATATGGTAATAGCACATGCCGAAATTAAGGAAGCACGCAACTCAGGTCCCACGGTAATAATAAAAGTATCAACTCCACCAACTCTTACAGTTCAAATCCCCACCTCAGCAAGAAGATTCAACAAATGGAGAATCTCAGAGCGGCAGGAGAAATCTTATCAAAAAACTGGGCAGAGTATGAAAATAGCTTGTAAAGAGATGACATCCAGCTATAACCAAATCAATTCTAATAACATCAGAAACTTCTAATTATACGAATCCTTTTTAAATCTAATAAATACAACTTTTATAACAAACAAGGCTAATCCTTTCCTCCTCTTACAAGAAACACGCCACAATAACAAGCACCAAGTACATAAACAAATAACTTCGTTTTACAGCAAAATCAATTCACATTCTCCCTATCATATACATCACTCTTGGCTATTATAATTGGACCCCGGAAAATGATAACTTACAAACCACCGAAAAGGAACATACATCTACACAAATCCAATCTAATACCCTTCTTTATAAATTCACGACAGCCTTGGAAAAAATCACCAATAATACGGGAATCCTGATCGTATTGGTTTATACACCTACATCAATAAAAGGAAGAACACATGCATTCAATGAATTAACCCAGTTCCTTCGAAACCACCACTGTCGTCAAATCATATTGGGAGGGGACTGGAACTGCATTACTGATGTAGATCTCGATACCAACCTACTTAAACCACAATCAGAAGATTGAAATGATCTTAAAGCTTTAAAAAAACAAATCGCCTCATACAATTTAATTGATGTCTATCACCATCTCTATCCATGCGGAGCGTTGACTAAGAATAAGCCAATTCAACAAGAGAGATCATATAGAAGATTAGATAGATTTTATGTATCCAACCACATCTTCAAACTCGTGAAAGATCACAAAATACGAAATCTCATCCACTCCACATATCATGGGATTGTATTGGACCTGAAACACCCAGCAAAAATAAGGCAACGTCAAGAATTTAGACTAGGAGATCACACAATATGCGACCCGTTATTTAAAAAGCTCTTTTGGAAATTAACGAAACAGATAACAACTAAATACCTCATGCAACAAATCGAGGATAAACCTATTACCCAATTGAACGCCCAAAAACTTAAATACCAAATAACGGCGATCCAGGCATCCAATGGCCTCAATAGGTATTATAAGATTATCAAGGACACTTACAACGTGGAAGCGATACTTGGTAAGCAAATAGAAAAAAAGATATTAGGTTTCAGTGGAAACGAATAATAGATCGAATTCAAAAACAAATTTTGAATAATAATTTCACCAAGCTATCTAATGCGAGCAGCAACACAAGAACAGTTGCCGAGAAAGAAATGCGAAGTATAACCCTCCAGAGCTATGCAAGCCCATATTCCAAGAGCCAATGCCATCCAAATTCTCAACAAAAATATATATGGTAAAATTGTAAAACAAATACATAATATGGCAATTTTTGCTTTAGAAGCCCCTTTTACGGAGAACGAACTCCTTCAAGCCCTCCATAAATACAACAAGGAGTCTGTATCAGGCCCTGAAGCGCTTCTGGTTCCGCCCTAGCCATAGAGCTTCTGACAAATCTACTCAGACAAAGAATAGCAGGCATCTCAGGATAAGTATAAAGCCCAGGAAGATTAAAGAAGGCAACAAAAAACTGCTCCCCAATTACTCCAAGTCCAATATTAAAACCTTGCTATATGCTGATATTACGGTATTCCTCAATGACTACCAGGATCATGTTACTTTACTTGAGTTTTTGGAAATATATGGTAAAACATCAGGATCGAAATTACACATTGACAAATCTTTAATATATTATTTTCAAACATTAATGCCAAATACAACATCTCCACTGGAATTCCCCATACAACCATATGATGGACCATTTCTTTACTTGGGGGTAAACATGGATCGTGGAAACTACAAAACTCCTCATTCAGAAGCATGGGATAAAGTGTTCACAAAAGTAAAGAAAACATTGAGATCTATGTGTTTCTTTGAACTCTCAATTAAGTTGTAACTCTACATGATAGATACCTACCCATTTTCACAGATATTATTTCTGAATCAATTTCTACCCGCCGAAAATAAAGCAATCAATGAATTGATAAAGATAAACCAAAAACTGATTAATTTCTCACATGCAAATGTTTCAATTCAAAAGCTAATAATTCCGCTCAAAAAAGGGGGATATTGTTTGTGGGATTTGCATTTAAAACTAATCTGTGGCAGAATAACATGGGTCCAGGAATTACTGACTGCGATCAGGAAACCTTGGGTTCAGTATTTACGAAATAGACTCTTGATCAATCCAATCATCCAAAAATATCACCAAAGGGGATCCCAAAACAAACGAACCAGGCTAGAAGAAACCCAAAACGAATTCACCACACATTATAACTACACAAGACCAACTATATAAATCCAGAAACTGGTAGCTCTAGTTCTGAATGAAAAAGTGGTCAAATGAAATGAGGGCATAAGAGTAAATGCCGCATTTTACGATATGGGTCCTTGAAAGGAATGTGTAAAGGCATGGCACACAATCATCGAATCTTTTCGAATACAAACTTCTAATCAAATTAGTGAAGACATATATTTCAGAAAAATCAATAACACCCTCGACGTGGAAATGGGTACTAGATACAACTGTAGCACCCTTAAACTCAAGAATCATAATCTAACAGAAAAGCTTAGACTCCAAACATCGAAAGAGGTGGAACAACAAAGGGCCAAGAATAATTGGCAACCATGATTCCCCGCTATAATTCCTATCAAACTTAGCCAGTTTTCAAATTTATATCAACAAATAATGAGCCAACATCCTTAACATTCCAGACACATGGGTTAAGGTATATCCATCAGAGGCAGTTAATCAAAAAATTTGGACAAATTTGTGGATATGTCGAAGAAAGTTTATTCAAGTTAACCCTCACTTACCAAAAGTCTTCCATTTTTTAGCACTGGGTAACTTATGGTGTTAGATTTTGTATTTAATATATCTCTTCAATACATAAATGAGTTACTACATTAATTCCAAGAATATCATAAGGGCTTGATTAGCTAGTATATTATATATCTACGTCCTGGGCTATTATGGTGTGTTCTCCTAATAGCCAGTGCAGCTGGTGTCTCTAACAGCTAGCCAGACTGTTCTTGGTGTTTGCTCCAAGAATATATTTAGTGGATGTTTTTTCCTGCTAGGTAAAATTAATTAAGGTTTGAAGAACCCAATGGTCAAGTAGCATGACGTATTTTCCATGCAGCCGTGCCTACATTGCATATGAGGCTCTCATGCAATAAGGCCCTGAGTTGGGACCTCAGCTCAGGAATGAAGATCAGTCAGATATAGATAAGTAATTGTATTTAAATTAATTATGGCTAAATCTGAAACCGGGAATATTAAGAATCGGTTAATTAAAAGAAAATATTGCTGATCTTATTGGTGCCCGCTTTCGTGAGGGGTATTGATAAGATAACGATATTTCTAGCGAATCAAATCAAAGTTGGTTCACCCTGGGAGAATGGGAAGTTGCGGGGGTAGGAATAGAAAGAATTATAAATAGAGGACTTCTGTCCTCTGTTTTTGTTAATAACTAATTATCTAATTATATTGATATCTTTCTACTACTACCTTCCAACTTCTCATTCTCCCATTTTTTACGTTAAGACCATTTACAATGTCCATCAACTCTTTCCTTCCTCCCATGATTACCTTGGACGAACAAGCACCGTCTAGTCTCAAGAGAATCATAGAAATACGACACTAACAACTAAAGATGGCCCAAACAGATTCAACGTTACTAGAGTGATTTCTTGCGGCGAACATTCCTGTAGCCTTAACAGCATCATTCTTAACAGTATCATCTTGTTTAACTAGAATGATGGAATTACGACAATTTTAATGCCAGGAAAATTTGATTCATCGAAGTAAACAACTTTTGATTCAATAATTTTACCATTTACGAGGATTCGGTAGCCTTTCCGAGTAATACAATATCCCACAAATATTCCAGGGGCAGTATTCCGTTAGAATTTATTTCCACCGGTCTGTGCAGGGATTAAGACTTGTGCTGCACATCCAAATACGCGTAGATTAGATATGTCTAATTGTCTATTCCAATACAGACTAAAAGGAGTTTTCCCGTTTCAAGCTGCTGGGACTCGATTAGTAATATATGTCGAGTTTCTATAATTCTCGTTAAACAGGACGTTACTTGATCGTCTTCGATAATGATAGGAGTAGGGAGAGAGTTGATGGACATTGTAAATGGTCTTAACGCAAAAAAATGGGAGAACGAGAAGTTGGAAGGTAGTAGTAGAGAAAGATTAATATAATCAGATGATTTCTTAACAACGAAACCAGAGGACAAAAGTCCTCTACTTAATAGTTCTTTTCTATTCCTACCTCGTCAACTTCTCATTCTCCCGGAGTGAATCAAATGAGATTTGATTCGCCAGAAAATATTGATATCTTATCAAAACTCCCTCACGAAGATGGGAGCCAATAGGATCAATATTTCCCGTTATTAAATGACTCTTAGAAAACAAAGAATCGTGGCTATGATCCCATATTCAGATTTAGCAAAGATTAGTTCAATACAACTATCTACCTATATCTGAATGTGGCTTAGCACAGATGTCCCGACGTCGGCCCCGGTTATTACCAATAGTCGCATATGCAATGCAGGCACAAATGCATGGAAATAATTACATGCACCTTGACTGTTGGATTCCGGAACCTTCTTTAATTTAGTAGAAGAACACATCCACTAAACATATTCTTTGGAGAAAACACCAAGTACATTTTGGCTAGCTGTTAGAGACACCAGCTGCACTGGCTATTAGGAGAACACACCATAATAGCCCAGGACGTACATATATAATATACTAGCTAATCAAGTACGTATGATATCCTATATAGAAACTAATTTATGTATTGAAGAGATACAAAAAAATCTAACGGTTTGTTTGCCGTTAAGTATAATTTTCACTGAACCAATACCGGCAATTTGTTGAAGACCTCCGACGCCACGAACCGTTCCAGACTTTGCTTTATAAGTAGCAAATACAGTACGATCAAACGCAATATGTTTGGTACATCCAGTATCAAAGAGCCATGCTTTCGTAGTCGGGGCAGGTTGTGACTGGAAGTAAGCTTCTTCTGATGATTCGGTAACCACGAACGCAGATTCAGATAATGAGTCGAAATCTTCATCCATGTTAATCGCCATATTAGCTGAGTTATTGTCAACCTTGGGAG